>CM060950.1:30777618-31007618 GCA_030765055.1 Mantis religiosa | reverse complement strand
TTTAACTAATTAAAATAACTCGTAATTAAGTCAAGGGAGTTATTGGTGATTAAATCGTTTTGCATAAGGCCAGGAAAAGATTAATGTGGGTTCGTAGAATTAAAAGTCAAATTTTACGAAATTCAAAATGTTCTTTATTTGCGTGGAAACACACTTTGCAGCAGCAGAATTACATCACCTATCACAATCTACAACACCAAGGTCGATGACAATAAACAGCTCTCGTTACAACAACACTTTACAGCTGTTTACTGCTCGCCTCACTGTTTTACAACTGTCAGCTCGCGTGTCACAATCTCTTATATATCTCATTCAGAAATTCGAGAGGTTTCTCGTACAAATAAGAAAACAACTTTTTCTCTGTCAATCAGGATATCACTAGAACCTTCCAAACGTGAAATCCTATCTGTACCAGTAAGTCCTGTACCTCAGCTACCTTTATTTGCCGGCTCTTTTTGTACACTAGCCGCGCTATCGTTCACTACTTATGCAAGCTCTTTATTACCGTGAAACACTATCCGCCGTATGCGAAACTTTTATGCACGTTGCCGCGACAATATCTATGCTCCGTACTTATGTCTTAATAAACACTGTTAATTAGTAAATGATTATTACCTTTGTGGTCTCCTGATTTAACTGTATGCGACTTTTATGTGTAGGGGAACATGAGAAGTAAAGTGTATGCAACAAGACTGCATACTTTGGAAGAGCATCAGGGAACAAATTCACTCACTTTAGGTTATTAAACTCTCGAATGTCTATACAAATTTCTTGAAGTTGCTAGAAATGTGTGGATAGAGGAGGCCCACGTTTTCATTATCTCATATGGGAAGGAACCCACTAATTATCATTGTAATTGTAATTATGAGAACGGGAAGCGTTTTTAGAAATATTATATTTCTTTCGGCGATAGATCGAGCCGCAGTTTGAGGGGAAAAGTACTGTACATGCCAAATTTTATAACAAATATTTAGCAAATTTTACATCAGAACTTGTAAGAATATTGCAGAAAAATGCTAAAGTCTAAAAACAATTTAGTCCCTGTGCCCATTCTCTAACATCTTTTTAGAGCTCCAATGATAGAATTGAATAAGCATCGCATATACGATTTTGTCAGCAAGTTGTCAAATTGCCAGTATAGAGCCCCATGCGGAAGTTTATATTATCCCCCTTTATTGTATTTTAATACGTTTTTAAACTTAAATGTCAAAAAAACGATGTGAAAATATCTTTCCGGAAGTACCAAAAGAAATGAGCGCCTCTGTATAAAGCTTCAGTTGCAAAAATATGCACTTCCTACTCCTTACGCAGAAGATTAAATTGGTTTGCATCTTTGAATTGAAAAATAATCTATTTTAAGGACATTAAAGTATGACAATTTTTCATAAGCTAAATTAAAAAATAGCATAAAATGAAGAAAGTGAAATGTTTCAAAAATATAGAAATAAGTCTTACATCAGCTGCTTTTCCTGCCTCTTGTCACTCGGATATTTCATAGCATCGTGTACAAGCCGTAAGCGAGACCACAGGACAGTTGGGGCACCTAACGTGTCAAAATATATCCTACCAGAATCACATTTCGGCCATGAAATATTGGCTATGTTATGGCAGAGTGCGGTTAAACTCGCTTGGAATGACGTTGCGTGCTAGTTAAAGTCAAAGAGGTATTGAAACTTTTCTGTCCATATATCAGAGTAAATGCATGTACAGTGTTGTAAAAAATAATGAAATGAACATTTTGGTAAGACCTGAAACTTTCCTGGCGACGAATATGTTCAAGTTCTTCCCGGGAAGCGAGTCAGGTGAAAAGACGATTAGAAATAGACTTTTCAGGAGCATATGTCTCTCCCATCATCAGCATATTTATTAAATGTTATAACCACAAATGAATTACAGGATATAACACAAATATAAACAAAGACAAAACACTATCAATATTCGCATTACTGAACAAAAGACAGTTTACAATAAATTAAATCCTAGTCAGGAGATGACGTGAGTATATGAAATTAGACGGCCATCTTGGCAAAATGCAACAGTTACTGGGAGCGGAGTGTTAAGGAGGTTTTGGTCATTTCCTCCGAGAAGAGCACGCTTAATCGTGATCTGGATTTCAGTTCAGTTCCTCTTGGAAACCGGCCTTAAAATGGAAATCCGTGGACTTAAGGAACACGTATCTATACAGCTTGATAAAAAAGTTAACCCTCTATAGCTCTAATTTGTTTACTACGATGGTAAAATGTTTTTCCCCAGTATTACTGTTTAAAGTTGCATTACGAAACTTACAAGCATTTGTTAAATTAAAAAGTAATTTTAATTAAAAATGATATTTTGTTACTTTGAGGCTACAATGGGCCACAAAAGCTACAGCAGAAATTACTTAAGGCATTGTAAACCGAACCCGCCTCGGTAGCGTAGTGGTAGAATGTCTGCCTCACGTTCAAGAGGTCCCGAGTTCGAATCTCGGTCAGGGTGAGTTACCTGGATAAGGTTTTTTCCGGTGTTTTCCCTTATCCTTCAAGACGAATGTCGGGTAACTCTAAGCTCTATGGACCCTGGGCTCGTTTGAGCATCATTTCACCGATTCCATTCATCGTCCGATATGACTTAACGTTGGAGGACATAAATTACAAAAAAAAAAAAAAAAAAAAAAAAATGTACACCGATGAATCAAAATAAAAGGTATACTCAATAAGTAATTTTTACTGTCCATTTCTCTGTAAATTTCCAAACAATGTACTAAATCATAAAATTACAGTTCTGTATAGGCTATTACAACATTTATGAAGAGAAAGACAATTCATTCTGGACCTGGGCCATATGTATATATGAAAACAACATCGTATGCACTGTTGAATCTCTTCAGTAGTAACATTTATGTTGTTGACTGAATTATTTTGAACATTGTACAAATTCGTTTGACCAGAAATCGAAGAAAGACCATTTTTGTCAATGAAATTTTTTAAATAGTATATTGGTGACTGTATAGAATCAGAATCTGCAAGTAACAGACCTTTCCATGGAAGTATTGGTTGAGCTAATCGGTCCCATGATGTTCTGCACATAACATTATTACAGTTTGTTTCAGAAATATCGTCTTCTGTTTCTTCTGCATCTGGTACAGAAGTGACAGAGATGCTGCTTCACTTACACATAGCTTATCAGCTGATTCATTCTCACTTACTGATATAATTGTGTTGGCACTGGTAGCTTGAATCTCCTTTTCTTCATCGCTGTCAGATACAAGAACGGAGTTATTTGACGCATATCCAAAGCAGTTATATTGTTTTTATTTTCATGCCATAAAAATATGAGGATACATAATATTTGACTTAAAACGAAATTGACTTTGTAAGCTTCATATGTCCACGAAGTGTAGTTATCAAATATATGGTGCATATCAGAAATATGATTCCATGATACAAAAAGAGTATAACCATATTGAATTTTAGGATGACATTTTGGACAAATGGCTTTCCTTCTACTCCAGTGTGCTCCCATGAGCTAACTTATTATGGTGACCATTGTAGTCCACTGTAACTTTCAGGTAACAAATAATTTTATGAAACAATAATTGGTATACATTTCTATACGATGTTTAGTGCTGGGACAGGAATTCTTTATCCGTAGTTAATTTCTATCCATCTTAATCAGCCACACGTTCGGGCACAATTTGGTGCGGGATTTCTATGTTTGAGATGGGATGCACTTTGACTGTTTCGAAGACCCACGTCGAGAAGCCAGATATAACAGGGTTAATTCGTTGTATTTTGAGTTGTTTATTGATGATTGTGTTTGATTAAATAAGAGTCATGAGAATTTAAGTTTCAGGTGTGGTTCGGAATAAAGTTTCGAAGAAGTCAAATTTTGTAACAATTTAATTGTATTATTTGGATTACATTTTACTTGAACTTCCTTTCCCAGTCACTTCCAACATATCGATAAATTCTTACTTTGTTATATATAAACAGTTCCAACTATTACATAAAAGTTCTTGATCCTGCACCATTATTCATCACACTCACGATTACAAAACCTCTCTACTAAGATTATTGATTTTCCGTAACTATCGTTACTCCTATCTTAATTTTGTGATTGGCCGATTGTAATTCCACGTCAAAACATTACGTCACACAATTATTACTACGGCCAATCACAAAATTACATATATTTGTACTTATTTTAATTACTAAATACACAATCATTTTTTTTTACAAATTTATAAACTTTTCATAACTTTTCTGAATATAACTCGAAACTACTGTTACGGTGCTCTAAGCTATAATTTTATTCTGATCCCTGGTGCCAGATATTTTTCTTTCAAATTTTATTGCAGATATATATGAAATAAACTTGTTCAAAGTGCCATTAGTAACCTCAAAATGCAAAGTGGCTGTAAATGTTGCTTTAGCTTCAACCTTTTGAGTACATTATAAACTAAATAACCAAACAAGCTACATACAAGACGTCCATGTTGTGACTTTCAGGTTACAAATGTCCACAATGGAAAATTTTCATCATAGGATAAAACAAGGACGTTAAAAGTGGTTGTTACTTGAAAGTCACATTGGGCCATAGAGAGTTAAGTAGTTACGTTTTTTTTTTCTTCTTCTTCACTTCATGGATTAGGCTCTCGCCTGTTCCGTCTTCACAGTGTCTCCTTCCATCTTATCCTCGGCCTACCTACGTCCCTCTTTCCTTTAGGACTATATTGGAAAACTACTTTTGGCAGTCTTGTATCATCCATTCTTCCAACATGTTCAAACCATCTTCTTCTGTATCTATCCATTCTTGAGGTGATAGCTTCCAATTGTAATTCATTTCTTATATTTTCATTTCTGACTCTATCTTCTCTTGTACATCCTTTTGTTCTTCTCAAGAATCTCATTTCGCAACTTTGTATTCTGCTGATGGTTCTTTGTGTAGGTGCCCAGTTTTCACATCCAAAAAGCAACGTTCTGACCGCCATGGTCTTATAAAATTTTATTCTTGTTTCAGATCTTGTTTTATTCTTTAGGGTTTTGTGAATTTTTTGTTACGTTTTTTGACCCAATTAGTTTGCTATACTCACGCCATCTCCTGACCTGGCATTTAATTTACTGAAAAGTCTTTTGTTTAATAATGCGAATATTGATAGTGTTTTGTCTTTGTTTATATTTGTGTTATATCCTGCAATGTATTTGTGATTATCACATTTAGTAAATATCCTGATGATGGGAGAGATGTATGCTTCCGAAACATCGATTTCTAATCGTCTTTTCCCCTGGCTTGTTTCCCGAGAAGGACTTGAACATTCTGGTGCTGAAAAAAAAACATTAGTATCAAATGTGTAGAGGTTTAACTGAATATCTTATAAAACGGGAATTTTAGTCGTTTTTGAAAATGTCTTCTTTAAAAATAACATGTCGACCTCTTCTTAAATTAGCAAAACATCTTTGAGTAACATCTTTGGAATTTTCCTTTCTCACAAAGTTGTTTTCTTGTTTGGTTTCTGGTTAATTGCCATAAAACCCCTGAGTGGTTTAGAATTAGTTTTCTCTAACTGCACAAAGAAACTGAATTTCGTTTATCATATTGTGAGCCGTGTTGGAAAACTGATTCCGATTCAATCATTTGAATGTGTCTTACATTGGCATATAAATCAGTAATACAGTTTTAAACATGACAGAAGCTTAACTTAGAGTATATGCCAATATTGGAGCTTTTCCGCACTGCATTAGTAGTAATTTTACTTTATTTTCATGAAGTATTGTTGGTATGAGGTTTTTTTTTTCTCCGAGCTAGCAAACACTGAATGTTTTTGCTGGGAGTTCTGAACCTGAAGCTGTGTTTCTACGACTTCTATCCATCTTTTTATCTGTGGTAACAAATCTATTTGGTCTTTCATCTGATACCGCTTGAAGGAATTGTTTTGCAATCCTTGGGATTTGCTTTCTTCTCTTTACTCAGATAAAGTGGAATCCGTAGAAAAGCAAGGACTTTTCCCTTTGCTTGGAATTTTGACATTTAAATGATAACTCTCGCTTCACATTCAATAGATTCACATGTTTCGGAATCATCGGCTTCCAGATTGTTGCCAACATAAACGTACATAATCTAGCAAGTTCGTGAAATTAATTGTAATATCATGCCACGATCTATCTTGTTGCCTAAAATTATAAACTTCATATATGTATTCCTTCTGTCCTCTTTTAAATGATACAACCACCTGTAATGGTTTAAACTAGAAGGTTATACGCACCTTCAGTGAATCGGCTACTATCCATTGCAATGAGGGGGATTGTATCCTCATAATAGTTGTTCAACGAACACCGACACCAGTAGTCAAAATCGTCAGAACATGCGAGTTCTGTGGTTTAAATTCCGACTGATTCGTGCTCGCTGACTGAAGTTCTTATCAATTGCCGCGAGGTACCTAAACCTCGGTCTGAAACATTTCCCTACCAAATAGCCTTTTCCAATTATTTCAAGTATCAGCAAGACCCAGAATTTGAGATCCGGTGCACCCTATGGTAAGCTTTGGTACAAGTGTAACGTAAACAAAACTAACTTGTGTTGCTCAACACTGCGTTTATTTGCGACCAACTATTATCTTTCTGACAAATGAATACAGCTGCTATGGGAGGTCGCTGGTGTATCATGGCTCGGTTTAGAATGGTCCCAGAGGGCGAGAATACAGTGCAGTACTGTCTGACCATCAAAATATCAGCACAGCGTACGTATAGTAGCGCTGGTGGAATGGTTACCATTGATTTATCTTTGTTAATAGAAACCTCTCAGATAACACACTTATTATTGTTGTAAGAGTGAGAGGGGTACTGACGGGCCTCCCGGTGGTGTGCTAAGCACCAATGAACGCATCACGTCACCCAATGGAGTCAGCAGAAATCACAAATGACAGATATATGTTTACTCCACTTGGAGTAATTAGTGCGTTATCTGAGAGGTATCTATTGCCAACGATAAATCCATGGTAACCGTTCGAACAGTGCCAACCTTTTTGGATGTGCGAGGTTTAAGAGGTGTTGAAAGTTTTTCTCCCGTAAACTTTGAATTTTGAATCCCTTTCACTATATTGTGTACAATTCGTTCACTTTTCTTCGCTGCCGTTGGTGTCCTTTTTATAACTTTGTTTAACGGAATAAATAGACCTTTACGTATCTCTTCTGTACAAAACTGTTATTAATTTTCTATGTTGTGTGCATATGACCTCGAGTGGCGGTGTTTACATTTTGATTTGATCCGAACCCGTCAGTACTGGCAAACGGTACAGAGCATGCAGCGGGAGTAGTGACATAATGCGGCTTATCTGTTTTTACGAAAGGCTCCACCGTTAGCCGTCAAGCATTCATTCATCAGACAGGTTGTATTATACGCGTGCTGTGACCTAACGGTATATAGAGTAGGTAACAGCGCTCCCTATCCACTGGCATTGTTAAAGTTGCGAAAAATACTCAGTGGTGGTTGGAGATATTTGCTTACTTTGAGTAAACTTAGAGACTAAACTCTGGGTCACTTAGAGACAGAAGGTTCCAAATTCCCAGTCGTAATCATCAGTGCAGTGCTGAACAGTTTGATTTAGTTTAGGTGGCAGCTCTCGAAATTGCGCAGCTTGGACGAGTTCATCTTCTGTTGTTCGGGAAGAAAACGTCAATTCTGATTGCGAGGCGCATATGGTAACATATCGAGAGGTTGATAATAACAAACAGTGAAGTTCTTTAGGCTCGTCTCCGTGTTATAAAATTCCAGTGGATGAACATTTCATAATACTCATTAATGTTATAATAACGCGCGTGCGTGTGTTTAATCTGCACTTGTAAAAGCATTTAATTGATTATTTATTTTCATATTTTATTTATAAACATCTGAAAATTCCATAAATGGTGGGCAAACCTAAAGGAAAGATGCTACATCCACATATTCATGAAGTGGTAAGCAATGTATATAATTCCATTGCAATATATTAAAAACCTTGTAAAAATGTAGCTGAGGCTACATGTATGTCGAAAGCAAGCAGTAGACGAATTAAGGAGACTAAGGATGTGGATTCGTGTTCTATTTCTTTTTCCACGCCCCATAAGAAAAGGCCCAAAAGATCGCCTTAGATAGTTTAAGGAGCAATAGTTCGCCGAACGGTCAATGAATTATAAAAACTGAAAAAAAAAAAGCTTACTTTAAGAAAGATGTATGCTAAGAGATGTAATGATAGGTCGGCTTAGACAAAACCTGCCAACAGAATAGTTCCAGGAGTTTAACTTCTCTACTGTTCTCAATCTTGATATTTGCCGCTTAATCATTCCTTTTAAATCCACACGCACCACCCACAAAATAGGCTTCTCCACCAACACAATCATATTATTTTGTGTCTACCTCCTTATCATTTTTTATTTGGGCTACTGTAGAAAGCTGGGTGACTGACAAATGCTGCGTTCAGAATGGAGGGCATAATTCAGGTAGCTGATAACAAAGTTGCAAGCATTCAGCATAGGACTGCCAAGAATGATGCAGGCACATGAAGAGAATTGAAGCAGAATATATGCAGAAAGATGGATTATTGGATGCAGGGCAGGAAACGGTAATTCGCTTGGGAGAGGTCAGCGAATGATTCTTCTACGGATTCTTGAAGTGGAGAGGATGAAGCCGGGTTGAAACAGAGGAACCAATAAGAGTTGAAGCAGTCACTTCAGATGTCTAAAATACATCGTGGACTGCAATAGAACATAATACATGAAACCAGCCTCAAGATAAGGGTGCAAGCAGATCTCAACTTGCAGTGAGATAAGAGAGCTGCACCCTACTCGGTCTGGCACCTCACGTGAATCAAACTGTACGTCTTAAGAACGGCGTTTAACACAAATTAATGGAAGGAAAATGGAAAATATAATAATCCCACCCATAGAAAATTGTAAATCCTGGGCACAAAAGAAAATAGATAGGACAGATAAATTATGAAGGTTGGTTTTCATTAAAGTCCCAAATTCGAAAACTCTTAATTGAAGTTTGAATATTCTACCTTAGTTCAAAATGTTGGGTACACTCTTTCGATTCAATATCCGCAATCTCCCCTATGCTATGTACACATGACCTCGCTCTTAATCTTTCACAATCAACTCTTACAAAACCTTATTCCGCTGTATCCTATTATGTAAATCTAGCAAAACTTTGCAGAAGTAGTTTTATTGCAAATTTCGTTGTAGATTCAAGGAGAACATAATATATTTGAGGAAGTCAAATATCAATGTGTAGTTCCTTTTAAATTCCGTTCTCTGTTTATGACCACCAGAGGGGAAAAAAACGAATAGTGTCCTAACAGTTTAAAAAAGCAGGATTTGACGATTCGAACCAAATATAAGAAACACCCTAGATGTGATTCATGCCTTAAATATCTATTTTACATAAACTGTGTTTTGAGGAGTTTTATATTTTATAATAATTTGTTGTATATCTTTCACGGTTTATAAGTTATGCATGATGAGGACTTCATAGGCTATTCCCAGAAAATTCAAGATATACTTTTATTTGTCATGCAGATATCTTAAACATATTGTATTTAAATGCAAACCTTTTGCTTTTCAACATTACGGACAGTTTGTGGTGGGCAAGTTTACACATTTCATTTATGTGAAACACTGAAATTACATAGGAAGTTCTTAAAATATGCTGCCCATGCATATTGGTGGGCATTTTCTCAAAATGTTTATATTCAGGTGCCTCAAAACATGTATTTCCGGTGATATTTTTGGTGTCGATCTACTGGGTGGCGTGCAGTGCTTCCTCTACCTATTGTAGGTAAATATTAGGGAAGGTAAAACTGAGCACATAAGCAGAGAAGTATGTAGGTATTACATTTGTGTTTTATAGCTGTAATATATCGTTCAATCGATTTCATGCACGAAACTCCTCTAACCCCCCAAAAACAAAATATCGCTCAAAGGCATGAACTTATTCAGATAAGAGCATCGCTCGTGCTGAAGTACACGGTGGCTTATCGGAAAATCTAAAGCCTCGCCGAACCCTTTCAGGATCTGCAATGCGAATGTACAAAATAGGACTTGCGATGATTGTCTTGTAAAAACTTGGATACATATGAAATACCAACCGGCTTGACAGATTCTTAAGAAAGCTACGTCAATACTGTCGAAACCAGGCTGTTCGATACTCTGAGATATGACGTAGTGGCATCAAGAGTGTTGTGAAGTTGCTAGTTATAAATTGAGAACTGCAATAAAGTAATGTCAGCTTTTCTTCTTTGCATTCAGAATATTAATTACTTTATTGAAATGTAGGATTCTACAATGCTATACCAGTAACATTGAAGAATATTTAGATGACGTGCATTAAAACCTGGCGGGTCCCTTCAAATTAAGGCTGTGTTTTACGTGTGGGGAGCTAGAAACACAGCAATCATCTTTTTGTTTTTTAAATATGGCAGGGAGTACTTTGTGCTAACTGAGAAATTGAAGTTATTTGAGCAAGAAAAGAAAACCATTTTTTTTGCGCAGAGGTAGTTTACATATTTCTAGGACAAATAACCATAAAGCGAAGGATTTGTTTAGTTTTTGTTATGTCTAGATTGACTACTCAGTGCACTTGAATTAAACAGAGTCGAATAGTTCCGATAATTCTCGAATCCTTTCGATACAATACGAAAGTTGCAACATGGTTGGCGATGTTGCCGCATTTGTTTTTGTGATCTCAGATCAGTACTGAACGGCGTTCATCTGATCTATGATCAGCATTTTACAACCCTTGCGGTTCGTAAGTTCAATTTTGATCTTCGATTCGAAATGAACTGCAGTTAGCGATTTTATGAAGCCGGGCCTTAAGAGTAGTGAACCCTGGATTCATTTCAGCACCATTTCTGTCATTCTGTTCACTCTCTAAACACCGTAAAACAAGGAATAAGCGTTACCATCCAATAGTTTTGTGTGGCATTAACCGAATTATATAAAACCTGGATGTAGAACTTTCTATTTGTTTAATATATGATTCATGGAAATGCATTTGTTTTGCTTAGAACTTCGTTGTTTACATAAAAGATTTAATCCGATTTGATTAATAGTACTCCATTAGTTGATTAGCACTTGTTTTTCCTCTATTTTCTGCATATATACGAACATCATATCTACAGTAATCAATTTGCTCTGACTTGGCACATTTCCGTGCGATACCCATCTGAGAGCCTTGAACTCCGCTCAGATTAGCATTCATAACCACAGTGTAGTCATCGTGCAACCACTAACCCCCGTTAATTTTTGTCTAAACTAGTAGTTCAGTGACAGCTGCTCTTATCGATAGTGCGGAAACTGCTTTATGTTTGCTTCCTTTCCCTGATTATTACCTCTATTCCATAGCGAGGTCATGACTTAACAATGGATTCATACAGAAGCTTATCTCGCAATTTCACGATAAAATGTACTTACATCCTCGAGAAGACCCGTGTAGAGAATTGTGACAGCGGCTTTTGACGGGGAAGTACATGACTGAAAACCAAATTTGTTGTCAAATGGCACTTGAAATCTAATTTGTGGCTGTACTTGTGTAATATAGAATACTAGTGCGGAACGGCCGCCTTGGGATGAAGAAAACAGCTGGCAACAGTTCAATAAAACCGATGAACCGAGGTTTACTTCATGGAACTGAAAATTTTAATACAAGATAGCTGCATTCTTAATTAAATATATTTGAGCACAATGATGTCTTTTAAAGTACAAACGATTGTGTTAGTAATTAGATCTGCGTTTGCAACAACGATGGAAGCATATTTTTGTATAAAATTAAACAAACGTAGTATATATGTTTATTTTCATGTTTGGACAGCTTAAAGGAAAATAGGAAAACAGTAAATGCTTAACCTTTGGTTAAGAATACTGCTAAAAGTTATTGTTACGGCTAACAGTTGAGCGCTAACAAATATGGTGGATTTTCATATTTTGTAACCATGCTTGTTATGGCGACGGATCTTCTCAACCATGTTCATCAGCACCTGGAGCGACTCATCGTAAAAATTCATACGCTTTGCGGGCTTGTTTTGTTTTTCCACCGCTCTCGGCGCGCCAGATCAAATTGCGCAATTGCGATCATTTAAAATGTCCGCTCTGTACAGACCAAGTTGGAACTCAAGCGAGCTATAAAGTCTCCGGAAGATAAATGCAATATGCAATAAGTTCAATGCTATTATTACGAGGGCTGTTCAATAAAGGATGATAATAATTTTTTACGGTCATAATTTTTTGCACTAAAATTCAATCTTATTATATTCTGTTAGCTTAATGTGAAACAAACACGCCGTAGTAGTTTCATTGTTGGTACTCTTGGTTCCCGCCTGTGAGGACCAGGTAAGTACTGACAGGCTCAGTATCGCCTACCACTGAAATGGAGATAACATGCAGTTAAAGTTGATGTTCGAGGAATATCCGGAGTTTCTTTCAAACGTAATCACTGCTGATGAGACTTGGCTACATCATTTTCATCCTGAGAGCAAACAGCAAAGCTCAGTGACGAAATCTCCTTCATCACTAACACCCAAAATAGTAAAAGTGGTTGCTTCTGCTGGGAAAGTTATGGTCATCTCATTCTTTGATATTCATGGAATGGTTTATCAGCATGTTGAACCTGCACACACTTCAGAAACTGGACAATACTACAGGGATGTCCTGAAATCATTGCAAGTCCATATCAGGCGCAAAAGACCACATTTCCGTGAAGCAGGCTAGATGCTGCACCACGATAATGTGCGGCCGTATATTGCCAATGTTGTTGCTGAATATCTTGCAAAAATCAATGTGAAGTGCATCCCTCACCCTCCCTATAGTCCAGATTTAACCCCATGTGGATTTTTTCTATTCCCTAACTTGAAGAAACGCCTTCGTGGGAGGCATTATCCATCATCAGAAGCAGTGGTGAAGGCTGCGGAGGCTATTTTGAAGGATCTCTCAAGAAATGGTTTCCAGAATGTCTTTGAAGACTGGCAGAAATGCTGGGACAAGTGCATTGCATTCAGGGGAGACTATTTTGAGAAGGACAATCAAAATTATGAGGATGAGTAAAGGTACGTTGTGAAAAAAAATTGTGATCATTCTTTATTGAACAGCCCTCGTACAGTTGCGCCTTAACCTGCTGTCTTCAAATGCCGGTACTGTGCCAATATTAGTTTTTGTCCAATTGTTTTGAAATTAAACTATATATTCTGAAGGATATCTTATAACTGAGTAGGACGCTTACTGTAAATAATACAAATAATTTATATAACTAGTAATACCTACTAAGGTTAATGGTTATATAAAATGCCCTGTAGTCAAAGTATTGAAGTTTTTACAACCAAATGTTTTTCCATTAGCTTTGAGAATGCTTAGACGTTCAATTTTCCCATTTTTCCATTTTTGTCTCTTTAAACAAAAATAAAACATTTTTCTAATTGTACTAGAAAATTAAAAAAAGCAAACGTTTCACTTATTTGACAACTAATGCAATGGTAGATGGTATTTATTCACATATTTAAAATGGCTATTAGAAATAAGGAATCAGTTATTAAGTGGTTCTCATATATGTATTTCATGGGTCCGAGGGCACGCGGGGATTGCCGGAAATGAACGTGCAGATGAGCTTACAAAGAGAGCTGCGACTTCAGATCTTCCAGAAATGTACACTCTTTGCCCTATTTCTTATGTGAGGCAAACATTAAAGGAGATTATCTTCAACAACTAAAATGAATACTGGTTAAAAAGTTTCTGACAGACATAAATGTAAATTCGTTAATCCTATGTTCTCATTCGATTCTTAACTGGACACGGCAAATTTTCAGCGTGCTTATTTCGATCCAAAATCAAATCCACATCTGATTGTATTTTTGGAAATTATCTTCAAGATGTCCCTCACATCTTATTTAATTGCCCATTTTTCTATTTTGAAAGGTACGAACTTGAATTATTGCTTCAATCCCTAGGTTACACTTTTTCAAAACCACCTACACATGTTTTAAATGTGTAGTGTTTAACGCCCGCTTTTACTACACTGGTGATGCATGAGATGAAGATGGAGCACCGGTGGAATGAGATGGCGGGGGAAACCGGAGGTCCCGGAGAAAACCCGCCCCAACGCCGTGTTGTCCACCACAAATCTCACTTTGCGGTCGCCTGGGATCGAACCCGGGCCGCCTTGGTGAGAGCCAAGCGGTCTAACCACTGAGCACGGCGTGGCCTACACATGTTTTGATGAATTACAAAACTTATTAATATTTCATGGCTTTCTTGAACAAAATATTTCTTAAGCTAAAGGATTCATCTTGATGTTTACTGTTTGTCAGCCTGATATTGACTTTTGTCATATTTTTGTAAATTGTATTATATTCATATATTTGTAAGCTATATTCTCAATATACCTTTGCGTAAAATAGCGATAAAAATTGGATAATAAATAATTAAATATTAGAAACCCTTATATATTTGATGTCTAACTTGCAAGTTTCGGTAAGACTGGTGCAAAAAATGCTTCGTGAGAAAACATTGATGAAAAAGGTGAAACTTTTATCACCGTGTTCCTTAATAGGTATATTCCTGTATTTTCTATTTACCGAACATCGTAATTGAGCATGTTGTAAATAATTGTGCATATTGTGACTTTGTGGGTTCGTAGAATTAAAAGGTCGAGTTGCAGAAATTAAAAATCTCCTTTATTTCCGTAGAGATACACTGCTCAATTCTCACGTAACAACATTACATCACATAATAACGCAAGCTTCCAAGGTCGATGACAATAACAAACCGTGAAAGCTGATTACATTAGCTCTCGTTACAACAACACTCTTGTTACACAACTGTCTTTTCAACAACACTCTCAGCTGTTCTCTGCTTACTCTGTTTACAACTCGCAGCTCACTCACTCACGTTTCACAACTAATCACTTCCTTAAATACCTCGTTCATAATTCGAGACTGTTCTGTACAATCACTAGATATTTCTGGAATAAACAAGGCATCTAATGACATAATCCGAATATTCTATCGCCTTCCAGAAGTGTAAAACACTATCTCGGCCGGCACGTCACTTATCTTAAGCGCTATGTTTATCTGCTTATGCAAGCTCGTTATCTCCTTGAAACCTATCCATCTGTTGTCTATTTGTGCCGAAACTTTAATGCCCGTTACCGCGACACTATATAGCCCCATATTTTTAGTGTTGCAAGACAATGTGACACAGAATAAATATCTACATCTTATGGAGGGTTGTATCAATAAATATACAAGCTATATTATTGCAAATATAGAGTATGCACTTTAAAATTTATAAATTCATTCTGTATTAAACGGTAACTGTGTTCATATCACACCAACATTATATTGTAAATATATGTATATAGGTTGTTTCAAAACGACACCGAACGGTTATAGCCGTCGCGTAGTTTATAGCTTAACTGGTCCGAATTTCGAAGTTCTGTTTGGTATAATTTTATGCAGCATTAAATATTACATGATTTTGTGGTAGGCAGCACAGAAACCACTGGTGTGCGAACCTCAAAAGTTGTTATTCGGACGCACCAGCATTGCTCTTTATCAGTTACCCTAGCCTCGCTTTCAGGTAATGGGGCAAAGGGCACATATTTGTGCAAAAGTGGAATAATGACTCGTATAGTTCCAAGGTTGCTTCATTTTGCTATGATCTTAATTGTACAATGCTTTCAACCAGTTACTGTAAAATCAACAGCTTCCTTTTCAGTTTCAAATGCTTTATTTAGTATTATTAAACACAGAGAAATAAAATGCTCGTCTCATTGCATAAGGCATTTAGTATTGGTTAACTTTATGTACAATTCTATGATATTGTTCTCTGTTCCTATTATCATTTATTGCTTTGGTCCTCAATTTCACTAACATTAACATCCCTCTAACAACTTATATGTCCACCAACTTATTTGCCATCATGGACTGCTATAACGGAATTTTGGATCACGTTAAACACTGATAAGCAATAATCAAGCCTTAGCTTCTTCTTTGCGGTTTCATAAGCCAAAGAATTTTGTAATAGTAGCAAGCATACTGCGGAGTATGCCGTTATGTTTACAAACAGCTACAGAACGAGGCACGGCGTGTGACCTATACCTGCGAACTCCGACAGCGAAAGGCACGCGTCGTTGTTCCTGTCACTAATCCACACTCTTTCTAGAGAATTTTTATGCAGCTCTATTGACGGTAAAACCTCTCTACATGTGTCACATAGAAGCTGTGCAACTACTTCTATATGTTCGTCTGGTGTCTTTTGAAACACCCTGTATATAGTAAGGGTGACGGGTGGTTACGGCACCCATCTATATACACATCGGCATACAAGACCTGTGAGGTTATCAGCCCCACAGGGCAGGCGCCATCAGCCCGCCTCGGTAGCGTAGATGGTAGCGTGCCTGCCTCACGTTCAAGAGGTCCCGAGTTCGAATCTCGGTCAGGGTGAGTTACCTGCATAAGTTTTTCCCGGGGGTTTCCCTTATTCTTCAAGACGAATGTCGGGTAACTCTAAGCTCCATGGACCCTGGACTCATTTGAGCATCATTTCACCCAATTCATTCACCGTTCGATATGACTTAACGTTGGAGGACGTAAATTAAAAAAAAATGAACAGCCGCCTTCACCTCCAGGAATTATCCTGGTACTCATTTCCCCAGGGCCATAGTGTGACCAGAAAGATTATACCAGGGAATAAATTCCAATGGTGTGATCGGGAATCGAACCAGCGACGTCCTGGCTTTGTCTGGTGCCAATATTGCTTGATAAATCCACAGCCTAATAATGAAAATATGCTGTTAAGGTGTTTTGAAGATAAAACCAAGACAATATAACAATTGTATTCTGCTTTCTCCATCTAATAAGTTACAATTTCAACTTGTAGTATTGTGCAATTGCATCTCTTTATTCAACTCACGAATAATATTAGTTTAAAGTTGGTTTATGTTAAAGTTATTTGCTCTTAATTAAAACAGTGTTACCCTTTATTGTTCTCATAGTCTTCTTTATGAACAATGTTTTTTTCCTAACTTCATGATTCCAAAATAAACAAATGTCCATCACAGTGTCGCTGAGCTACATAGGCACGAAATATGTAGGTAAAAGGTATCTAATTCATTACATGTAATTACAAATATTGACAATCAAATAATAAGTACACGGTGTTCATTTTTATCCGTAATTTTACCGCGCAAAATTTGACGTCATCAATAGCATCGCTGATGGATCGAGTTTATATACGATTCCCCTAGCGGCTGCCGATCGTATTTGATGTGCTGACAGCAGCTTTGAGGTCTCCCTCTACCGGCAGGTAAATATACTATTTGAGAGGTGGGTCTGCCCGCGTAATATAAAGGTGCGTAATATCGCCTGGTGCATAGCTACGATAACTGCTTAAAAAAACCTATATACTGCCATGCACCGCTCTGCAAAACTAATTATGAAGCCATAAAAATATATCGTGAAGAATATACGAAATAATAAGTCAATGAACACTTATTTCACAGTGAACATCTGTTTTTATGTTATAGTAGACATATATGTATATTGTAAACCTGTTACACAACATAGAAATATTTCAATTTGATCTCAATTCTTCTCTATCACCCACAGTTTCCTCACAATGTAACTTCATTACAAACCAGAAATTTAGCAGAATATGCTCTATGAATGAAAAATAAATTAGTGTTACAACATGAACAACGCTTGTATCCAAGTCTAAACAAGAAAATATCTCTAGTACATAGTCTTATGTGTCCATTTTCTTATATTTCCTTTCTCTCGTCCTCCTAAACACTGTCTGTATTGCGAGAAGGTATGCTTGAGGCCTTTCTGTCATAACGTTATTTATTGCTTCTAGATTGGGACCAGTCACTTTATAGCGTCCAGTGTCTTTCTTTTTGCGAGTAACTGATCCTGTATCTTGGAAATGTTTGATGCAGCTATTGGTTTTTAAAAGACATAAGGATACCAGCATTAACAGACATATTAATTAGGTGTGAGAATGACAAAAAAACTTATATCGTATACTGAAAAACGTAAGATGTTTATGTTGCAAACAAAAGTATGTCACTTTGGCGGTACGTGGACACTTTTGACAACATTACGCTCCGAGGGACTTGTCTATATGTTGGATAGCGTTGCATAAACTCCTCTATGCAGCGGTTTAAACTATATTTATATGTCGCATCAATTTTAATGCCGATACGATAGTAGCATTCAACCATGAAGACGCGGTGGTCTGTGTTCATATCCAGGGGAAGCTGGTTGTATTAGTTATCATTGCAACCACACTGAGAGCGCTGTAATTTGCTTACTGTTCCACAAAAATTACCGCTTCTTCAAGATAGTCTCACCAGTGAACTATGATGTCATTCTTGCTCAATCGGAGGGCGGGAAATAACGAATAAAAATGAACACCATGCATACAGTATGCATATTCAAAGCAATCATTTCTGCTCGCAGGATGGCAGTTGCAAACTTCACAAACGAACAAGTTTAAAATCGACGTAGCTGTCAAATGTAAACTAATAAATGAAACATTCTAGTAAAATGTCAGGATGCTTAAACTGCTGCGTTATTTATTTCTTTTTGTTAACTTGTCTGCTATTTTTTGAAGTGCTGACGAAAACGCGTATCTGGAAGATGAATAAAGGGAAAAGACACCTGGAGGGGATTAGATCTTCTCTTTGTTAGTGACGTATATATCCTTCAGAGCCTTGTCTTCCTCAGTGGTTGTCAATTACGATTACGCTTGGTTTGTACTTACCTCGTCAGGGTATCTTACGTATGTCTGTCCTCTGAAATACTTTGTCTTCAGTTTCCGACTTTTATTTGGGATGTGAATGTTTTTGTGAATTTCGCTATTTTTATAATAAAGTGTCCTATATGTATGCATTTTATGCAGACATTATCTGTCGTGATTAGTAAAATGTGCAGCGCTGAAAAAATACTTATTTATTAACAGCGCTTTCAATTGCCCGTATCATATCCGGAATTTTGTCCCGCAGTTCTTTTACGTGCTATAAAATCCACCGACATGGTAGTCGCTTTTAAGCAAAATTAAATACGATCAAGTTAGGCTGGGTTTGAACCCACGACCTATGTGCACCCCCGGGTCATCACCACATGGTCGCTCATATGCAAAGTAGATGATTATCGAGGTAAACCGAATCGATTAATGAAAAAGTGAACCGCAAAGAATTTTCTGCCATTAGATCAGGAGTCACATGCATGTCTCCGTCTTTGATAGGTTCTTCCATATTGGGTTCGGTTTATCTTGGCCAATTCGTTATTAGTCAGTTATAGGGCTGAATGATAAGCACATCCTATTGTTAATTGATGGAAATTAACTATTTCTTCATACTAGCTGTATATAGGCTAAGGTTTTTGATAGTCAACATGAAAAAATTTAATGAGTATGCCTCTACTCATTCAAAACTTAGCCTACACACGGCTAATGTGAAAGAAATGATTATTTCCATCAGTTTACCAAAAATAAAAACATAATGGTTTAACTATGAAGCCTGGGGCTTAAGTACTTACAGCATAGTAAGTCGCCACGAAAGGTGCGTGTCTCATAGCACTCCCCTAGTGGTTTACCGGGAAACATATGAGTCAGTTGGATTATTTAATGTCATGTCGGCACGTTGGCCATAGTAGCTCAGTGGTTTAGAGCAACCGCACGGACAGAGGGAGATCCGTGGTTCAAATCCCGGCTATGACATTGAATTTTTCAGTCTGGCTGTACTCATTCAAACCTTAGCCTACACACGGCTAGTGTGAAAGAAATGAATATTTACATCCTACTGTAAGTTTTCTAAACAAGGTCCTTTCTCTTAAGGCAGTCCCCATTAGAAGGCGTAGAAAGGACGTTCTACAGAGGAGAGTATTGGAAAATGGCAGCATCAGTTGAAATTGATTTCTCTGCTCCATTCCTTTAGCCAGGAACAGAGTTTCTGATGATAACTTCCTGTTCCCACGATATTGCTGATTTTGCACTTCCTTCGTCTTCAATTAAGAGGAAGTGGTCCCTACATCAGCATTTGTGTTGATATTTCCGTACCAAAACGCTTGCGACTTTTTCCTTTTTTACCCCTCTGCTGACAGAAACTCAGTGCAAGAATTTTTGTCAGCTTGACAAATACCAACACCATACGTCAGTTCAAAGTTCCCCTTAAATTGCTTCAACGAAGAACTGTATACCAATGATTTGTTAACGTTTCTACAGTATTATTATTATTATTATTATTATTATTATTATTATTATTATTATTATTATTATTATTATTATTATTATTATTATTATTATTATTATTATTATTATTATTATTATTATTATTATTATTATTATTATTATTATTATTATTATTATTATTATTATTATTATTATTATTATTATTATTATTATTATTATTATTATTATTATTATTATTATTATTATTATTATTATTATTATTATTATTATTATTATTATTATTATTATTATTATTATTATTATTATTATTATTATTATTATTATTATTATTATTATTATTATTATTATTATTATTATTATTATTATTATTATTATTATTATTATTATTATTATTATTATTATTATTATTATTATTATTATTATTATTATTATTATTATTATTATTATTATATTTGTTGTTGTTAGTGTGGATACGTCAAATAGGGAATTGGAAGTCCTTTTAAAGCTGGTGTAGCATTAAATATTCCGATTTTATTTGGCATATATTTATTCTGTTGGCATAACGAATTAAGTATACTTCAAGTATTTTCTTGACAGTTTTGTGACATAAGTTCTCCTGCTATCTAAAATTGTCTTCTCTTAAAGTTTACAAAAATTTCCGTTGCACATATGCTTATTTAGCAGAAAACCTATTACAGATTTTATTTAAAAAGTCTTGCAAATTTGAAACACTTTCCACACGTCTCTGGATGTAGTAGGTAAGTTCAAAGTTTTACGGAATCAATTTTAAGCTTCATTCCTTGGTATAACGCAGTGTTGATTATTTACAGGGATAAAATGGCGCATTAAAGTTTGTTATAAATCTTATTGATATGCGGGGGGTGGGGGTGGGAGGTAAACAACTTAACAAACAGCCGCCTCGTCATAAGTGGATTTACATGTAGCATAAAAGGCTTGGTAACCGATATGAATTGATTTGCGTGTGCCAGTAATTGAATGCTTTTACGTTATCGTGCTACTTGCATTTATTTTCATGCATATAGCCTCAACGGCCATAAAACTAAAAATATTCCTCTTTTTAGTCATATGCAGGATACCTACGTTTTATCTTTCACTGTTTTTAAATATAATAATCTTATATCTGCTCCTGTTTGAATGCTTTGGGCCATAGTAGGTGTTATTTTTGCTTTCTTGCGGGGTCTTGCACTTCTTGCTGATATACGTGATTCATGTTCCTCTAACCTCTTGCATAATTTCTTTCTGGTTACTTTAGGATTTGTTTCTGACAAATGTTTCAGTTTTCGTACACCCCTTGGTGACAATCTCTTCTTTCGCCCACATTTTTCTTTTCGTTGTGATTTAGTTTTTCCAAAATCTTCACCTTACTTTATTCTACATATAATACTTTCAATATCATTATTTTCAATCCACCTGCTGTTTCTTGTTGTGTGAAATGCTTTTCAACAAACAGAACTCTTACCATACCAATCTTTCTAGGAGAAAAATCTGATTTTCTCCCCATAACCTTAAAAAGTTCCTATTATGTGTTTTAAATGGGATGGTGTTTGTCCTTGAGCGCTGCTAGGTGAGCAGCCAATCGGAGTCCTGCGGTGTTGTCGTATTGCATTCCTCGTAAGTGGTGTGTGACGAGCGCCAAACTAGTAAATACTATCCGCGCTAAGAGAAAAATTCAGATTTTGCAAAAATTTATACATGAGGAAGGTAGAGAGTAATGTTACTAAAATTAGGCAAGTGAGTCAACTTTGTATACACTTTTCTCCACTTACAAGTTTTTTATGAAGACTAGTTTCTGGGGACTTCTCCCCTATCGTCAGCTCTGTGGTAGACTGATGATGCATCCGGTGTCTGCATCTGGCTTGGTGTTGTGCTGCCATCTAACGTCCTGGTAAGTTTGATGACGTCATCTACCGCGGGAATTTCAAAATTCATCAAGAGGTCCTGTTTTTTCGTAATAAATATGTTTTCCCAAATCTGTAGTTCCAGAGGTTTCTTTGCCTGTTTGATCAGTTCTATTTCTTGTTTTATGTTGTGATTCTCAGACCAAAAGTGATGTGCTACGGCCGACTTGTCCATTTGTTTGAATTTAATATTTCTGAAGTGTTCTTTCATTCTTGTTCCTAGATTCCTTTTGGTCTTACCAATGTATATATATCTTGTCACAATCCTGGCAACTCATTTGGTAAATGCCTGATAATTGAGTTTTCGGTGTGCTATTTTTTAGAGGGTGGTTTAGTAAGTTGCGGATGTTGTGTTTGTTTGAGGGGCTAATTTTATGTTGAAGCTCTTAAATATCTTTTCAAATTTTTTTAAGTATTTTGGATGAAATGTAAATTTTCCATATCTGGTGTTTGGGTTTTCTAGTTTTTTTTAACGTAGTAATGTCCTTTAAGTATTTGTTTCTTTTGTGTCTATAGATCAGTTTTTTGATGAAATTTGTGTTATAGTTGTTCAGTTCGGCAACCTGGTGTATGTGAGCATACTCCTGTTCATATTCTGTTTTTGTTAGCGGAATGTTGATTAATCTGTGAACCAAACTATGGAATACTGCATATTGATGTTGTACTGGGTTGAATGGGTTGCATTTAATGTAATTGTCAACATGTGTTGCTTTTCGGTATATTCCAAATTGTAATCCTTTTGGTGTTCTAATGATTTTCAAATCTAGAAAAGGTAGCCATTCATCCTGCTCTACTTCAATGGTGAAAACTATGGATTTTTCTTGTAGGTTTAGCAACTTTATAGCATCCTCGGTTAGTCTTCTAGGGACTATCGCAAACACATCGTCGACATATCTATGCCAACATTTGAAAATATTTGGAAAGGCTTTAGTAATGTGTTTCCAAATAACTCGTGAACAGATTAGCTAGTAATGGTGAAAGAGGGTTACCCATGGCCAAGCCTGCTGTTTGTTGGAAGATCTTGCTGGAGAACGTGAAGCTGTTTGGTTCAATACATAGGGTGGTTAATTTGATGTATTCCTCTATTTTATCATCTGCAACGTTGCTTTTGGATAACCAGCCTTTCATCAATTTTAGAATTTTTTCTACTGGTATGCTCGTGAATAGAGATCTGATATCAAAGGACACCATCACCTCTTCAGTTTTTATAATTGAAAATTATAAAATTGAAAATTACGCTTAAGGAGACCGACGAGAAACCCACACAACCAGTATCACCGTGTCACAGACACACCAGACAATGTAGTCAACATCTCTTCCCAAGCTTTCACCGAAACAGAGTTAAAATTTCTAAACAAAGGTTTTAAAACTTGTGTCGGCAACTCGGGCAATTTAGACGTTTACATCGCTGACGTCACCATAACCTCAAACTTTTTGGAAAATGGTAGCGAAAAAACATTAGTTAAATCAAAATGCTTAGAAATTCTAAAGGGAAGACATTCGGACAGGAAAATAACTACAAAGAAACTATTCAAACATTGAACCAAAAACCATTTTTTTATCTGAAAGCAGACAAAGGAAATACGGTAGTCATTATGGACCGAAATGATTACAACCAGCGAGTCGAACATCTACTACAAAATCCAGAATATACAACCCTAACCAAAAACCCTTTAAGGAAATACATAGAAACCACCAAAAAAGCAATTAAAGAAAATACAGTGGTGCCACATAAGATGAAAAATAGCATAATTGTAAACAACCCTAATTTGCCAAAATTATACTGCCTACCTAAGATTCACAAGACAGACAACAGCATGCGACCCATTATTAACAATATAGATGCCCCGACTTACAAACTGGCAAAATGGTTGTTGGAAGAATTTGACAAGTTTGAAAAGTTTGAATCTCTAAGCATAAACAATTCATTTGATTTAGTAAAGAAAATTGAAAACACAATTATAAAAACTGAAGAGGTGATGGTGTCCTTTGATATCAGATCTCTATTCACGAGCATACCAGTAGAAAAAATTCCAAAATTGATGAAAGGCTGGTTATCCAAAAGCAACGTTGCGGATGATAAAATAGAGGAATACATCAAATTAACCACCCTATGTATTGAACAAAACAGCTTCACGTTCTCCAGCAAGATCTTCCAACAAACAGCAGGCTTGGCCATGGGTAACCCTCTTTTACCATTACTAGCTAATCTGTTCATGAGTAATTTGGAAACACGCATTACTAAAGCCTTTCCACATATTTTCAAATGTTGGCATAGATATGTCGACGATGTGTTTGCGATAGTCCCTAGAAGACTAACCGAGGATGCTATAAAGTTGCTAAACCTACAAGAAAAATCCATAGTTTTCACCATTGAAGTAGAGCAGGATGAATGGCTACCTTTTCTAGATTTAAAAATCATTAGAACACCAACAGGATTACAATTTGGAATATACCGAAAAGCAACACATGTTGACAATTACATTAAATGCAACCCATTCAACCCAGTACAACATCAAAACAAAGACGCTAACAAACGCTAACAAAAACAGAATATGAACAGGAGTATGCTCACATACACCAGGTTGCCGAACTGAACAACTATAACACAAATTTCATCAAAAAACTGATCTATAGACACAAAAGAAACAAATAGTTAAAGGACATTACTACGTTAAAAAAACTACAAAACCCAAACACCAGATATGGAAAATTTACATTTCATCCAAAATACTTCAAAAAATTTGAAAAGATATTTAAGAGCTTCAACATAAAATTAGCCCCTCAAACAAACACAACATCCGTAACTTACTAAACCACCCTCTAAAAAATAGCACACCGAAAACTCAATTATCAGGCATTTACCAAATGAGTTGCCAGGATTGTGACAAGATATACATTGGTAAGACCAAAAGGAATCTAGGAACAAGAATGAAAGAACACTTCAGAAATATTAAATTCAAACAAATGGACAAGTCGGCCGTAGCACATCACTTTTGGTCTGAGAATCACAACATAAAACAATAAATAGAACTGATCAAACAGGCAAAGAAACCTCTGGAACTACAGATTTGGGAAAACATATTTATTACGAAAAAACAGGACCTCTTGATGAATTTTGAAATTCCCGCGGTAGATGACGTCATCAAACTTAACCAGGACGTTAGATGGCAGCACAACACCAAGCCAGATGCAGACACCGGATGCATCATCAGTCTACCACAGAGCTGACGATAGGGGAGAAGTCCCCAGAAACTAGTCTTCATAAAAAACTTGTAAGTGGAGAAAAGCATATACAAGGTTGACTCACTTGCCTAATTTTAGTAACAATGGCACTCCACTTTCTGAAATACTTCTTTTTATTCTATATAGAGAGTAATGTATTTAACATGATACTAAAAACCCTATTTTTTAAAGCTCATATAGTTTTTCTAATACAAATAAAGTACTATTATATTATAACAATACATGCTATTGGTGGGCATGTATGCGTGTACGTATATTTGTAATTACTCAGAACTGAAACGTAAACTGTGTACTTGACGTGATAAAAGAATTACTTTGAATAAGCCAACGCGTTTGTTAAATTCGAACGAGAGGAAACAATACACTTCCTACTGGCCTAGCAGAATGTCTCTGGTCACATTATATCTATGTTTATGAATGGTTTCGTCATCTCTATTTACTCTAGAGTTCAAAGCAGTATTATTCAGTTGTTCTTCCGTTTGAAAACCAGGGAAAGTGTATCATCTTGCAATTGAAATGAAACACGAGGTATTATAAACCACCTCCCCCCTTACCACTGCCAGAACAATCCAATTGAGTTAATGTGGGCTCAAATTATGTTGCAAACAGAAATAATACTTTTAAACTGACTGAACTTGAACGAATTATTCACGAAGAAATTGACAAGGAACACAACAAGACTGGGGAAAACTGCATGAGACATCAGGCAAACTACAAGAAGATGACTTTTGGAAAGAAATAGCAGGGGACGGGATTTTGGCATCTATCATTATAAATTTGTAATACTCAGACGTTGAAGACAATGACAACGACGAATTATCTCTTAACGTAACATTCACAGCTATATGGAAGCACCGCTGCATTTTCGTTGGATTAGAAAAATAAGTAAATAAACTATAACTAATTTTAAACTAAATATTTAAACCATTTGCGTAATATACGAATATCCATGTTGCAATTGTGATTTCAACAACTGTATTATTATAAAACTTTGGAAAATTCAGTTTACGTTAGCGCCAAAAGAGGGAAATATAAAAAGAGTGGAGGTAAGGAGGTGGCAACGCTGAAGTCTCTAACGCATCTGATTCGCTACAGGCGAGAACTTTTTCCATTTGAAACACATACTAGTAATTCCATTCACTGTATTCAGCAATTACTTTAAAATCAAATGTAATGTTAGCCAGTACCTACACAATAATCAATATCAACAATACATAACACATTTAGTGTTCTAAAGCCAAATGCCTTAAGGCAAAACTCAGTAAATAAGCAGGAACTATAATGAAAGACAACTGAGTAATATGTCACACATTTAACAGACTTTCATCTTGCACCGTTGCCAACTATGAATTCAAAAAGTTCTCTATTAATAATCAAAATGTTCCAGCTATAAACCTCACTTAAAGGGACTATAAGAAGTTTTAGATGGGATTATTTTACAATAAGAATAAAATAAGGCTTCAAAATATTTTACTTTTAATAATTTGGCCATGACTGCATGGTGATCTGTGAAACTAAAATATTTGAGATTACTTTATATCAATGCTGCAATGTTACATTGCGATATAGTTGCGCTATGTGTATCTCTGCTTAAACACGAAGTCGAATATTTTCATTTTCAATTTACTTCCATTCATTTCACGTTAAGTCATGCTATTTGTGTATGTGTGTGCGTGAGTTAAGAGTAAGATCTAAAAAGGAAAAGTGGGTTAAATATCACGCTAGGTACTGAGCTTTTATATTAAAATTCATGTTTTAAGACAATTTAATGACAAATTAAACCCACAGCCTTAAAAATTAGCAGCTGCCAGAAACAAAGTTCGATTCGGAAAATATAGGAAGCATTCAATGACGCTGCATTCACAATACAGGCTTTTTAGACCGAAAAGTTCCCTTGATCGCCTCACTCAATGGTTTCGAACTTGGTGTATCAACCTCAATACCCAGAAAACTGAAGCCAAGATTTTACTTTATGCCACTGTAATCCACCTGCGCCTATACGCCTTCTGACCGATCCTGTGCCGTGGCTCCCTTCACTTACACCAGTCAAGTGCCTTGGAGTGTGGCTCGGCTTACGTGGAAGCCTCATATTGGCATCCGCTCGTCTTTCACAACTCTCTCCTTTATTTCACAAGCACACTTCACCTGTATAATATAAAGTATTAACCGGGCTTGTGGGCCGTTATCTACTGGGTTCCTTCATCTTCCCAGACGTTTCGTCTGCGGCTGCGGCAGACATCTTCAGTGGCAGTGCGATCGAAGTGTCCTGGTGGAAGTCTCAACAACAACTGTGCTTTTTGCTCGCTCGCTCGTCGTGCTGGCTGGCTGTATTTAGCCAGAAGGTTTTTGCTGCGTGCCCACCCGTTAAGGATTTTACCGCAGGTAAGGTATATTTGGGATTTTATAGGGTGACATGTGGGATTTTAGGTTGGTATTATTGTGTAAGGTTACATTGATTGTACCTTGGGATTGAAGGGACAGAATGGAATGCCTAGCACCCTGGTGTTTTGTTTCTGATTTAAGATTGGTAAAGTTTTGATGCCTGTGCTTTTTGCTCTTTGGGTCGCAGTATATGTACCGGGAGCTGGTCGGAGAGCTGCTTGTGATTGGATCGGGTTGGTGGTGGGCTGGAGAAGTTCAGGTTATTGTGGGCAAGCTCTCGGCGGGTTTGATGAATGCGTTCTCGGAGAAGGGCTCGTTCTGTGCCCAGTAGACCTAGGCCCAAAAGCCCAGTTAATACTTTATATAATACTGACACCGGCCGTGAAAGCTTACGAATTTTAATATACTTCACTTGGTTTAGAATCTTACTGCTCCTGTACAAATCTCTGCTTCGATCTCTTATTACTTATGCTGCCAGGTCTGGGGAGCTGCCAGTACGTGTCACCTGAGGCGTCTACAGGTCATCCAGAGTCGATTCCTGCGAATCGCCACCAATGCTCCTCGGTTTATCCGCAACCAGCAGCTGCATCACGAGATGGAACTTCTTCCTCTCCACCATTTCATCCGACAGATTGTTTGATGCCAGTTCCAGGAGCTGTGACGTACAACATTGGCGTCCGAAATCGCCGGCCAACGCGACTGAAGCGACGACTACCACAGGACCTGCTTTACAGTGATGACACCTTTACTTAATGATCTACTGTTCCACATTTGCTTTTCTATTCTTCCTTTCTGCTGTATAAATTCTCACTATCAGTATGTATACCATTTTACTAGTTCAGTATCACATTTGTATTAGTTTTGAGGAGGCACACTGTCATACCTCTATAATGTTATTACTCTATCATTATTTTGTATCTGTTCTCCCGGATCTGCAAGGCATGTATTATTGCTGACCGATCTAATAAATATATGTATATAAGAAAAAGACCGAAAAGTTCAATGATTTGAATCCCGGCTATGACATTTAAGTTTTCAGTCTGAATCTACCTTTCCATACATTGGCACAAGGCTAATGTGAAATAACAATTAATTTTTCCAATATACGTTTTTATACCACGCTGGCTTCCTTTCAGCGCTATGCGATATACAGGGAGATGCTTCGCGGTTTGGCGTTATGTATGACAGCGGAGCGGTGAAACGTATGTCTCCTAAGTAGACCAACATGAGTTCGAATCCAAATGCGCATGTTTCTTTTATTACTGTTACTTAAATAGTAATGCTTTCAATTTATTTTTAGAAGATAAATAATATTATTTTAAACACATTCATTTATTAAAACGCAAATAACATAATCGTATCGTTTTCAAAATAAATGCAATTATTATTAGAAAATCGCCTTAGAATTGGTTTTGTAAACACTTGGGCACATTCATCTGTTATGAATGGTGCTGGCATATAATGCAAAGTATCCTCTCGTAAAAGTTTCACTAGGCATTTGGTCTCATATGCCCCGCAGAATGAGGGTAGTAATGGAAGCAGGGGGCTTACACACCCGATACTAAGTCAATTTCCATTTTTATTTGATTGTACATATAGAAATAAAACATTTATTTCATTTAGTTTAAAACAGAGTAGGGTGTTTCAGTTTCTCTGTGTGAGCATAAACGCCATAAAATTAAATACAATAAAAAAATCAAAATGAGCAGTTTGGGCAGTTGTAGGTCTAGCACTACATACTGGTCTATAACCGCTCGGATATCTGTGCACGTTTTGTAACTGAGACTCAATTATGAGTCAGTTATGCGCAGGCATCGCACACCGCACACCTTAGCAATCAATGTACGCGCACAGGTACTATACAAGATCAGGCGCGACATCAACAAACGTCCGTGTCAACAAGTATACGAAACGCTGTGTGTGTAGAGTCCGGTACGGATACAGAGTGTAAGCTACGTTACAGTAATATGCCAACTTTCTCATTGCTTTCGTTGTGAGAATTTCAGTGAACAACCATGTTCATTCGTAAATTGTCGAAAGTAAATTTTCTGGCCTCTCGCTGAAACAGTAGAAAAATATTGGGAGAAAGTTCGTTCAATGTCACATACGTACAAATCATTTTCATGTGTTTGTCTGAGACTTAGTTTATTTCTTATATTACGCAGCACTGAAAATCCAGTATTTTTGTGTTGAATACTGGACACTTCATTTTTTGTTCGTTTGGGAGGTGGTGCATTCTATATATTGTTAATTTTTGCAGACACCTCCTCGACTGCTTTTAGACACCTCGAAAGTACATTCTTCAAGCTGTTTAATGGTTGTTAATAATACCCAAAACTTTTTTATTTATAAAATGGCGATTGTCCAATAATTGTTGTGAAAATAATGCATATTAACACGATATGTCCAACACCTTGCACTCCCTGGAAGACAGATCTACCTGCGTGGGGAGCAGTAGTTGTAATGAAGCCAAAGCTACGCGTTATGAACCAGACTATCCCTGGGTGTTGTCCCCGGGACTGACGTTAGCAGTTATATACCGCGAGACTGGTAAACTTCATATCGCTTCAAAGGTGTACGGGCTCCGATGTCTGGTTATGAGACTCAATTTATTGTACACATTACAGTGTGCGAAAAAGGGAAGCATTTCCTATGTGAGTATGCACGAAACATATGAAACAACATAACATGTGTGAACATCTCCATTATTATAATTATGAGAGGATTCAGTAGGACGAAGCTAAAGAGATACGTTCCATGACAACATTGTAAACCGGCCGTGGAATCGATGTGGACTTACGACAAATATATGCTTCCAGAGTCTGCTCGTGTTTTTTTTTTTTTTTTCGACAAAGGGTGTATGTACCTATATCTGGAATTTTATTGGAAATATCCTCAAAAGTATTCTTCATTTTGCATGTGGTGTGTGTGTGTGTGTGTGTGTGTGTGAGAGAGAGAGAGAGAGAGAGAGAGAGAGAGAGAGAGAGAGAGAGAGAGAGAGAGAGAGAGAGAGAGAGAGAGAGAGAGAGAGAGAGAAATGAACCATTTTCGAGAATTCCTTGTTTTTGGATGGCATTTTGAAACGCTTATATTTCTCCGAAGTATTAAATTGTTATTCGTTTATCTCTTGGGTGTCTAAAGAGAACCGAATTTGAATCACCTCTTAGAAGATTTGAGAATTGCTTAAGCCTACAGTATTCTCCAACTTCCATTGCATTAATCAGAAAATGCAAATGGTTTCTATAAATCTTTATTTCGATTAACGTGATATAGATAGAAAAATAAGCGATTTAATGACTAATTTTTATAAGAAAGTGTACAGAGTCATTTGGGTGTAATACATAAGATATTTAAAAAAATGTATTTAAAATATTAAGTGTTGTGCCTACAATGATAAAATACATATTGAATTGGAGGAAATTGCATTTCGAAAAGGAACTAAAAATGTTATTATTTGAAAATGTTCCGACGTTTAGTCTGTCTCTAATTGCAAAAGGCACGAAGTATTTATATCGAGGACAGAAATCTCTTCAAAAGGAAGTTACAGTCTCCGTGATGTAGCAGCCAGTAGACGCAATGCAGTATTTGAAGCAAAGCCAACGTCGGCAAGTATTGAGGAGCGAAAATTAATGAGTACAAGCGTAGCTAGTCATTTTGTTTTGAGAGAGGCGATTTGCACATGTTGAGGGTGATTCAAAGCCTGTGAGATCTGAATCACTTGCAAAGGGATGCATTCTCCATGCAAAAGCGGATGGAGACGCTAATATATTTCCTCGACTTCCGTCCTTACCCCTTCCCTCACTTTCTTTCTGTACCGTGAAACTGCTGTTGCGACTCTTATTTCTTCTGTGTTTTCTCTCAACCCTTTCTACAAACCCCATTTATCTTTTCGCGTTCCTTTTCATTCTTTCTCTAACTGAATGAGGTCCGGCATTATTACTCGAGTCGTGATTTCATTTCAGCACAGGAGTTTGGAAGTTTTTATTCCAAACTTCAAGTCGAGATAACAAAAACAATGTTTATATACTTTAAGCATTCAAACGGTGTTTCAAAACACAGCACCAGCTGGAAAATTGTCTTAAATACTGAATGGTGAGGATTAAGGTTTATACTAGCTCCGTACATATTGTTTCCCAGTCTAATTATAATGATGAACCTTTAGTGTCAAATAATGTTCTGTAATAAACTTTCACCATGACACAGTAATAACGAGGATTACCCAACATGGTGTCTCTAGGGTAAGTGTGAGGCTCTAATTCTGGAGGTACTGAGCTCAATTCCTGTCGGACAAGCCACTCTGGTTTTCGATTTTTCTATAGGCGAATGGTAGGGTGGTCTGACTTCTACCATGAATTTCCTGTACATTTCCTTTCCCCATATCACTTTCTTTTATACGTTTAAGAGCATCTGTTAAAGGTGAGAATGTACTGCCTATCTCGACAATGCTATTTTCATGATTTTTGGGTGCACATTACTAAGAAATCATTATGGATATGTACATAAAAATTTTCAGGCTCGTTTTTAAAACCTTTACCATGAATAATACCAATTATTATTTAAAAATTTTGTACTAATAATTTGTTATAATTTTTTAGTTTTTGTAAAAAAAAAAAGCACTGAAATTTCAGATAATTTTATTTTTTAAACAAGTATTATGAATCTAAAGAAAAATGCCTTCTTATTATGAGTTTTATGAGTCTGCTTAATACACACAAAAAATTCATACAGATGTATTTTTTTATCTTGACAGGAATCCTGCGCGGTAGGGATGAGTAGCAACTGTGGTGGGGATAGTGCACCTATTGCCACAATGAGTCACACGCGTAAGATTACGAGAGGGGATGGCGGTGCATAAGGTGTCTAAAAATAAATTTCATTCTCGAAGTTTTGCAACTCTTATAAACTAAGTTGTAATTCTTACTATGGTAGTAATCTCCACGCTTTTGTAGGATCTCAAATAGTACATAGACATTTGGAACAAAACCGTGTTCTCCTCCAGCAGGCATGATAAACAACTGTAGGCCTTTCAATATCACTGCAGAGTGCCTGTAACGTATTTCACTCCAGGCATATGGTCCAGTATGTGCTGTATTTATTTAAGTTTCATCCATATAAACTATATAAACTTCACTTCGATATCTCCGAATATTTCGTAAATACTTAAGCCTTTTTGCACGTATGGTGCGATGTTCGATTAAAATTTGTCTGTCACGCTTAGTGTTTTTTTTTTCTTCAAATAATCCTAGCTTCAAAAGAACTCTTCTTAATGTTCAGACACTGCCTTGGAGGTCAGTAGAATTTTTAGCTTCCTAAGCACTTTCTTCAAAGTTGGTCTTTGTTTTTCTGTGCTTTAAAAATTATTCGTAGTTCGCCTAACTACTTCTGAATTAAAACATCAAAATTAGATTTTGTGCATGTTCTTAATCTTTGTTTACTGGGCATAGAGAAGTACGTTGTTGCATTAGTACCGATGGCTTTTCTTTCCTTAATAACTCTCCTAAACTGCTTTCAGACACAACTGTTGCCTCAGATACCCTTCCCCAGATTTTTGTAGCTCACCCACGCCATTGTTCCTTTTTTTAAATCTATGGATATTGGTTATTACTTTTCGTGTTTTTAAATGTAGCACTTTATTTCCTAATGTGCTGCTAGGAGGCGTCATTTATAAATGCTCTCTTGGAACCAGGAGACAAGCACATTTTGAAACAAGCTGTAGTGTTACCGAGTAGCTCTACACGTGTTTAGTTGCTCGTAACTGGTACGCAACTGAACTGCCCTCCACTCCAGTTGCAACCGTTCTGAGGCGGACTCGTCCAGATACCACTGCGCATCGCTCTGCGCTTTTCAAGATTAAAAAAATACATCTGTATGTTTTGGTTGATTAGTTGTTTAAAAAATTGTACCAGAACCTGAAAAAAATGTGAAACTGAGAAAAACAGCTTTAAAGTCTATATATAGATTACTGACTTCTCAAATGAGTCAGAACATTCCTGCTGCATAGTCTTGACCCTCTGTATTCTCACTTGTTCTTTTCAAATTCCTCTTCATTTTTCTTGCCTTCTTGGCCAGTTCTTCAACCATTTTATCTGCTTCCAGGACTCGCAGCTCATCAATTTCTGTATATGACTACTATCATGATTAGTACATGTATTGTTGAACTGCGCCTACTAATTAGTTAGTTTTTATTCATCCTTTTGATCATATTACATGATATAGGACACGTAATTTCAATATTACATGTGGTTTCACAGTCTATTCTATTGTCACAAGTGACTGCTTAATTTAAATAATACGTTGAATTATCTTTTGACTAGTTATGACGTTGTCACGTGAACTCTCCCTCCTCTTGATAGTGTCTCTGTCTCTTTTTGTAACAACCATAGGCTGGAACGAACGTGTTTATCCGCAGCGGGTCAGGGCAGGTAACTGGCCAACTATGTACCTTTCTGTATTGCAGTAAACCTTTTCTTGTCTAAATTGTTGTTTTTGGCATGTTGTTATCTAATTGCACCAACCTCCTCGCAGCCCACCTCGGTAGCGTAGATGGTAGCGTGTCTGCCTCACTTTCAAGAGGTCCCGAGTTCGAATCTCTGTCAGGGTGAGTTACCTGGATAAGGCTTTTCCGGGGGTTTCCCTTATCCTGATAGACGAATGTCGAGTAACTCTAAGCTCCATTGACCCCGGGCTCATGTGAGCATGATTTCACCCATTTCAGTAATCGTCCGATATGACTTCACGTTGGAGGACGTAAATTGAAAAACAACAACAACAACTCGCAAAGCATGTGAGTCCTAACTAATGAGTTATCTCCCTGTGTAAGATCTGGTCATGTGCTAATTATCCATTACCATCCTTGGTTAGATCGTTACACTATTTATATTTTCCAGATTTACTGTTCTGTTTTTAGTAAAACCATTGCCTGTAAACTTTTCTTTCATTTTTTTTTTTGGCCTACCAATACCATATATTCACAAATAACTAGTACAAAATATTATTCAGAACAAATAACTGTTCACATACACAGCCAAAGCAAAAGAAGAACTAATATCATTGGAGTTACAGCGGTACCAGCAGAAAGATTGAAAGATCCCTTATAAAACAAGGCTTAGTTCAAAAATATCTTTTCAGTATCACAGAAGCTATGATCGATTTTCTGAAGGCTTACGAAAAGGGGCGTGGCAAAAACTTAACACCCACTAATATAATTAGCAAATTAGGTATAAAATATTGCTCCAATGAACTTTTTAACTATATATTTGTAATGTAGAGGGATGACGGTATAATAAAATGTAAAAATAAAAAAAACGGGCAGAATGGTATTAGCGTTATGGAAGGATTTCCTTCCTGGGAGATGTCTCCTCTATTCCCAGGACCTTAGGTCAGTGACTGATGCAAGACTAGCTGGCGTAACGATTAGTGTCATATTGGAATCGTAAGAATCCCATCCTTGTTAGCAATTCTTCCAGTTCTGTTCGCTCTTCGGGTCTTCCCTTCATCCGTTCCTCTCAGGAGTCACGTTCGAAGCAAAAAGGGTCCACTACAGCATACGTCCAGTACTGTGCTTCAGTTAGGGATGCCCTCCGTCTTAGTACTCCTAAATGCGAGGATTATACAAACTATGGCCCAAGCATTAACTAGCTTGTGTTCGACCATTCAGAGCATATCGGATCAGGTCATTTCTTGTAGGGTGCTTGGAGTAGCGGCAGTCGGACAAATTATTTTCTGAAACATGAGTGACAGGAAAGTAAGCTACTTTTTCGAATTTTAAAATTGCATATTACTTATTGTAACCAGTATACGCAGTAAGTCATTTGAATTTATCGTTATTTTAATGTGAACATTAAATCATTAATGCGGAAAGGGCATTATTAAAGAAACATACAATTTTGTAACATTCGGTGTGGTTTTCATCTTTTTTCCTTCCAGCTTCGTCTGTTGCGGTGTTCGGACACAGTGATAATAGCATAAAAGCTCATTGGAAAATAGGCAAACCAAAAAACAAAACAGAGATGAGTTAAACCCCGTGTACCATCCAGTGGCAACTCTTAATTAAACCTCAACCCAATATGTAATATGTTCGTGTGTGGCTGCATATTATATATACTAAAAATAAAAAAGACCTGAAAATATATTAAATATACAATAATCACATACATGCAGCAATTTAGGCTCCGCCTAGAATCAAACTATGTGTACTATTGTACTTTTAATAATAGCTAATACATATTTGACACATTTGAAAAATGTCAAACTTTTAGTAAAATAATTAATAATTGCTTACCTAGAACTAAACTAAATACAAATTATTTTCCGAAATATTCTAAAGTTATGCATTATAAAATTGATTCAATCTGACAGCAGTATGGAAGCTATAATCTTATTATAAAAATGTATAATTCACTGAAAAAATATTCAGTGTAGTTAGTGTGAATATGATATTACGTATAACCTCTAAAACAGAACGCGATCATTCCGACATTTATCTTCCGTTTACACTGGTCTCCGTCTAACAGAGGGTTGTGTTTGAATGCAAAGACATTAGAAATAGTCGCGCAGGTTTACGGTGAAGGTACAATATAGAATGGGGTGTAATAATAATGAAGATGATGATGGTGATGGTGGAAATAATCATTTCTATCACACTAGACGTGTGTAGGCTAAGGGTTGAATGAGTAGAGCCTGACAATGTCATAGCCGTGATTTAAACCACGGATCTCCCACTCTCCATGCGGTTGCTCTAACCAACTGAGCTACTATGGCCAACATGCCGACATGACATTAAATTCTCCAACTGACTCGTATGTTTCCCGGTAGACCACTATGTGTTGTCATTAGACACGCACCTTTTGTGGCGAATTATTATGCTGTAAGTACTTAACTCCCAGGCTTCATAGTTAAACCTCTATGTTTTATTTTAGGTAAATTGATGGAAATAATTTCTTTCACACTAGCCATGTGAAGGCTAAGGTTTCAAGGAGTAGCACCAGCTTCATATTGCGCCCGAACGTGTGGCTGATAAAGATGGAGAGAAATTAACTACGAATAAAAAAATATTTTGCTTCAACCTACTGGGTTAGTCACATTAATAAAATGACATACTGCCAAAATACAACTTAGGTAGCTATCTCCAAATACATTATTTAACAAGATACAAGTAATCTAGACTATTACTCCATATGCATGTATACATAACAGCAATATTCCCAAATATGTTTAGTCTCATTTATTTAGTATAACATCAATTTGTAAGCTATCCACCTGTGTTTCAGAAATTGTGTAAAATTATTCTTTTTAAATTCTGCATCAAATTACCGCATTATATAAAAACTCTTTTCCCCCATGAATTTTATTAAAAAAACTGATTCATTGAACACGAAGATGCAGGTTGGAATATGCTAATAGACTTCCATAAAATACATATTTAGCACGAATATTTACACATCCTGCTTTTTATTGTACCTATGTTTGTTTAAAAATTTAGTTTGAGATTATTTACTTCCAAATTTGCAGCCGTTCATTCACTTGTGCAGCGGAAATCAACAACCAGACTGAACTGTTTAGAATCTCGCACATTTGATCGTGTGGCAGCTATCTGATTTATGTATATCACGTATGTAGAGCATAAATATACAATAATTTAAGGCAACATTTCTTTTTAAATTTGAGGTTACTCTCATAGTGTCAGCTGCCCCTTATTCTCGAGTTTTATGCAATCCGCATTTTATTCTCCAACATGAAAACATCGACTACATTATTAGGTTCTACCCGGGTATTTAAGGTGGATGTTAAGCACTCGATGAAGTTAGTACTAATATAGATGTTATTGCATTGCCTATAGTATACTCGTAATTAGATAGCTGACGTTTGCACGTCTGTAAATGTTCACTGGAACCAGTGAACACTATATGTTAAACGGGATGTTTGCCTCACACGTTACTAGACAGCTCAGTTAGAACGAGCTCAAAACTGCTAGGGCATGTGAAGGTGGTTCAAACACCCTGCATAGGTATTTCTTTTTACCACGTAATACTCACAATTTACAAGTACCATTCTGAAAATTGTTTGTATTTTTATTTTTAATTGCCTTATTTATATATTATGATATTGTTTGATGTTTCTTCATTGATGAACTACAAGTAGGTAGTTGTTTAAACACATATATAGTTAGGTGCAATAGAAATAAGGATCATTTATACAAATTTGAACACAGAAAACAAGGAAATTACAATATCAGAGTTTAACGTGGAAGTTAAACACAATTTTGCGCACATAGAATTACTGTGCTATTAAAAATTTCGTTTCAAATTATGTTTTGTGGCGCTGAAATGACCCTTTTTCTATTCCTGGAACACAACTCCTCTAACGAAGCAAGTGTTCGAACTGATGACCTTCTTGGGTAATGCACGCCTTCAGGTACTTTATTCTTGTGGATATTTGGAATTATTGTGAATTATTGTGAATTCCGTTTCAAAGTTTTGATGAACATAAAAAATGATTACAATACTGAGACTCGAACCTGTGTCAATGGGGATTAGAGCAAAGGAGAGGTCATAACTCAATGGAGTTATTTCGAGACTTATCTGGTTCAGTAGTACGACTTGTATGCCTGGTGCTATACCTTTGCCACCTCGCGAGTTCTCGTGTTTGATTTAGCCTTTTAATACACTTTTAATCATTTGATGGTTCTTTTAATATTATTACATATATGGTAAAAGCTCTTGTACATGTTGAGTTGCACGAGACGTAGTTTAAGCAAAAATGTAAATAAACAGCTCTTTTAATTTAAGTCCTTCAACGTTGTTATATCGGGCGGTGAATGGATTAGGTGAAACGATGCTCAAATGAGTCTAGGGTCCTTGGAGAGATAAGCCGTTGTTTAATAACATATCCATTTTGATTACACTTGTCCATAATGAATTAGGTGTGTCTCTGATTTTTTACTATTTTTGGCAGCCAACTCCTGCTCTAAGAACAAGGATCCGCTACTTTCTTTTTAGCTGACGTTGTTATTGTACTTATATGATAGGTCCACTTTTTCCGAGGCGTTTACTGAATTAATTTGCTATGTATACTCTAATAAAGAGATTGTAAGATCGCCTGGTAACCGGAGTTCGTTCTCGGTAGAATCATACGTTTTTTAGGTATACTGTAGCGAGCAGTACGTTTTGTCCCGTAAACCGCTATTCCTCTGAATTTTGGGCATTCTTCTTTCTAAGAACGTCAAGTAATACGTTTGATAAGCGCAAAACTGGACTAAGCCTCATGCCATTTGGTGGGTGGCCTATCTTGCAGAGGAATAAGGCGCGGCTGACTCACCTGGTGTAAATATATAATATCTGGAACATAAATGGTAAATCCTAGCTTTTTCTATTATGAATACTAATGAATTTAGTATTGATCACTCACTCCACATAATTGTTTAAACCGAACACTTAAGGTTTTCGGTATGCTTTGTCCTGTTCCTGTTAGCCTTATTGAGACCTGCTTTCATCTGTTGATTGGTTTAGAGAGATTTGATACGAATTTGAAAGTATAGTATCATCGACGAGAAAAAATGAAGTTATGGTCTGAACTTAAACGTTTTCATATCTTCTGGTCCAGAAGATCCATGGTTCAAATCCTGGTTATTTCATTGAATTTTTCAGTCTGACCCTACGTTTCCACAATTTATCCTACACAGGGCCAGTGTGAAAGAACAACTAATTTCCAAAATAATAGTTTGTTCCACTTCACACTTGAGGAAAATTTTAAGATTTGGTTTTGGTTCATAGCTTACTGTGCATATTTTGATTTGGGCAATTGATACCTGTTCTTCGAAGACGATATTTAATCCCCATATATTTATAACGGCAGCTGGAATGAGCAGTTACAAATTAAAACTAATGCACGAGAGTAATCCGGAAAGTAACGACCGTTTACGCATTCCCGCTGCTCAAATCACTTATCAGACTTCTTTTCAAGGTCATATTCTCTCTAACGTGCATTATTCGACTGTTCAAAACGTTCCACGTGATACAAATCTCTGCCATCTCTGAGGTGACAGGTGACAGGTGATGGTTGAATGCTCGGAATTTGAAACCTGCAGATATTTGTTTTCAAGTAAAGGAAGTGTATGGTGATGCAGTAATAAATGAAACTCGTTAGGGACGTTTGTCACTTGTTTGGCTGCACTTTTGCATGCGATTACGTGTCATACGTAAGTATGACGCAATCTGAAAGTGTGGAAGCATTTATACCATGTAACTCAACGTTATCACAATATTCTGCGTCGAAAGCATGGCAGTTCAGTTTGTATGACGAATGCCGAAGTCGCATAGTGTTGATATACAAGGATGTACGTGCATTATGAGCTTGCCTTTCACGTTGGGTTGTCACGTTGCGAGGGAGACTGTTGGGCCAATGCTGCCACTTAAGGAAATCCCCAGTTGGAGATTTGAGTTTTCAGCGTGGTTTGTGCTGTTACGTGTTGCAAGTATGATATGATTTTCATCGATCAGAGTTTTATAAAACTAAGGGTACGGAGCACATTATTAAATACATTTGTATTGGAAATTGAGTTTGGGACGCTGCGCTAGAAAGTTACAAAGATTTTGAGCTCAATAAATAAATATAAATATAAATAAATAAGGCACCCTCTAATCCTTGTTTCACATAAGCTTGCCTTGTATCTCTTAACGGTCAAGTGACCTAATCACCTCTCATTGGCTGCTATTGCAGTATTGACTTGTGCGGTAAAAATTAGTTCGTTATTTAACATGGTGATGTATCTTTATATGTTGGAAGAGAATTGTCAAATTTATATTTTCGTAACCGTTTGAATTAAATATATTATGCAACAGAGTTGATTGATCTGAAATGCATGTTAATTCTTAAACGAAATAAAGAGGAGGTTCCTTTTATCTCAAGCACATGGCACAATAGCACGTGAATTAGCAGCAGTGATGACATATTGTTTATATGACTTTAATCTCTGACATTGTTTTGAACTGGATTAGACATATATCGCCATTCGAAGGTGTGTTGTGCCGAGTGCGAGATCTGAATTGTTTTATTGATCGTTTATTGCGCGTGTATTATTATATGTATAATGGCAGAGTCTACCGCCAGTTTTTCGCTGAAGCATCGCAAGGGAAAACCTTTAGAAAGCGGCGAAAAAGGAATTGTGGTGCATGTGTTTAATGCACTCAAAGAAAGTATCTGTTCATGTCAGTGAGAGAAGTCGAACAGCTATACTCTGAACTTATAGGTGTGTTAGATGCGTAGGAACATCGGGACATGAAATTGAGACAACAGGAAAACTTACCACTCCACGGTCAATATTGCTGTGTGGCGAAGACGTTATTTAAGGACAGTCAGACTGTACCGAGATACAAGTCGCAAAATATACTACCTTGACGAGAATTGGGTGAATGAAGGACACACGATAAGTATGACTGAAAGACAAGCATTTTTGTAAGGTATGTGTGCTGGTTTAAAAAAAAAAAACAGTGGAAAAGGCCGAAGGCCTTTCTTTATAAACTTGTTTCAGTTTCATTGCTCATTCATTCAGTTTCCACTTGCTCAGTTTCATTATAAACTTGTATTTTCGCATGCGTTCATTTCCTTATGTGTATGATTTTATCTATCTTCCTGGCAATTATTATGATGTTTACTGCAGGTTTAAATGTGACGGGAGGGCACCGCCTATGGCCTATGGCGCGAAAGCATTAGCCAATTAGGATGAGGGGGAACGTAGTTGCACGCGGAGTGATACATGTGATCGGGGCAAGGTTATATGAAACAGAGGAGTAACTGCAAAATAGGAATGAACATAAAGCGTGGCTCGTCTGTCACAAACTAGCCAGTGAAGTGAGTGTGACGTTGTACAGTTAAACGCGCGGCTCGCCTTGCGGAACCGTAGGCTAATTTGTTTGCATGCTCAAAAGTTACTAATTATGGGATTTTTATGCATTATTCATGTCAAAGAGCTATTCTTCTGAGGGTGACTGTCCAAGCTCCATGTTTGTAAGGCATTTAGTTACGGAGATAGGGAAAGATAAGGAAAAAATAATTAATCAGTAACGGTCTGTGAAGATGTATGTACGTGGCGATGCATTTTGTAACATACATTCACTAAAGTGGTGATCTTTTATGGGTGCAAATGTGTGTGTGTGTGTGTGTGTGTGTGTGTGTGTGTGTGTGTGTGTGTGTGTGTGTGTGTGTGTGTGTGTGTGTGTGTGTGTGTGTGTTTTAATTTACGTCCTCCAACTTTAAGTCATATCGGACGATGAATGAAATGGGTGAAATAATGCTCTAATGAGTCCGGGGTCCATGGAGCCTTGAGCTACCCAACATTCGTCTTTAAGGATAAGCGAAACCCCCGGAAAAAACCTTAGCCAGGTAACTCGCCCTAACCGAGTTTCGAACTCGAGACCTCTTGAACGTGAGGCAGACGCGCTACTATCTACGATATGTGGTTTTGTAAGCCTAGTACAGGTACCTAGTGGTGACTATAAGACTACTCCTACGATTTTACACAGACACGCTCGAAATGTTATTTTTCATGAGTATTCATTTTTCAAACAGCTGTCAATTAAAGAAGTTTACGAAGGTACAAATTTCGCTCAGAGTCGAGAATTAATGGGGCGTGAGTGCTCATTCTGTGACAAACTTTGTTAAAGAGGGCAAACTGTTGAATAAAGTAGAAGTTCCCATATTTGGGTTTCCTGAAAAGCATAGAGCAGTGAAAAAGCGTGCTACCGATACGATTTTAAAGTGTGTTTTACGTAGAACAATTTATGATTTATAAGACAAGGGTGAATATGGCTGACCAATTTAATGAATTAGAAAATAGAATATACGGGTTCTGTATCTTCTATGTATACAATTTTAAAAATCATGTATTCAAATATAGGAGAACCAATAATGATCCAAATTTTTGCTTGAAATAAGCGATATTGTTGGTGCAAGACTTAACTTTCTGCGCAAAATACACTACGTTAAAAGTACAGGTGATTACATCCCCATCTTTTATTTGGATGAAACCTGGGTTAGTCAAAATTCACTGGAGAAAGAATTGCGTTTTAAAAATTTGTGTTATCTGGCTTTCGTACTGTTCCTTATATAAAATGTTAGTATAGGCTTGTATTATAACAGCAACACATAGGAACGATAACGCACTTCAGTTCACTCGAGTGGCGGATTCGGCGAGACAAAAGCAGATATATCTTCCATCTCTATCGCCCGCTCTTTATGGGTCTGGCTACGCCCAGAGAACACCATCACTGTATTGGCTAAGCCCATACTCATGTTTGTTTTGTAGCTACTATATCACTGTGCTCGCACTTCTATTCGCTTGAGAGTTTGAGGGCATCAGCTCTGCTCTATGCGGGGCCTCTGTGTGAAAAATCTGCTGCAGAGTATAGCTGGAAGTACACGAAAATGAGTCCGGAGTACATAGGAACATACAGCCATAATGACACAGAATTGTACGGGAAGCATCGTTACCCCTAACGGGCAGCGGTCTACACATAACATAAATAAGGAGCGCCGTCCCCCACTGACGTGGGATGTCCAGCACCTACTTGCACTTTCCATGCTTCAGCTTGGGCGTTACGGTTCTACTGCACAGCAGATTTTTGGTACATATGATTTATATACAGCAGGCGTTATACCATCAAATTTTCAGGTGTGTAGTGGTTTAAGTACAGTTATAGCTCCCTTTCATATCATCCTCACCAGGATGTGAACACACGATCATGAGCACCGGAGGTCAGCATACTACCCTAGACAACGGAAGACAACATATTTTCTACACAAAGGTGGGGCTCTTTTATTTTTTTAAAAAAATCATCGCGTTGCCCCTTTTGGAAGCGATTGAACTTAAAATACCAACTTTGGCTCTTTTTTGCTGTTTCCTCCCTCCCCCCCCTCTCTCATACACATACACGCACACACGCACAAAGAGATAGACATTTCTGCAAAATGTTTCTTTTATTCAAGTAGCCTCCAAAACATCCTCAGCTGTTGATGTTGAATTTTTGGGTGCAGTACAATGCCTTTGTATCTACTAGGTACGTGGTAGAGAAAGTAAAAATCTTAACACAATGTAACTTTGCCGTGATTGTTCAACGAGTAGAATTCCACTCTTTCATCTGAATCAGGTCATCCAAGCCATAAAGCCAGGAATTTCCATTTACACGAAATCGCCAAAATCATTTACTCGGTGCTGAGCAAATAACGAATTACGCTACCAGACACACGAAACACGTGTATTGTATAACGCCATAGGCGACTGCGATTGAGCGACCCAGCGCAAAGTTTTAAGTGACTAGAAAACATAAGCCGCAAATTGAATGTATGCAGCGGCGCTCTTTCCGCATTCCCCACTTCACTGCTTCTCAAACTATTTCGCTTTGTAGCAACAATTAATAAGTGGAACACTTTCAACGTTCTGCACAGTTTTACTGGAAATATGATCCAAGAGTAGCATTTAAATTAAAACGAGCTGTTACATAAATAAGCTTAATATAACAGCTGGTGCTCTTTCTCTCCTGTGATTTTAGCGTATGGAAATATTAAAAACGAAAGAGTAGTTGGAATTTAATTCTCCGTGATTCAGGCGTTAACATTATAAAGCGAGCCTGACTGTAGCATTTAGTTCTTAAATAGTATAACTATAAAATTCAGTATATTTTAGTAGTTTCTTATTTTATATTTCTCATTCTTATGCTCCTAAGCTTCAACTCTTCAAAACTGAGTACTTTCTAAATTAAAAACTTCCAAAGGTATTTTATTTCAAAATTATTAGCATTTCTATCAATCTATAAAATGCATGCATAAGGCCATGCAATGCTCCCTTACATCTACATGAACTTTATTCAAAACAATAAGAATAATAACCTTTTTAACCAGTTTTTTATTACGAACCGAAATAATCACCTAGAATATGTTTCGGTATAAGGCCTATGGAATATTCCGATACCCATTTTGACAAATGGTAGGATCTCTAAGCTCAATAGGCTCATGGATTCACTTGCTCATTTCACACGTTTCATTTACCCTCATTGCGGAACTAGTTGTTGAAGTGGACCTCTGCATTTCAAAAGTAAATTCATATTAAACGCGTAAAGCCCATTATGAAAAATGTCTGTCTCACGAGTTGTGCATGCATTGTTTGCACCCATACAGGACATTGGGATTTGTATGCATCAACTTATGACTCCATTAAAATGTACAACTCATCAAGTTCCATCTTACTAGTGCTAAGTTGAGGACTGGATTGTACGGAAGGGAATCGGCACCTCAACCAGAGTGATCTTTTGTACCTACGGCACTCTTGGGAGTGAGGATGTGAGAGGAGACAGAGGGCGGCTGACCGCAAATAGTCACTACAGTACAAAGAGCGGGGTCCCTACACTTTACTAGACATAAACTCCCCGGTGGTCCAGGACAATCGCCATCCCACCTAACGTGGCCACGACAAAGTCACGAGTCCGGTTCGAAGACAGGAGGCGTCCCCGCCAGAGTAGAGGACTCCAGGCAGGCTGGCACAACCAGAACATCGTCAGCCACGTTCCTGAACCGGCCCACTAGGCCAGCTCGGAAACCGGAAGCTGTACCGCTGAAGGAGACAGTGATCACTCAGAGTATATCATCCCGCCATACACCGCCCGGACTCCCACCGACACTTCTACCCTGAAAGAAACCACCAAATGAGAGATGATATGAAATGGCGGGACAGGAATTTCGGGAGATGTAATTAACCTACCCAGCATTCACCTAACGACCCGGGAAACGAAAAAGCCCCTAAAAAGCTATGTGTCAGTTAGGTCAGCCACGGGAATCGAAACCGGGCCTTCCGAATGCGAGCCACAGACAAAACCGCCTGAGCCATACCGATCGGTTAAGTTTAGGAAATCCTTTGATATTATTACACAAGAAAGGGAACAAAAATTTACGTAAAAAGGGAAAGCACCAGGTCTCGCTGAATCAGACAAAAAGAAAGCAACTTGAGTGCAGTGGAAAGTGATCATGAATTTCATCCTTTAAATCAGGGGTAAATCTCGGTGAGCACACCACACAAGAGGTTTATTCTTTTCTGTCGTTCATAACTTCGTGAGAAAAATACTTTGAAATGCAGAGATGTTTGATAACCACGCGCTTTTTCTTGCAGGCTAAGGGGAAAAATTATATTTGATGGGGAAGTTCAGGCTTGCTGTGGAGTAGAATGAGTACCCAGTTAAATGCTGAATAAAAACAAACTAAATCGGAAAGTGGTTGTTGTAAGTGTTAAATAATAAAAGAAAATCATGTTTAAGATGAGGTAAATGTGAAAGTCAAATAGTTGCAATATTTTATAATTATTAGATAACAAATATTTAGTACTTACTGAGTCATTCGGCAAAAAGAAAAGAAAGTAAAACGGTGGTTTGTATTTAGTAGTTTGTCATTGGATTAAAAGTATATAATATTATTTAAATGTCTAGTAAGCGATATTAATAACTGTCTTATGAAAATATCCAATAGAAGAAAACGTTCCTATGATAGAGACAACATGAAAAATTCAATGCTATGGCCGGGATTTGAACCACGGATCTCCTGGTTTCCGTCCAGTCGCTCTAACCCATTGAGCTACCATGGTGAACTTGCCGTCACGACATTAAATTCTCCATTTGATCCGTATATTTCCCCGGTAGACCACTAGGGGCTCTCGCATCCGAGATACACCGTGTGGCGACTTACCATCAAAGATCTTAGCCTATATATGGCTAGTGTGAAGAAATGATTAATTTCCATCAATTAAGTAAAAAGGTTGCTGTTTATATCACAGCTATGACCTGGGCAGGTGAAGGTTACGCCGTGATTGAGTGGTTAGACCGCTCGGCTCTCACCGGGTTCGATCCGAGGTGACCACTGGAGCGGGTTTTCTCCGGGATCTCCGGTTTATCCCGCCATCTTATTCCCTCGGTGCTCCCTCTTCATCTCATATATCATCAGTGCCACCACCTTCAGTGCCGCATGTAGTAAAAGCGGGCGTTTTACACTACACATTTCATTGACTGGTGAGAATGCGTTTGGTCAGTTAAACGTAACCCAGGGCGTAAATAGCCCAAAGTGGACCTGAACCTGCCAACCCGACTGCTACCCTCATGCACACATACGCAAGGCAGAGGTGGGCGGGCGATCAGCCAACCGATACGGGGAAATGTGGTCAGCATCTCGACACCCCTAGACGGAAATTTGGCTCTCTAGACCAGGGTTCGCTCCCTAGCTTAGCCCCTCAATTTCCTCATTTCATGATGAGTGGACATCGCTCCTATACTGGGACTTAAAATCCGTACCCCCCAGGAGTGGGATCGATCTGGGGGTGGGGGCTTCCGGGCGCAGGGAACCAAAGCACAGCGCTCACGCCCACTGCGCCACGGCGCAGGACGTTTGATAAGTTATTCAGCACAAAATAAAGTTTGATTAAACCAAGTTGTAGCGAACAAAGAAAATTCAATTTAAAGATCTTGAAAGAAGTGTGTATTATTGGCCTTCTGCTATATGCTTTAATAACCCTTGACTTAGCCGTTCCTTTTTTGAACTGCTATGTGACGAATAGTGCGAGGGTACTACTTTTCTGCTTGAAATGGTTTGCAGAATAAAATGGCACCATGTTTCAGTTATCTTGTATTTCAAATCGAATCTTATTTCAAACCAGCGATATACTCCTTTCGTCATTTTCTCGTCCTCGTCATCAAGATGGGCATATATTTACAAATATCAGTCGTGTACAAATATTGCTTTCCCAAGAACAGTTTTTCTCTGACTGTACATAATAGTACGAGGGCTGTTCAATAAAGAATGATCAGATTTTTTTTTTTTTTTTTTTTTTTTGACAACGTGTTTTTACTCGTCCTCATAATTTTGACCGTCCTTCTCAAAATAGTCTCCCCTGAAAGCTATGCACTTGTCCCAGCGTTTCTGCCGGTCTTTAAAGACATGCTGAAAACTATTTTTTGGGAGATCCTTCAAAATTGCCTCGGCAGCCTTCACCACTGCTTCTGATGATAGATAATGCCTCCCACGAAGGCATTTCTTCAAGTTACGGAATAGAAAAGAGTCACATAGGGCTAAATCCTGATTATAGGGAGGGTGAGGGATGCACTTCACGTTGATTTTTGCAAGATATTCAGCAACAACATTGGCAATATGCGGCCGCTCATTATCGTGCTGCACTATCGAGCCTGCCTCAGGGAAACGTGGTCTTTTGCGCCTGATATGGAATCGCAATGTTTTCAGGATATCCCTGTAGTATTGTCCAGTTACTGATGTGTGTGCAGGTACAACATGCTGATAAACCATTCCATGAATATCAAAGAATGAGATGACCATAGCTTTCCCAGCAGAAGCAACCACTTTTGCCTTTTTAGGGGGTTGGTGATGAAGGAGATTTCCACACTGAGTTTTGCTCTTTGTTCTCAGGATCAAAATGATATAGCCAAGTTTCATCAGCAGTGATTACGTTTGAAAGAAACTCCGTATCTTCCTCTAACATCAACTTTAACTGCATGTTACCTCCATTTCAGCGGTAGGCCATACTGAACATGTTTGAACTTTCCTGGTTTTAACAGGCGGGAACCAGGATTACCAACAATGAAACTACTACGGCGTGTTTGTTTCACATTAAGCTAACAGAATTAAGATTGAATTTTAGTCCGAAAAATTATGAGGTAAAAAATTATGATAATTCTTTATTGAACAGCCCTCATATATACCACAACATGCTTAAATATAGTATTATCTTTGGTGATAATTCACGAGAAGATAAAAAACCTAAAAAAATACTAGAAATGGCAAAATGCAGCTTTCTATAAAAGTTATTTTATTTTTCAGTCACATGCTTTCTAGAACGGTTATCAATTAAATTGCTTGTAAACGCCGCTAGGCACTAAATTCGAAAACCTAATTGTCTCCAAAAAGTGAACACTTTGCAGTGCATTAATGACTAGGTGAGTGGCAGCGGTTTTATAAATAAAACCTTCCTTAAGACATGATAATTAAGTAATTGCATAAAGATCTAATGACACGCATTGTGGACAATAGCGTAGGCGCTTCCTGGTTGTTCAGCTAATCTGTGTCTTTTGATACACTTCATTTTGTAGCAAAGCGACTGATCTGAAACCAGCGTAAATCAAGTATAACACACACTTTTCTGTCTACCATATCTTTTTACACTTTAAGCAACAATGATTGGGCTCTTTCAATAACTATGGTTTATTAGTATAGTAGCCTCGTCCATTGAATCCCAAGCGTTTTACTTAGTATAGTTTTATAAATTTATTAGTGTTTAAGAGTTATTGGCGTTTAGCACTTGCGTAATTTAATTAAGAAGTGGAGACCGTGGGTATCGAACCTAACATGGATATGCTAACATGGATTTCCATTCATACTTGTAATATATACCTAACAGTATTTCTAAACTTTCTCGAGTTCTAAAGCGTTTGACATATTTAATTATTATGTGGAATGTACGTGATTATTTATTTAAATTGCGTTTAGCAGAAGACCCGCCCCCCTCCAAAAAAATTACACGGCTTAACTTTATTCAAACTTGTAAAATTAGCAGACATCCTTGTAAAAAGCTTCGAAAATTTGAAAAGAGTAATAGAGTTTCCTTACTAGTTCTTCTTTAATTCCTTGGTTCGTCATTTTTTGTTTGTTTTACCCTTGAAGTATTTATTGTTTTGTTAAATCAACAGAAATTCACCACCTGTAGGTGCCATAGATTAAAGAAAAATGTTTGGGGATAAATTAACTCACGATTGCAATAAACAAAGCTCTAACGTGCAATCTTTGCTTATAAATTATTATTAACTACCAGAATATCCAAAGTGTTTCTTTGATTTACAAGTAAAGATCCCTCGCAAATTCATGCACACTGATGCAATTTAGCCCCTTTAAAATTGTAATGATGTTTTACTAAACTTTCCTTAGATATTATGCTAATAATACGCATTTAGTTCTTGTAATTAATAGAAGTACTAATACCATAACAACATAGGTAATACATCTCTTTTCAGTTATGTTATAAAGCATTGTAACATTATGTATTATGATAGGAAACATTAATAATTTGAAATTTATTTGAAAAATCAATGACGATTTCTTACAGTGAATTCTTCTTTATTTATTTATTTATTTATTTATTTATTTATTTATTTATTTATTTATTTATTTATTTATTTATTTATTTATTTATTTATTTATTTATTTATTTATTTATTTATTTATTTATTTATTTATTTATTTATTTATTTGTTTATTTATTTATTTATTTATTTATTTATTTATTTATTTATTTATTTATTTATTTATTTATTTATTTATTTATTTATTTATTTATTTATTTATTTATTTATTTATTTATTTATTTATTTATTTATTTATTTATTTATTTATTTATTTATTTATTTATTTATTTATTTATTTATTTATTTATTTATTTATTTATTTATTTATTTATTTATTTATTTATTTATTTATTTATTTATTTATTTATTTATTTATATTTTGCCTCTAAACGTTATTTTAAACAACGGCAACCCTGGGTATTTTCAGCTGTAAACACGTGCCTAACATTCTTCACCTCTGACCCCAGTTGATGTTTCCTAAGATGTTTACGACATTGTGGTTACGGGAAGAACAGTTTTTCCCTACAAAGAGAGCCGGTTGGGGATGGTTTGAGCGCGGCCACTATACAATTGGGCCCCCTACCTTTCTCCGGGCCGACACATCTCAAGGAGGTCCCAGGATTCGGAGACCACCCCCAATCCAGAGGGCAAGGATTTATGAAGAGCAACGTACCTGTCATGCACGTTAAAACTTTCGATGATCCTTAAAATCCTGAAGTAACTATCAGAATGAATGGTGGACTCAAATGAAAAGCGAGATAGAAAAGAGGGATAAGAAATTCGAGAAGTATAATGATCCTTTCCAGCATTTGTCTTGCGACCTGAAGAAACCCCTAAAAAACCAAGGTTAGCCACAAAAATATAAGAAATCCAATGACATTCATATTATACTGCAATAGAAGAGTACAAAAGGGGCAACTTTCCTGTTCCATTTTACAAAAGAATACGGACCAGGTATTAATATAAGGAAATAAATGACTCAAGTGATATTAAAGTTATCAAATTAATAGTTCCTTTGTATTCGCGTTTACTGCTTTTTTAACTTCGCAAGTATTGTTCATATTGTGATTTATTGACGCAGGTATGGTATCAGATATCCACCATTGTTCATATTGTGATTTATTGACACAGGTATGGTATCAGATATCCACCATTGTTCATATTGTGATTTATTGAGGCATGTATGGTATCAGATATCCACCATTGTTCATATTGTGATTTATTGAGGCATGTATGGTATCAGATATCCACCATTGTTCATATTGTGATTTATTGACGCAGGTATGGTTTAAGCGCAGCCACTATAAGTACTTATATACGGTTTTCCCCCTCTTTTATTAACGTTGTCCAACTCAGGATTAGGATTACTATGGAGGGGATTCGGCACCGAAATCTGTGGTTTATTGTACCTAGGCCACAAGTGGGATATCCCCTGAGGGAGGATGAGGTGAGAGGAGACAAAGGGCGGCCGACCAAGGAACCGAGAACCCACCGACACTACTACCCTGAAAGAGACTACCGGATGAGAGATGATGTGAAATGATAACGGAAATGAAATGGAGGGACAGGAAATTCGAGAGACACAGTTGTCCTATCCAGCAGCGGCGAACAGGGAAAACCTCCGAAAAAGCCCATGGGTCAGGTAGGTCGGCCAGGGGAATCGAACCCGGACCTCCCAAATGCGATCCACAGACGAAACCGCCTGAGCCATCCCGATGAATGAAATGTTGCTCAAATGAGCCAAGCCCCCATAGGGCTTAATTATCGACATTTATCTGAGAGAAAATCCTTATCCAGATAACTCAACCCGACCGCGATTCGAATTCGAGACCTCTTGAATGTGAGGCATACACTTTACCACCATCTTACAGTTTCTGGTACGTATATACGTATTGTAATATCGTTCATTATCTGTAAATCGACAGAAATATTTGCAACTGCCAATTTTATGTACTTCAGGAAGGTTTTCTTAAGGACATCAATGACTGAAAATTTAAAATCCTAAACTAATAATAGTCGATTTTTTAAGATTTATACCACAAATGTAACTTAGTGTAGTTATGATCCAGCCCAAATTTTATTAATTTCAGTTTAATATTTTGGGAAATATGGTTAAATATATTTATTTTTGGTTACATGACCTAAAAGTTCCCTTGCGACAAAATAACTTAAATTTTGGTCTGATATTTTAACAACAGGTTCCCAATACATCCATTTTTTGAATTTGCCCTAGGTTTCTCTGTGTCTCAACTTCAGTCTCCAGAAATTTTTAAAGCTATGAATATGGCTTCCCCCCCCCAAAAAAAAAAAGTTTGAACTTTTTTGTGTTTTGAAGTAAAGAAAGTGTGTTTAAAATGCATCTCAAAATAAAACCCAGGGCATTTTCTATTCACTGTGTCTCTATGAACATGTGTAGCAAGTTTCATTAGTCTAACACTAAAACTGCGACGCAAGCAGCATTTTAAATGATGAAAAATGCTGAAAATTTCAACAGCGAGAAAACAAGAATAAAGATTTTTTTTTTTTTTTTTTTTTTTTGTAATTTTACGTCCTCCAAAGTTAAGTCATATAGGACGATGAATGGAATGGGTGAGATGATGCTTAAATGAGCCCAGGGTCCATAGAGCTTAGAGTTACCCGACATTCGTCTTTCAGGATAAGCGAAACCCCCGGAAAAACCTTATCCAGGTAACTCATCCTGACCGAGATTCGAACTCGGGACCTCTTGAACGTGAGGCAGACACTCTACCACCACGCTACCGAGGCGGGCAATAAAGAATTAGAATTCATATATCACACTAGCATTCACGTAAATTTAAAACTAGAATAGAGCATTCAGAAATGGTTTGCGGATGTTACCTAAGCTTTCTTTGGATTCAGGAAAGCTTACACTATTTCATAGACCAAAAAGAGGGAAAGGTTGTTTTTTAAAAATGTTCATAAAATTTTAGTCATACATACCCTTAAACGTTGAAAGTTGGTAAAAATAAGGCAAACGTTAATAAAAGCTTGCCAGCCATAATGATATTAAAAATGTATAGTATACAAGTATAAATATAGTAAAAACGGAAAACACAAAAAATTGAAAATGTTGGTATGGTTCACAAAAGTTTGATATTGAGCCTGCCTCGGTAGCGTAGATGGTAGCGTGTCTGCCTCATGTTCAAGAGGTCCCGAGTTCGAATCTCGGTCAGGGTGAGTTACCTGGATAAGGTTTTTCCGGGGTTTTCCCTTATCCTGAAAGACGAATGTCGGGTAGCTCTAAGCTCCATGGACCTCGAGCGCATTTGAGCATCATTTCACCCATTCCATTCATGGTCCGATATGACTTAAGGGCACTGGGAGGTTATTTTTACCCAGACAAGGCTAATTTTTACCAATATTAAAATTTCAATATATAGAAAACTAAACATTATCAGAAATTGAAATTCGGTATGATTACTGTATAAGGATTTGTGCATTTAATTGCTGTATAATATTTAAATTAGGTTCACATAGGTCCATGCAAAAGGGGCATAAATCACACCGTGTGTCCTGAAAAAAATATTGCACCCTATATTTCAGGTGCACTTTACTTGTAGGAATTTAAAGCTACATGCAACAAGTTTTACCCTAAATAACCTAAGATACAGTGTTATAATATTGGCTAAATGAAAATCACATATAGTTTATACTATGTACATGAAAAATTAATTAGTTTTGACTGAAAAAAGATAATATTTTCAAGGACTGAATATTTGTTTTCATCATTTTATAAATCACATGAATATATATGTTAGCCGAATGTGTTCAAGGAACTTTGAAAAATAACCACTACAAATTTTGTGTCAATATATTTTATAGTTTTAGAGAAACATGCACCTAAAGTATGAAAAATCAAGGTTTTGGGAAATCAGGATCAAAGATTAAGCACCATTCTCAGGAAGTGGGCTTATCATTACGCCACCATGTTTAAATTAACGAATTAAAGTACTTTAATACCAGCTGACAACCTATGTTATATATCATTTTAAAGCTGAGGAATTATATAATTTTTAACATTAAAAACAAAAAAATGCATTTTTTGAAACCTATCGCCCTCCTAGTGTCCTTAACCTTGGAGGACGTAAGTTACAAAAAAAGATTAGTATTGTATGTTTTCTGTACTTAAGTAAGTGATTCGGTTGATGTTACGGGCGTTAAAGTGCTGCATTTTTTGGGGTAATTTACGTCCTATAACTTTTGAGTCCTATCGGACGATGAATGGAATGGGTGAAATGATGCTCAAATGGGCCAAGGGTCCGTGGAGCTTAGTTACCCAACATTCGTCTTTTAGAATAAGGGAAAACCCCGAAAAAACCTTATCCAGGTAACTCACCCTGACCGAGATTCGAACTCTGGACCTCTTGAACGTGAGGCAGACACGCCACCGAGGCGGGCGCTGCATTTTCATTTTCATATATTTAAGTTAAGGTGTACCCATATGTACTTAGTTTTTATGTGAATAAAAGTGTCTTGAATGGTGCACTGCAAATGGCCGATAGGTGAATATGTCACCTGGTTATACCTATTTACTTTGATTTGTCCTTATTATAATAAGGATAATCAATTATAATTATAATCAATCACTGGTACGGAATTGACATGCATATATTATTCCGAATAGAACTGTAGTGGATTATTTTATTAGCGGATTTAGCATTAAAATTAAATACGTTTTGCAGCTGATGCCAAGTCACCTTTCTGGCATGTGAACACAAACTGTATTATTAGTTCCTTATTGAACGCCAAAAGCAATCATTCCATTTTACATTGTTCTAATATAGGCAAACAGTGGTTTTGTTTCCCACACGTCCGTTAATCCGAATAAACACGGCTAGAGAGTGACAGAATGCTTTGGCTGAAATAACCTTTATTTCAGCCAGTAAATGGAGTCGAAGCGAACACCAACTTGGAAGAAAAAAAATGTAACGCATTGCATCTTTGGTTAAACTTGGCACAAAATGAGGGGTCGTGAAGACAAGCAGCCATGGAATTGACGTTGCAGCTTAATGTTTCCAAGCAGAAACATTTCTAGTTAAATAAATATACACAAACCGGCCGTAGAAAATAAATAGGCTGTTTTTAATTTGCTGTTTAATTTGTTAACATTTGACAGATTAATCGTGATGCTCAAATCGTTTTCCGTAACACTCTTAACCTGATAGGTATTTTTCGGGCATGACTTTACATTAACTCCTATCATACCACCAGGTTGTTCAGAAGCAGGTGGAGGGGAGAGAGGTACTAGTCTCGTGCGCTACTGAGCTTGTGAGTGGCCAGCAGTTCTTGGGGAAGGGGAGGTGGCAGTGAAACCCGCGCGCACCTATTTTCCAGTCAAAGTGCAACCAAACAGCAACCGTTTCGGAAGTCTTCTGGTAAGTCCTTCATTCCAAACAATTACTGTGTGGTATAGTGGCTTTTGTCTTTGCTTGTCAAGCGGTGGTTTGCAGTTCTATTACACACTGCATATTATGATTTCAATATAAATTACAATGCGACCGTTCGGTGAAAATTGGAAAACGGTGTTATACTAAATTAAAAAAAAAAACAACCTAAATTAGCATTTTATAATGTTCGATTCTCTAAGAAGATTTCCTACATCTTTTTGATAATAATAAAAATAAGTTTATGTAACAGTTTTGATTTATTTTTCATATATTTCTCCAAAGGAAATTCTAGAAGTGGCGTTGCAAAATTCGCAACATATGTTAATCAGATTCTGAATTAAGTTTTCTAAGCTAAAGATGTATGAAATTTAATAAAAAATGACATAAACAGAATTTCAGATCAGTTTTTGTGAGAAAAATTTCCAATTGTGTTTTTCTCGGTAATATTATCTTAGATATTTTTCGGTATTTAAAATTGATGCAATTTTTACCTTATGATAATGAAACATTGTTAGTAATTTCCCGAGTATATACTAACTAAAACTTGTTATGCAGTTATTAAAAATAAGGCAAATCTGTTACGTAAACAAGTTTTCAGGTTTCGTGTGTGTTTGGCTATGCAAAAACAGAAAATTAACAACTGAACAAACATAATCATAACATAAACATATTGATTTGAATATATATTTCTTAGCATACATGCTTTCCAGCTCTGGGAGGAAAATTGTTTTGAAATGTTTACAAATTTGGTAAGATAACTCGTACCTATGTGTTTTAAAACGCATAAGCAAGGAACATCTAAACGTAATTTGAGCCCCACTTTTTATAAGATGTAAAATATTCAAAACACTTAGCAAATTTCTACAGTATTTTAGAGAATTCACTAATTAGCCCTCTTAAGCTTTGAATGCGTTTACATTTTTTTTTTCATAAAATACGTAATCGTTTGGAATAGCATAGCTTGGGCATAGCTTAAGATGCATTTATTATCACCATCTATTATTATATATTATTTATTATTATGAGCATTATTATTATACGGCCGCGCCATGGCTGAGTGGTTAGACCGCTTGGCTCTCACCTAGTTGGCCCCGGTTCGCTGCCAGGCGACCGCAAAGTGGGATTTGTGGTGGACAACATGGGTTTCCTCCGGCTTTCTCAGCCGTCATTCCCCCAATTGTTTCACCATTCATTCATTTCAGGCGTTGGTCTCAGGTCAGATGATCCGGCTCCCTCGCTCTGAGGGAATCCAAGCGCCTCCTAACGTCAGCATTGACGAGAAAGGGAAAAAAAGTATTCTTCTTTATTATTATTGTTATTATTATTATTGTTATTAAACAAAGTATGCCAATGGTTCCTTTGATTACAAAACATCCTAGCAACCAATATAACGGCAAAAGCATTCTTATGTATCGGTAAGGTTGGTATTACTTAAATGAACTGTATACGGTGAAGGTATTAAATAATGTATGTTAACATAAGTTATACTAATTTCAGGGATGTTGTTGAACCTGTAGTTAATACGGATATGTGCTTAAAATGCAAGATTTGTAGAATTATTTTTCAAAATATCTACTAACTAGCAGAAAAGAAAGACGCAGAATATTGCGCAACACCTACTTGTTCATTTACGATGTTGGTGATATCATTGTCATTGCGCAATATTCAGAAACAAAGAATTATAAAAGCTTTGGAAAAGAATAGCGAAACTGAATACCGAGTTTTAATGCAGCCGTATCAAGAAAGCAATAAGATTTTTAATGTGCACGATATAGATGACACACCTTATTGACTCACTTCATGGTCTTTAAATCTTTCCTTTGTTTGGTAATACTTATTGTTTTCCCTAAAGTATCTGTTTCACGGTATATTACCTTACAGTGATAAACAGTCGAACAGTTATCATCCATAACAGGGAAGAAAATCACGCGTGATGATGACATCATCGTAAGTTCTCCATTCTATCTCAAGTATTAAACATATATGCTTCCTGCAATTCTACATACTCACATCAAGGAATGCAAAGTAGGGATACAAATATTAAAGAGGTGCTACATTATGTTTTCTCCTATAAGCATCGTCAATTTTGTGATTACACTAACATCGCAATAAGATGCTCACACCAGGAATCGGAAATAGCTGTTATTACGTGATTTACTTCACATGGAGAAGGCACCCTGATGTCTCTGATTGGCTGTAAAGTTAGATATGAATAAATTCCTACTGGATGGCAGCGAGGTAGCACACAACCCTACTTCAGACAATGAGGGATATGGTTTCATGGATTAACTCGCTCCTTAAAAATATAATAAATACATAAACTGGCTTTCAAATTTTATCGCTTAGTTTCAGTTCTAATTAAATGATTTAATTTGAATGTCTTGCCAACAGCGAAGTATATACTCCCATTACCGAACGGGATGGCTCAGGCGCTTTAGTCTGTGGCTCCCATTTGGGAAGTCCGAGTTCGATTCCCGTAGCCAACTTGCCAGACCCATGGGCTTTATGTCGGGGGTTTTCCCGGGTCGCTAGGCGGAATGGACTCTAGTGGACCGATTCAGGAACGCAGCTGGTGGTGTGTCGCTTGTGCGAGCCTGCCTGGAGTCTTCCTTGCGCTGGGGGCGAGGCCGATCTCTGAAACGGCCTCGTGATTGTTTCAGGGCCATGGCATGGCGATTGTCCTGAACCGCCGGGGAGTTTCTATCTAGTAATGTGTAGGGACCCCGCCCTCTCTACTGTGGTGACTCCTTGGAGTTTGCCTCTCTCTCTACTTTCACCTCATCCTCCCTCACGGGGGTGCTCCACTTGAAGCATACGTACAAAAGACACGTTACGTTAATGTTCTACTTCCATTAGTCCTGGACCCGTAGGACTAAGGACCCAGGCCTCCTTCGACCAGGGAGTTACCCAGCTGTCCCAAAAGGGCGCCCGGCGCCTCCGTGGGGCTTTCCATAGGGCAAGACCTAGAGACTAACAACCCCCCCCCAATCTGGTCCTGTAGACTCAAGACGGGATGGAAGTGGATACGCCACTTACGCGCGCCAACTCCAAAGGGGAAGGCTACCGATGTGACCTCGGTGGGGCTGCCTGGTGATCCAGCACACGTTCTACTAGCTATGCTGGCTAGTACGCGGGAATATTAATGGCTTCCCTCAAACCCGTCCGGAGACGTACCCGATCACCCAGGGGTATCGGGAACTGCCCCCTCGAGTCCAACCCAATCCGAACAACTCCCAATCAGGGAGGGGCTCGAATGTTCGGCCCGAGGTTCCTCTAGTAACGTCAGAGGTACCACGAGTGCTAGGGGTCCGCAGCGCCCTCACCACGGCAGCTGAAGGGGACGGATCCCCTCCTCTACGGGAACGTACAAAAGACGACGTAACGAATCCCCTCCGAACAATCCAATACAGTGCCATTAATGTTGTTTTAACTTTCTCCAGAAACGTGTGAATGTCTGCCTTAATCATGATGGATGTCTTACTAATATAGAACGATGGACATCAGTTAATACCTTAAAATAAATTCTTCATGAGCTAAGTTTACACGTCTTTTTCTAGCCGTTGTTGTTTACTTTTATATGTAGGGCCATTAAAGTGTATTGTAACCCATTCGTGGACTGTCTCCACTCCGCGAGAGATCCGACAATCGCTGGCGAAATGATACCGGCCAAGGTGTATTAAGATCCTTACATAAGAATCTGGCAGCATATCTCTCAGCTTCATTAAAAATGAGTTGTATCAATCTTCTAGCTTTTATTACACTCGTTTGTAAGGTAAGGAAATTAGTGCCCCTCTGCCGGTACCACTTCACTGGTGACTCGGTCTCCGTGTACAGTGGAAACACCCGCGAAGGGCCTATATATACCCAAGCGCGATCCTTAGGCGCTGATGCTGCCGATGAAGGACTTCTCTAAAACTGAAAATAGGTCGTAAAAGACACTAATTTTAGGAGTACACACTCTAAGCTTAAAAGACCTGCATACAATTCACTAGCAGTGTAGGTAAACAATGTTGCCAAATCTTATGGCTGATAATTGTTATCCGAAACAGTTTTCTCGCTGCGACTTTGCTCAATTCTTAGTCTTTTTCCATTGTAATTCTTAGAAATGGACTACGTTCATGGCTACCGCTGCACATACTGAATTCCAGGAACACCTTCAGCTAATGGTATACTCGTCAAATGAGTTTCATCGCAAACTCTTTACCCAGCTGCATTGGCATAACTAACTGCCTTTACCCAAATCCTTGACACAGAGGTTTCTTAATGACCGTTTATTCACATGAAAAATTTCAGCCCATACTTTTTCATTATGCAGTCATTCTAACACATAGAAATTATTTATTGCAGTTATTCATCTACTTCGTTATCATTTCTTTATAAACGTACAAATCTTGTCGGTCAAATTCCATATCAACTATTTATATGCTAATAGAACTAGATTTGAAATCCGGAGAATGTGAAGTACCCTGTTTGTTATTGTGAGTTATTAAACTTTTAAATTTATGTTAAGTTATTAAATTACTAATTTTGAGTTCTGAATGTTGACTGTATAACTATGAGGTAATTGTAAATTGAACTTGCAACTGAGTTTTTAATATTTTAATTTTGAACAAAGGAATTGAAAAATATGATTTATGAAAACTGAAAAGTTTAAATATAAAACCTCATTTTTACATTTAAAGATTTTGTGAATTTAAACATTGTTGAAATTTGTAATATTAACTACCATCATCCCGGGTGACTTTGTGCCACTTTTTTGCATGTTTTAGTTACTTCTAAGTTAACGTTATTAAATAAAGGCTAACTATTTATAACATAGCGGCAGAAGCATCAAACTTGTAGTGCAATCAAGTTATTCCTTGATTTTAACTGATAACCAAAAAAGCTACTCAAACATGGCCCAACGTTACCCCATTAGGTGGGGTGACTTTGTGCCACCTGTAAGTTCAGTACTGTTCAAAGTGAGAAGCTTCTCTCGCTCAATGTCACTACATGGAATGGGAGTATTTGTTCCAATAAAAATAGAATCTAACATTTTCATGTCAAATTATTGTTCTTAATTGTTGCAAAAACTTTTGAACTGCACTTATTTGAATTTCAAAAATGTTACATTTTTCGCAAAATTTTTGCATTTCAGGAACGTCATACAATTCACGCTTAGACACTTTTACAAGTGGCTCAATTTTCTTGACTATATCTTCATATTCATAGTTTATTTCGTCTTTCTGGTCAGGCCACATCCACAGACGTCCACTTCTTTGCATGACACTAGCTCTCGCATCCTGTTCATCCATTGTTATAACCCTTCCTGGAAAGAACTCCCCCTCACACTGCACAATGACGAAATCATCAACCAACAAGTTTCTCAGATTTAGTACTGATGCTGCTTCACTGTCATCAAAGGAAAATGGACTGTTGGATCTCTCCTGATAATGTATGGACAATCAACACTGCTGCTGTCAAGATGTGAAATTCTGGATTTTTTATTTTTTTATTTTTGTTGTAGACTTTGATGTTGATGGTCCAGAAAACACTTTTAGTACATCTGTTGGGGCGGAATGCTTATTCTGTAATTTTGACATCAGTGTGTTCCTATGAATATTATACCTTTTTTGCAGAAGAGCGTATTGACAAGAGTCCTTGATCTAATTCCTTTTAGAGCGTTTTCTAATGTAGATTCGTTATAATTGCGGTATGGCCAGTTTCCTGGCTCCCTTCAGTGTTTTCTTGGCATTTTGTCTATGGCAATTTATTATTATTATTATTATTATTATTATTATTATTATTATTATTATTATTATATTTTTTAATTTAATTTACGTCCTCCAACGTTAAGTCATATCGGACGATGAATGGAATGGGTGAAATTATGCTGAAAGGAGCCCAGGGTCCATAGAGCTTAGAGTTACACGACATTCATCTTTCAGGATAAGAGAAAACCCCGGAAAAAACTTATCCAGGTAACTCACCGTGACCGAGATTCGAACTCGGGACCTCTTGAACGTGAGGCAGACACTCTACCACCACGCTACCGAGGCGGGCCAATTTATTATGGGTATATGTAATGAAAGTAAGGCAGCCTGTAGTAAAATAACTCTATTCAATTAAAATGAACATAACTACACAATTTAAAATACAAAGTAAGACACTATGTGTTTGCATGTGGGTAAAATGCAGTGATTTATGGTGGCACAAATTTACCCGCCATTCTCCTATTTTTAAGTTTGCACCTCATTCAAAGGAATGTCATATGAGCCACAAAGCTTATATTTTGTATTTAATAGCCAAATAATAATCTAAGAAAATAAACTTACGTTTAATTTGAAGCAGAAATTTCTTCACTTCGATACAACTGAAATTATACAGACTTCACGAAAGAAACATGCGCAGACACGTTTCCACAAATCTTCACAGTGCACCCAACTATATGGAAATAAGCAGTTTATAACACAGTCACCAGGTAGTGCCAACACTTATGCAAGTATTAGAGTATTACTGCAACCTTATGGCATTTTCAAATACCATTCGTCACTGCTTTTTTATTAAGCGCATGGATGGCACAAAGTCACCCTCCAGGCACATTGTCAGCCCAGTTGACGGTTTAGCTGAAAATATTATCAATTTTGAAAGTTTGATAAATGCATGAAATAGTTACTAAACACCAATGATTGTAGAATACCGTCCTTCGACCGCCAAAGATGGCAATTGCTGGAGTGGATTTCGTTGCTATCCCGCTTCCATCCAGTAGGAATCCATTCATATCTAACAGTCAATGAGATACATTGGATTATCTTCCCCACGTAGAGTAAATCACGTGACAGGAGTTGGTTCCGCTTTACTGCAATAAATACCTTAGTTGCGATGTCAGACAATTATAAAATGGATTATACATCCCTTCATGGTAAGTGAAGTTCACACTCGTAAGCTGTCCACAGTTCAATTAAGCGGGGGCGCCCTGTGGAGTGAACCCAACAGCAGAACCGGCTGAAATTAGTCACCCTTGACTGCTTTTGGCAGTTTTGAGTTAGTCTAATTTTAAAATGTACTAGGCTGGTGCAACTAGCTAAGCATTTCCAGTTCGCAAGGTGAAGTAATAAAACTGGATATCTAGTTGTTTGCCGTGAAAATGAACGAAGGGCTCATATTGTCACTTCTTTTTAATATAGTGATATATCCCAAGGGGAGGCACATAGAATATTAAAAGAATATACGCAAAAATATCGTTGCTTTATTTGCTCGTAAAGATGAAGTTTTGAGTGTCTCGTATAAGGTCAATAAGAGACAAACTTCCACTTTCTGAGAGATCATCGCTTCCAGCAATCATTTCTTGCCGCGCTACCGACCTCCCCTTGAACTTTCAACTCGTCTACTCGCCCGTCATCACGCACGAGTTCACACGTGTGTATGCGTAATGCGGTGCAAGATAGGTGAGGGAAGGATGAATATGCATGGTACGTCATTTATTTCTGGATAAGACTAACAAACAACGAACTTTAAAAAAGTATAAATTTACATTACGCTAGAGAAGACGCTAGAGTTAAAACACAACCGACGCTCCACCCAGTAATAATGTAGTATTTCAAGAGTTTACAATTAACCTCCAAAGAAAAACCCAGGTATATAACTAGAAGTGCAGATCTAAGGTTTTGTGTCCAGTAATTTACTCTAGAATTTAGTTTATCTGTACTTTTTAACGGTTACTGAAATGTTCTGGAAACTTATGATCATAAAATGCGTTTAAATTATTTAGACTTAGAATGCCAAATTAACTCAAATTATTTGATAAATGCATATTGATATATGAATGAAAGATCTTTAGCCACAAGGCTACTACAACTTCCATTTGAATATCTCATTTCTTTTGTATTGAAAAATTGTGCGTTTAACTTCCCTCGTATGAATGAAAATTACGAATCAGGTACGTTTTCCATAAGATATTAATAACATTATAATCAGTGTAGTCGTTCGACAAACTAATTAGAATCTTCCGTTAATCTCTACTTCCCTTGCGTATCTAATCTTATAGTAGATCAAATATCAATCTTTGCTAAATCATATCGCTGAGAAAAGAATTCAACTTACTGCTGCACAACTGCAGGTTTCCCTCCTCAAGTTCCGTATTTTTTATAGCCACTTGTAGTGTGAAGTTACTACTATAGAAATGAACGTTTATTATCTACAACATTTAACTTGTTGAAATAGCGATTTTGTGGCAACAGCGATCAAGATAAATCTCATAGAATAATCCACGTACATTTTTACCGTCACATTTTCTCCCATGAATCTCATTCTGTTGTTTTGTATAAAAAGTTACCGAGGTTGCAGCTGGGCCTTCAAGATGCATATACACGCTGAAGTCCATAACAAGTTATCCATACTTCTAGATCGCAATAGTGCTTCCCAAGTAAGGTGACTTACCTTACCTTCAGGTAACTATACTTTAATTTAATCTTGCTAGTATTAATTTCCTATATGATCGCCCTTAAGAGCAATTCAAGGATGTAAAATAGAACCAAGAAACGGTTTATCGTTGTGAAGTGAAGGGTGTTTGGGATACCCCGTCTATGAAGGAATTTCGCTACGATCAGTTCAGAAAGAAAGCCTACACCAGTACAGCATAACAGATTCGGCCTTCTAGTGACGAAGTTCAAGAATTGTTGGCATTGTGCACACTCACACTCGCACACTCACACACACTCACACACTCACACTCTCACACTCACATTCTCACACACTCACACTCTCACACTCTCACACTCACACACTCACTCTCACACTCTCACACTCACACTCACAGCCTCACTCACACTCAGTCTCTCACACACTCACACTCTCACACTCTCACACACACTCACAGTCTCACACACACTCATAGTCTCACACACACTCACAGTCTCACACACACTCACACTCTCACACACTCTCACACACTCTCACACTCTCACACTTACACTCTCACACTCACACACTCGCCTTGGTAGCGTAGATGGTAGCATGTCTGCCCCACGTTCAAGAGGTCCCGAGTTCGAATCTCGGTCAGGGAGAGTTATCTGGATAAGGTTTATTCGGGGTTTTCCTTATCCTGTAAGACGAATGTCGGGTACCTCTAAGCTCCATGGACGCCGGACTCATTTGAACATCATTTACCCATTCCATTCATCCTCCGATGTGACTTAACGTTGGAGGACGTAAAACTTACAAAAAAATCACTCACACTCTAACACTCTCGCACACTCGCACACACACACACACACACACACACACACACACACACACACACACACACACACACTCACACACTCACCATCTTACCATCTCACCAGCTCACTCTGTCTCACTCACTCTCTCTCTCACACACTCAGTCACACTCACACTCTCTCACTCTCAGGTTCTGGAAGCGAATATTGTCTAAGTGGACATCGACCCCACGGCCGGTTTACAATGGTGTCACGAAACTTGTCCCTTTAGTTCATGCTGCAGAATCCTCTAATAATAGTGATAATGATGATTAATAATAATTAATAATAATAGTGATAATAATCACATATCGTGTATTGTTTCATATGTTTCCTGCATATTCACATAGTGAACTCTTCCTTTTTTGCAAACCGTAACGTGCACTGGTAGCCGAGCGGTTATAGACCAGTATGTGGGAGCTAGACCTACAAAGGTTCGAATCCTGACTATTATTTAGAATTTTATTGTATAAATGCGAAATGTGTTATGTACATTGTAATATAACTTTCAATTGCTAAGGTTTACTTAATTTTATGGCATTTATGCTCACACATAAAAACTGAAACACGCTACTCTGTTCTTAAACTAAATGAAATAAATATTTTATTATATGTAAAATGTATTATATGTTAAGATAGTATCAGGCGTGTAAATCCTCTGTTTTTATTACTGCCCTTTCTGCGGGGCTTGGATGAGACTAAATGCCCAGTGAAATCTTCACGAGAGGATACTTCGCATTATATGCCAGCAGCATTCATAGCAAGTGTCCGAGTGCTTATACAACCAATATTAGGACAATTTTTAATGAAATTGCATTTATTTTGACAATATATTATTTGCGCTTTTATAAATAAATGTTTTTAAAATATTATTTATCTTCAGCAAGAAAATCATAAGCGATTGTCATTAAAGTAAGACTAATAAAAAAACATGCACATCAAGGTTTCGAATTTATTTTTGCCCATTTACGAGACATTTGCATTTTACTGTTCGGCTACCATGCATATGGCCGAGCCGCAAAGCATGTCCCTATCTATCGCATAGCTTAGAAATGAAGCCAGAATGGTATCAACGCGTATATTGGAAAAATGAATTGTTCTTTCACACTAATTGTATGTTGGCCAAAGTATGGAAAGGTAGAGCCAGACTGAAAACTTCAATGGCATAAACGGGATTCAAATTTAATTTTTCAGTTTGACTCTACCTTTCCGAAGCGTATATTGTGAAATCAGCGTCATCGAATATTTCCGGTGATTTCCGAATCGAACTGTTTCTGGTAGTTTTGTTTCTTGGGATCTATATGAGACCATTCATCGGCGACATGGCGATTTTTTTGTGTAATTTATGTCCTCCAACGTTAAGTCATATCGGACGATGAATAGAAGGAGTGAAATGTTACTCAAATGCGCCCATGGTCCACAGAGCTTAGTTACCCGACATTCGTCCTTCAGGATAAGGGAAAACCCCGGAACGTAACCTTATCCAGGTAACTCATCTGACCGAGACTCGAACTCGGGACCTCTTGAACGTGAGGCAGACACGCTACCATCTACGCTACCGAGGCGGGCGACATGTCGATGAGGTGTAAGAGCGAACAAAGGCAAGAGAAGCAACTTTGCCAAAAATAGGGCATAGAACATTAAAGGAAAAAATAAGTTAACCTTCATCTTTATTTGTATGGTTTTATTGTATATTATTTTTCCGTGAAAGTTAAACGAACCATTTTCACAATGAACTCCGTTAGTGAAAATGCGTACAATGATACGTACAATTCGCTTCTAATGATATCTTCAACAATTTCACTATATATATCATATTGTGGATCTGTGGGTTCGTAGAATGAAAAGTCCAGGTTGCAGAAATTAAAAAAAGCTCTTTATTTCCGTAGAAAAACAGTTTGTATACCCTTGGCAGCAGAATGACGTAACATATACCAACACAATCTCTCGTGGCTTCTCTGTACTCGTAAATAAGCAAAAGAGTTCACTTTCAGATCACAGCTGCACGCGCACAATTATCTAGTCCATTTACGACTGTCCCCTGACATGCCATGCCATGTGGTGCTGGCTGGCTGTATACAGCCAGAAGGTTTTTGCTGCGTGTCCATCCGTTAAGGGTTTTACTGCAGGTAAGATAGGTTACGGGATGTTGTAGGGCGAAATGTGGGTTTTTAGATTGGTGCTGTTTATGAGGTTACAAACATGTACATAGGGGTTGAAGGACTGGATGCAACGCCTTGCACCCTGGTTTTTTTATTTGCTTTTACTTTGGGGAATAATTTTGGTGCCAAGCAGCTTGGAAGGATTATGTGGAGCTCAGCTTTAGCTGCTGTTCGGATTTGCTCCTGGGTTATCTCGGATGCCCGCAAGCCATGCGGGGTAACCGGTGCTGTCTAGAACGGCGTCTAGTGGGGTCATAATCTCCCAATGACCTGACAAGGGCGCGTCTATGGTTGGGTAAACTGTCCCCTGATAACTAACCGCAGCTTCCTTTTATACCTCCACTCATTGTTCTAGAATTTAGTGGTATGTTCTGTAACAATCAAGAAAACGTACCTTCCAGTCATCTGTCTCTTTCTTTATCTGTTTTGGCAAGCTTTTATCTCCGCGTTGCGCTATCTGTCTTTTTGCGCGCGCGGGCCGCGCCCGTCGCAACAGTGGGTTCGCGACAATCTATATAATATTTGAGTAGATTGGGATTGGGATTTTATAATGGAGAGGATTCAGTAGGTAGGCCACCATGCTGAATATTTGGGCGGAGTATTAGTGTATCCTGACAATCCAGAGGCCAGAAATATGGTCGAAGGTAATAGAAGATTATGCTAGCAGAGGTATTGTTGGTAGCAGTATAAACAACAGAGTTCTACTATGGGCTACTTTTATGCAGATCAGTATACACATTTGTGATACACGATATAGACAGCTCGAATGTACACTCTGAACATCATTACTGATATAAAATGACATGCTATTATTTTCCAACTTCGAATGTCCAAATAAACTCAAGTCTCTTAGCTGTTAGCGTCATCCATTAAATATTCAAAAATTATATTGTTTTGATTTATTGGATTATGCTAAATTCCTGAACAAATCTATTTCCATTTTACTCGTCTTTTTCTTCGAATGATTGAGCACGTCAGCATCTTCGTCTTTGTATTTGATGATTAATAGATGTTTTAATTTATCACTGGGCTTTTATTTCAGGTACCTGTAGGTAAATGTCGAAATTGAAAACTTTCATGTGTTCATTCCTTCAAAGTTAGTTTAGTGTATTGGTGCGATTTTGGTAGAGGTTGTTAAGGGATCCTGGGACTGAAATTTCTATTTTCTATATTTCTATACTTATAAACTTCAAACTTAGCATGTCTAATGGGTTTTATATTAGAAAACACCACACAAATTTTAGTAATTTCTTATCATTAGTTTAAAAGTAATTATTGTTTATTAATACTGAATGAACTATTTGGTGCAGCAACATGAAAATTTGCATGCAAGTTTAAAATATCGTAATTATGTGGCTAAATTTTCATAATGATAGATTTATTATTATAGAAGTTGGAATTTTCAGTGCAGCCTTGCCTTTAAGTTAAATCACGTTAATGCCCGATTTCACCAACAGATGTTAAGACCTAACACGAGTTTAGCAATAGTTAAAACAAAAATTGCAGTTAACCAACAAGTGTTAGCGTAACACGCATGTTAAATCTCTTGTTAAACTAACAAGTCTAATTTCTGATGTTAAGTCCTTAACAATTGTAAACAGTCAAGATGGCGAGCATGAACTCAGCTGTTGATGTCGATTTGCTATATTTAAGACCGTGTAAATGGCATTCGTAATAGAGTACCGCCTATGAGAAGAAATTATTTTGATGAGATATCCGAAGAAAATTTTTTACGGATGTATAGACTATCGAAACACGTTGCTATGAAGGTTACTGCGGAAGTACAAGAGAGGTTAGAACATGCATCGAAAGGAATATGGCGATCTTGCCTTTGCTTCAAGTATTAATAACCTTGCGATGTTATAATTCACTGAATTATGTGGATAATACAGTGTCCACCTCCCGTCTTGAAACGTTTAAGTCACTTGTTCTTCGCACCTCGTTTTAAATTTACGTAATAGTGGGAATATGCATAGAAAGGAATATGCCGATCTCGCCTTAGCTTCAAGTATTAATAACTTTGCGATTTTATAATTCACTGAATTATGTGGATAATACAATATCCACCTGCCGTCTTGAAACGTTCAAGTTACTTGTCCTTCTTCGCACCTCGTTTTAAATTTACGTAATACTGACAAGTTGTTTGATGCTTCTAGTAGTGACACATGCATTTGAATTAAATTCGTTTCGAATATTTTCCCACGTGACATCTTTCTCTTTTACATTCACCGCATCCGTCCTCTTATTTTGCACGATATTCTTACACTTCGTCACCAATTCAATTAAAAATTCTTTCTCCATCGATGAGAAATTTGTCTCAAGGCTTTATTTATGATTTTGTTCATCCGCCATTTTTCAACTTGTGCAGATGAAAATGAAAACAAAAGCGCATCGCAGTACGTTGGGAAAATAATACGACTCATCCATAGCCTTCTATAGCTATGATACTACAAGTTTCTTGACGTTAACACGCGTTTGTTAACATTTTCAGAAAACAGGTTGGGGAAATGCAAGAAATATAAAATTAGTGTTACCGCTGTGACAGTTGTTACTTTACATTTGTTAACGTCGATTTTAACATCTGTTAGTAAAATCGGGCATAAAGGTTTGGCAATTTGAGGCTTTTATCGTCAGTGTCACCGCCTGCTGTGTAAGCGATACGAACGGGTGTTAAATACTCTTTAAAAAGAGAGAGAATATATGTATACATATGATGTACATTTATATTGCTTCCCGGCAACCATATATTTCACTATGTGAATGTAACGCTCAGTGATTGTTACTGGTATAGCCCAGCTCCTGATGAAAGAACACGACAAAGGCTTGCGATCTGTGCGCATTCTTTTAAGCGCCGTCAATATACGAGCAGACAAAAGGTTGATCAAAGGCAGAGTTACTCCGGAAATAGAAGTGAACACTACACAGCTTCACAAGGGACCGTTGGCAGTGTTTGGGCAGCATTAGCAATCGAAACTGGGTGTAAGGCGGCAGAATCTGCACATCAACAGAGGACGTGTAGTAGAGTGGCTGTGACAGGAGTTATATAGGTGCTGTCACGCCGTACTCTCACCATCTTATCGCCTCGCGTTTTTTAAGAAACCCCTGTGAGGAAATCATTTAGTTGTTCGATAGTGAAAACATAGCCCTAGAGGTATCGAGTACACACTGGTACACACGTAGTGTAGTGGTGTCTATAGGATGGAACTTTACACCAGGTGGTAAACTACGTTGGGGGGGGGGGGGGAGGGGACGGAATAGAAGTGTAAATCAATATTCCCACTCGGCCACATAAAAACGTGAATACACAAACAATAGGGCTATACTCACTTATTCAGTTGCAGGATTGCAGAATGTGAGTCTTGTTTGTATACTGACGTGCATAAAATGTGGCCCATAATGGAATATAATTGTTTATGCTGGTACTCAAAAATTCAACTCCACCTCTGCCAACATAACCTCCTCTCTTCCTCGAGCATAATTCCAGCCGCTACACTGGCAGAGTACTTTGCTCTCCTCCCAAAATATGTGGCCGATCTGCCGAATGCTAATATTACAAGTTGTTTAATCCATATTGTCATTAGTGGATTACAGTTAAGGCAATATTTCGTTGAATTTTGGCACACAATATATCTAACGTGTTTTATTATCGTGTACGTAGAAAGCACAGACTGAAGTTAAGATTATTTTTATTTTCAATTTTCATACTATATTGCCGTTTTTAATGTTTGTTTCTTATTGCCGTTCTATGGTAGAAACAACTTAGTTCTTCGTCTTCATGTCGTTGATGAAAGATCTCGTATAAGTGTCGTAATTTCGTTTACTTTAATGACACATGCAAATAACTATCTTCTCTATTCTTTAGAAGGATTAATTGTATTGTAATGGTTTAGCATTTACCTGTGTGCCATACCTAGAGAAGCTCTCGCAGAAATACAGTCCGAAACACCCCTTAATTTCACTTTTTTTTTGTAATTTACGTCCTCCAACGCTAAGTCATATCGGACGATGAATGGGATGAGTGAAATGATGCTCAAATGAGCCCAGGTTCAATATATCTTAGAGTTACCCGACATTCGTCCTTCAGGATAAGGGAAAACTCCGCAAAAAGCCTTATCCGGGTAACTCACCCTGACCGAGATTCGAACTCGGATCCTCTTGAACGTGAAGCAGACACGCTACCATCATGCCACCAAGGCGGACTCGTTTCACCTTGATTATCACATAATTTATTGTTAGATACGCGTTTGTTTTTTCTCTAGTGTCAGAGAACTGATATAAGCTGAGTCAAAGGTTAGTTACCTTAAAATGCAAAATGTAAGAGAGCAAAAATTCTATTGTAATCTAGCTGAATATGTAACTCTTTATGTATGTAAGCGTATGCAAAGTGCTTCAATTTTTTGCCGGCTAATGACTACTGGTACGTTGAGGATCGAAATGAAGGAATTTTCTATGCTTGAATGACTGACCTAACTCAACATGATTTCAATTTGCTTCTTACCTGTTGCATGATAATCCTGTATACACTATGTTTTCCTGCCATTTTTAAAAGCGTTTCGGAGACAGGTACCTTTCCAAGGTTTGTAAAGATCGATCATTTTAGTGTTTTACTTTCTCTCTTATTCTTGATATTCCGTTCTGCAATTTTCATTTTTTTACTCTTCATACATGATCATTTGCATGTGCATAAAAACCCATTCTCGTGACGATACCAGAAACTCCAGTCTCTCACGCGACACCGTCGCACCAAATCCTGAAATAATCTGATTTTTCATACGTGTGATCGAATGCAATAATTTATTGCGGATCTGGGAAAATTACTTGTCATAAGAGTCTGGGGTGGCACCAACAAGACTAACTAGTGACTAATCTACTGAGTAGCTACGAAGAGTACAAGCAGAACTTCTCTACGCCACCGATGATGGTTGCCGCAGTTGCAGGCGAAACGTCTGGGAGAGAGATGAAGAGACCCAGTGGACCACGGTCTTACAGCCCGGAATCTTCTGCCGAATAAGTTATATCTGTTTCAGTGGTAAATTGTTTTGTTAAAATGTGGTAAAATTGGTGATAAATATATAAAGTAATCATGGCTTAGGTTGCATGTTTTATGATCCAAGTATTTTGTTCAAAGTCTTCTTAAAATTGGTATAACTTGCCATAGCAATCTGAATTTTGTACAATACATCGTTATAGGTTTATGAGTCCTCCATTTACCCTAGTCCACTAAGTGCTTTTTTTCATCGTGTTAACAATCCGACAAAAGTCGACGTTATAGAGCGTTTTTCTGAAAAGTAACTATGCAATTATTTTGTATTTCAGGCAAAATCATTAATTGTTTTCTGCTGGTTGTATTTTGACACAGCCCATGAATATGTTAAGATTGGAAGGACTTCTTGTTTATTGTATCTTATATTTTTGCAATATTATTATATTTTTCTTTAAGTTTGTGTATAATTGTAATTTGCGGGACTGTATTATAAATTATTCGTAATCTGAAACCATACGTTGTACGGAAAGTTTAAAAACCACGATTCAAAACGAATGAATGATCAATGTGTAGGGTTTAATGCCCACTTTTACTACATGTGGCTCCACAGGTGGTGACACTGATGATACATGCAATGAAGAGGGAGCACCGGTGGAATGAGATGGCGGGGAAACCGCAGATCCTGGAGAAAACCCTTCCCTTCGTCCGCCACAAATCTCACTTGGCGGTCACCTGGGATTGAACCCGGGCCACCTTGGTGAAAGCCAAGTGGACTAACTGCTCGGCCACGACGCGACCTAAAAAATAAAATTAAAAACGGTACAACGTGGACTCCAACTACAGATAGCGGATGAAAATTACTAACCTCCTGTCCATGTACAAACTACAAGACACCTATAGTAGTCTGCCACCGTGCTTTTCGGTAAACATGCTGCACATAAATTTTTCCACATGAAGATGATCTACAAGAAACACAAGTGCGTCGAGGCATTGATGATATCTGCCAAATTTTGGATACAAGCGGAATGTCACAACTCACGATGTTCAATCGTTAGACAGCAAAACGCGTTAATTATGTATAATCAGAAGTTGACTCACATTTGGTTGGCAAAAAGTGTGCCATATAGAAATAGGCTGAATTAGGATGGTAATAAAATGTGAGCTCCATATTTGCTACCATAACCCTTCCACTTCCTATCTTGCATAATTCTAGCTTTCTGATTGACAAGTTGCTTACGTCATCGCAAGGATAGGTGTACGTGACATTTTGTGCGAAATATTTTATGTTGTTGATAGTTGAGCACCGTTAAGTTAGTAACAATAATGATAATACCGACAAGGATGACTATAATAGTTCATGTAAGTTACCTTACTGTCAGGAAATGTGAGATATGTAGCGTATAGCGCCCGCTTTTACAACAAGCGGCACTGTAGGAGGTGATACTGACACATGAGATGAAGATGGAGCACACCAGATCAAGTACATGAGATGAAACCCACCCCAGCGCCGTGTCGTCCACCACTGATCTCATTTTGCGATCGCCGGGGAAATAACCCGGGCCGCCTTGATGAGAGTTGAGCGGTCTCAGCCACGGCACGGGCACTATTACCTATCAGGACTAAATCAGTGTTGTCATTATGCAACATTAATAATATTTATAATTAATATAAATATTAATATTGGGTTTGTATCTAAATCTTGTCTAATTTGTCCGCTTAAGGAGTACAACATGTTAGAAACCTCATTAGGCCATTGCATGCTACATTTCTATTGATAAAGGCAAGCATTTTATACTTAGTTTCCATGTCTTTTTCAGCCTGTTTGATATTGTAGTTGGCGTATTTCATCATCACAGATAACTTATTGCTGACCCATCGCTTTCTCTGTAAGGCCATAAGGCAAACGAGCTTCGAGACTTGTGACGTATTTCAGGCGGGAGCGAGGCCTGCAGTGCGTGTGACGTCAGGCATGAGCCGTGTAGTACCAAATTGCCTATATAAATGGGGCAGTGAGTACAGAATCTGAGGACCCAGCCTCGATGACAACAATGTAGCTGCTGCGTACCTAATGGAACTGTTAAATTTACAATATGACGATGTATTGAAGGACAAATATACACACAAAAAAGACTTGGCTGATTATTACAGCTTTCCGAGGTCATATTCACTTGCCGCACGGACATTGGGTATGTTTGGCTCAATATATGTGTGCCAACAATTGTTTTTCTGTTATGAAATTAGCTAAGTCCAATCCCCGAAGTACCTTGTTGTATCACAATCTAATATGCAGCCTTCGATTGAAAATTTCCCACACATTAGGTCCTGACATTGATAAACTAGTTAAAGAAAAACGAAACAATGTGTCGGAAAATGTCCACGTAATTTTGTTCTGAATGGGTCTCCTCTAATTTGCAGAGAAAATTACTTTATGTGTTATTTTATTTATTTTATAACATGCCTGATCTTCAGATAATCTACGAGTTGAGTTTTATAAATTTTCTCATAGCACAGCGTCAAAATTTAATTGTTTATAAACTGTGACCAATTGTGTAATTAAAGCAGTCAGCATTAATATTACAACACCCAAGATGTAAGTTGTACATATTGTTACTACTCGATACGTTTCCTGTCTTTCCTACGCTGTCGGAACCCCAACATATCAAACTATTTCCTTCCTCTAGGACAGCAGAAATCAGCGCGGTGACGTCACGCGATAACCAGTCTTTCGTGCGGGGGCATATTTGGTGGTTAGAGTTGACGGAGCTGATGTCACACCGCCGCTACCTGTCTTCCCCTGGCATAAGGGGCTTGGCCATTCACAGCAATCAAGAGTAAAATGTACTGAGTTGCTATTTCTGACATTAATTCACGTTTGTTTATTCCTATTTGTTTCAAGCCAGTCATAAGGAAACGGAAGATGGCAAGGGCTAGTTGGGCTAGTGGCAGTTAATTCCATTTCAAGTTCAAAATTAATTGATCTTTAATAAATAGATAGCTTTTTACGAAATGGTTACTTCTATTTCTAAGTCAAGTAGTATTTTGTACATTTTATAACAAAAATGCATCCAAAATGTTTATCTGGATATTTTAAGTATAGTTTTACCGTTTCTTTGGAAGGGGTAGGGGGTGTTGACGAGTAATCCGAAAAAGAGAAAAGAACGAGGCACCTTGGGTGATTTGGGCCCTGGCAGTGGAGGAAGTTAAAAGACGTTCAAGACATTAGATAGCAATGCTAAACTGCAGCTCGTCTTCCTCGAGATAATGTTAACTTCAGAAGACCGTACAAATGGAAACGCGCTGCTTATCGCAGCTCCTTGTAATGTAGGATATTTCAACTATGGATTTCGGAGCACCCAATCCCCTGCTGAGAGTATTGGAAGGTAGTCTCATCACTTGCTCGCCGATCAATAGCAGGCTCTACTGGCAACAACGTCTTGCACAAAAATAGTCAGGAAGTACTGTTGTTTTTCCCATTGGAAATAAGTTAGGACGCTTCGTGCACGTATAATACACATTCAACAGGAACGTTGTCCAGATTACACCGAGGTTGTGGTGGAACCTCTTTCCGATGTGCTGAATCTTATCACTTTGACATTTGTTTGGACCACGTAGAGTAACAATCAGTAGTACACAGGCAAAAATAAAGGACAGATAATGGAAATTGCATCAGTATTCAAATCCTTCCCTAATTGCTGCCTGTCACAGTGACATTGCTCTCTCTTGGCTGAAGACTTCTGGAGGATCTGGGACGGTACTTTTGTATTACTTGCGGAAAAGACACCAAGTGCTGCTAAAAGTTAACATGGTTTCTTCCGAGCCGGATGGCTCAGGCAGTTCGTCTGGGGCTCGCATTCGGGAGGCTCGGGTTCGACTCCCGTGTCTGACCTACCTGATCCATGGTTTTTTCGGGGGTTTTCCCGCATCGGTAGGTGAATGCTGGGTAGATTAATTACATCCGCCAAATTTCCTGTCCCTCAATTTCATCTCCATTGTCGTTTCACATCATCTCTCATCTGGTGGTCTCTTTCATGATAAGAAGTCTCGGCGGTGCATGGCAGGATGATATGCTCTGGGGAAAATACTTCCTCCTCCGGTAGGTTGTTGCCGAACTTCGAACCTGCTGCTGTGACCATTTCCATACCGCATGTCCTTTTTCTGGCTACCAAGGGAGGTTTCTATCTAAGTATAATATTGGGCCCCGGCCCTCAGCACTGTAGCGGCTCCTTGACACGGCTGCCCTTTGCCTTCTGTCTCCATAGTAAATCCTAATCCTAATCCCTAAGCACATTAACATTTAATGTGTGTTCCACTTTCATACAGGTTCCATACGCAGTTAATTAACTTAATATGAAAAATGTATAATTTGACGCTGCTAGTTTGAAGCTTGAAAACATCGGAATTTTTTAGCCAATTTGATATGTGAGTAATTCTCAGAACACTAATTCCAAACTTCCTAAAATTAGAAATATCCGTATACCAGAATCCCTGCTTTTTAAGAGAATATGTAAGCCTTATTAAGAAAACTGGGAAGCAATAAGAGTATAAAGTATTTGCACACTTAGTAATTTTGAATTTCTTCTCTTTTAAAACTACTACCAAGATTGGAAAAGCTTAGTGTAACTGGAACTTTGGGCTCTTTTTATTTATTCTTAGCAGACGTGTTCAGAATTGCATTGAAAATCTAATTTAAAAGAAAAGAAAGAACATGAAAGAGAGGAGGGAAGGGAAGAAAGAAATGAATGAAGGAAGGAATTTCAAATTATTGCAACGTTCAAACTAAATAGTTAAACTTTCGCCACAGTTTTGTTCAATACAATTATAAGTAATAGCTATGCTCTTAGTTGGTAAATTAATTTTGTATCGTTACTTAAATGTAATATTATTGTGTTGAAAAGTTTCATTTTATGACTCACATAACCTTTTTAACATACAAATCCTAACTCTCAACTAAAGGTTGAAAAGAATGATCCAAGAAGATAAATTTAATGCACTTCCAGCAAACCGTTGACTACATGTTATACCCAACATTGACCCGAAGAAAGGGAATAGAATTAACAGCCCGTAATGGAATCGCTGCGTTGACAGTTAAAATACACAAACGAGGTAGTCAATGCTACATTTCTTCATTTTCATCCAGCTTCATCTCTGTACTATTCACTTTATAAGAAGAGAGTCATTAAAGAACGAGTGTAACAAAGAGGAACTGTGCAGTTATGTGGCTGAGCATTTATCTTCATTAGTAGCTGAAACTGGAGCGTTTGCATTTCACGGCTTATGGGTGTATCATATCCGCTTGCTCCCTATTCAGCGACGGCAAATGGCCAGGGCAGATGCTCTCCATTCTATTGTTGCCAACTTAGACTTGAGAGACGTGATGTATAGTCCATTTTATAATTAGAGTGGCATTGCAACTAAGATGTTTACAGCAGTAAAGCGGAACTAGCTCTTATAACGTGATTAATCTATGGGGAAGATATTCTGCTGCCTCTGATTGACTAACATGACGAGTAGATATAAATCGATACATTCTGAATGGAAGCAGGGTACAAACGAACTCTACTCTAACCAAACAAGTATACGATCCTTCGAAAAAGGTATTTTAATATCAATAAACATAAGGAAGATACTAAAATATGTACCAATAAAAATAGAGTATTATATAAAGTTAACCCTTCAAGACATTTTTATCCCACTTCTAATTAAAATATATGTAATGAATCTAAATAGATCATAGATAAGGTCAACTTTTTCTAAAATTTTCAAAATGTAGACGAATGCTTTCTAAGCTAACTGCATACTTTTTTATAGTAACAGGTTTAGTATAAAAATAGTAATGAAAATTTATTGTGTGTTTCAAATGGTGTTTGTCCTTGTGCGCTACTAAGTGAACAACCAATCGGAGTCTCTCACCAAGGCGACCCGGGTTCGAACCCAGGCGAACGCAAAGTGAGATTGGTGGTGCACAACACGGCGCTGGGGCGGGTTTTCTCCGGGATCCCCGGTTTCCCCCACCATCTCATTCCACCGCTCCATCTTCATCTCATGTATCATCAGTGTCATCGCCTGCGGTGCCGTATGTAGTAAAAGTGGGCGTTAAACACTACACACACACACGCACGCACACACATACACACACACACCAATCGGAGTACTGCGGTGTTGTATTGCATTCCCCCTATGTGGAATTATGTGGTGTGTGTCGAGCGCTAAACTAATCAATCTCTAATAAATGCTATTCGGGCTAAGACAAAAATTCAGATTTTGCAAAAACTGATCCACGAGGAAGGAGAGAGTAATGTATTTAACATAACCCTTAAAACCCATATTTTTAGCTCAAATAGTTTCCCTAATACAAATAGATACCATTATACTGTAACAATGCATTGTGATGTAAGTACTTTAATGCATATCATTATTAGTTGGCATGTATGCGTGAACGTATATTTGAAATTACTCAGAACTAAAACGTAAACGCTTGACATGACGTGGTAAAAGAAATATGTACTTTGAATAAGCCAAGGTGTTTGTTAAATTCGATGGTATGAAACAACACACTTCTTGCTAGTCTGGCAGAACGTGTCTGGTCACATATCTTTCTTTATGAATGGTTCGTAATCTCAATTTACTCCAGAGTTCAAAGCAGCATTGTTCAGTTACTCTTCCACGAAAAAAATGTATCAGCTGGATCAATGAGACGCGATCCACCCCCCCCCCCCCCCGCTATTACTGCTGGAACAATCCAACAGAGTTAATGTTGGCTCAAATTATGTTGCAAACAGAAATAATTTTTTAACTGACTGACGTTTCACGAAGAAATTAACAAGGAACACAACAAGACTGGGAAAACTGCGTGAGACTCACATAAACTACAAGAAGACGACTTTTGGAAAGAGAGATTTTGGAACCTACTATCATAAATTTGCAGTACTCAGACGTAGAAGACAGTGCCAATGACGAATTATCTCTTAATGCAAGTAACATTCAGAGCTATACGGATGCACCGCTGGTATTTTCGTTTGATTAGGAAAAATAAGTAATTCATAAACTATAAGTAACTTTGAACTAAATATTTAAAACATTTGCGAAATATATGAATATCCGTGTTGCAATTGTGATTTCAACAACTGCATTATTATAAAACTTTGGAAAATTAAGTTTGGGTTCCCTTACATTTAGCGCCACGAACACTCGCAAAAGCGTATGAGAAAGAGAGAGAAATATAAAAATAGTGAGGATAACGAGGTGGCAACGGTGAAGGCAGTAACCGCATCTGATTCGCTACAGGCCAGAACTCTTCCTATTTGAAACACATAACAGCAAGACATTTTAATTGTTATCTCATAATACCTGCAAATCTTTCGGGCTCGCCCCGTAGCTCACTCCGTAGAGCACCTGCCTGCTGTGTGAGGGGTTTCGGGTTTGATTCTCGGCTGGGTGTGAGGATTTTCCTCCAACCAAGGTGATACCCTCTCTTGTCCAGAATCTGGAAGTATGAATGAGAGTGCTAATTTGTGTGTTTGATCTAATGTCTAGGAGTTAACACCATCGCCAACAGACGATATAACCAGTGCAGTTAAAGGCGGTGTATAAATGGAACAAAAACCATTGCAATATTCCTAAAAACTCAATAAACGAAGATATTACATTTCTTTAATTCCGTGTCCTATTATAACTTCCTGTAGTACGGCACTGGCCACTTAAATTTTGTTCACCGTATGTCATTATTCGGCAGAGCGTTGAGGGGTATTGGCCTTCATTGACCAGCGCTGCGATCGTTTCTTATCGGGTCGATTAGAAGAGTGAAATATTAGTAAGTTGGCGTACAATAAATTACGAAGCACAAATGGAGCGATTGAAAGCTGCGTGTATCTGAAGTGAAAGGTTAGCCAATTTTTATACACAGCACGGGTGCATAATCATAAAGAAAAGAAATTTAGTTGTTATAAATGCATTAAATATGTATCCACGTAATTATTAGAATTGTTTTACTGTAATATTTTTCAAACAATGTAAATGAGGCTAAGCAAACCTATCTTCTGCAATTTCTATAACCGAAAAAAACAAAGAGGAAACCGACTAAACTTCTTCTTCTTCTTCTTCTTCTTCTTCTTCTTCTTCTTCTTCTTCTTCTTCTTCTTTAATGTAATTTAAGTCCTCCAATGTTAAGTCATATCAGACGATGAATGGAATGGATGAAATGATGCTCAAATGAGCCCATGGTCTATAGAACTTAGAGTTACCTGACTTTCGTCTTTCAGGATAAGTGAAACCCCCGGAAAAAAAACCTTATCCAGATAACTCCCCCTGACCCACAATCGAACTTGGGATCTCTGGAACGTGAAGCAGACATGCTACCACCACGCTACCGAGCCGGGCTACTCTTTCCTTATTAAATGACTTCCGCAACAATAGGAAGTGCACGGTAATATAGCTAATGTAGTGCAATCAATGTGCACGATGGGGATACTTTCTAAAAAGGTGGTTTACTCGACTGGTAATGGCGTAATGTCAAATATATTATCATCAGTGTCCTCACTGAAAGATTTCTCTCTGACATTGCCGCTGTTATCGTATACAACCTCCAGCTTCTTGCTTCAGTATTCCATTCTTTTTCCTAACAATTATCAGTTCTTTTAGTCCTCTAGTTAAAAATAAAAGCTGGCATTAATGGAAAGCTTTCCTTAAAAATAATTTTAGGAAATATATGTCCTAATTTTCTGAAGTATGATCAATCTGTACAAATGCAGGAATAATAATAATGATGATGACGACGACGACGATGATGATAAATGAAATGAAATGTGTAGTGTTTAACGCCCGCTTTTACTGCATACGGCACCGCAGGCGATGACACTGATGATATATGAGATAAAGATGGAGCACCGGTGGAATGAGTTGGTGGGGGAAACCAGAGATCCCGGAGAAAACCCGCCCCGGCGCCGTATTGTCCACCTCAAATCTCACTTTGCTGTCGCCTGAGATCGAACCCGGGCCGCCTTGGTGAGATACAAGCGGTCTAACCACTGTGCCACGGCGCGGCCTCGATGATGATGATGATGATGATGATGATGATGATGATGATGATGATGATGATGATGATGATGATGATGATGATGATGATGATGATGATAACCATTGCAGCCGCTCGTTTGGTTGCTTGACACACAGGGATATATGATTTCTCGCGCCTGCCGATGTATGACACATTGCTGTCCCGAAGACATGATTACATCTGAATGTGCGATAAGATCAGGTAAACATCTCTGGCTTACGATTTTTTCCCGATATGCCTGCGTATCGACAAGAATTCGCAACCCAGAGATGTTTAGCTCAGCTTACCGCACATACACGGTGAGGCAGTTGTACGTATACTCTGTTCAGATGTAATCATATCTTCTCGACAGCAATGTGTCATACATCGGCAGGCGCGAGAAAACATATCATATAGACACGCAGCTTCCAATCGCTCTATTTGTGTTTCGTAACTTACTGTACATCAACCTAATAATATTTCATTCCTCTAATCGACCAGATAAGACCCAATAAGAGACGATGGCAGCGCTGGTCATCTGAAGGTCGATACGCCTCAACGCTCTGTCGAGTAATAGTAAATGCTTTATGCACCAGTGTCGATTGATTCAACAGATTAAATGGTATGTATATTGTGATACAAGTGCGGTATGTTCATTTTCGCACAATAGAAATACGTTTAAAAGTACGAGAATTTGAACAATTTCACTTCGTGGTTCCTGCAAAGCACAACATGCGTATTGTGTCCTAAGTTTTCGAGTAATAGGAACACTAAAATACAATTAACTACTGCCGACTGTTTAAAAAGGCGGTATTAGAGTTGACTGTGCTGAGCTCTGAGATTAACTGGATTAGTTTGGAGGTGACTCGGCACGATACCACACTTGGTTTAGTGTGCCTATGCCCCCAAGTGGGGCATCCCCGGGGAGGAAGAATGAGGGCAAGGTACAGAGGGCACGGTCCCCTTATTTCACTTGGATGGAAACTTCCCCTGGTGTTCCAGGACAACGGAAAAACACCCTACTGTCCCACCACGAGACCTGGGTGGAGGAATTAGCTCACTCAGAGCATACCATCCAGCCATGCACCGTCGAGACACCTGCTGACACTTCAGCCTGAAGGAGTCCAACAGATGAAAGATAATATGAAATGATAATGGAGATGAAATGGAGGGACGAGAAATTTGGGGGTGGGAATGTATTTAACCATCAATCACCTGGCGACCCGGGAAGAGCCCCTAAAAGCCCATGGGTAAGTTGGTCGGGAAACGAACCCGGGCCTCCCGAATGCGGGTCACAGACGAAACAGCCTGAGCCATCCCGCTTGGTTGGTGATCGATTACTCACGCACGGTGGTGTTGTCAGCGACTGAAAGTGAAATGGCTCTTTGCGCCGAAAAAAAAAGTTACTTAAGTATAGTATACATCAAGCCGTAAGGGAAGTAAATATGATAAGATTTAACCAGTAAAAATAAACTGTGAAGTATGATTATACTCCTTATCTGCAACAAAATATACATAAATAGTTGGAGAATTACACTGATATTCATAATTCTGGGGTTTCCACCAAAATATGCCTGCTTTACTAAATCTGGTGTACTGATTCCAAAACTGAAATCGGCTTTTATCCACCACGTATTATTTTTTACAATTATAATTATATCTAAAATGGTTTGATGTTATACTGCGCATAGATATTGTATGGAACTAAGGAACATTAATAATTTCTTTGTTAAGATTAACATGTTTCAACAATGATACCAATGTCACGGACACAACACTGAAATTAATCTGAAATCAGCAATGTTGCGCAATGGACATAAATATGCATCAGTTCCTGTAGCCCATTCAGTTCACCTCAAGGAAACACACCATAACCTAAAATTACTTCCAGAAAAAGTCAAATATGCAGAGCTTAAGTGGCAGGTATGTGCATATTTAAAAGTTATTGGCATCCTACTAAGTTAGCAATCAGCTGTAATAAAATGCGATGTTTATTTTGTGAGTGGAATGGTAGAGTCTGATTAAAACACTGGCGAAGAGAACATTGGAAGCAGAGACAGTGGACCCAAAAATTTTTCTCTTAGGCTTAACGAAGCAATTTATTAAGGCTTTAAATAAGTATGAGAAGCAGAAGTTCTCTAAAATACCTGAAGCTAAATTAAAGAGGGAATATTACATAGTTGGGTCACAAATTAGGAAGTTGTTTACCTTATTTGAAGAATCGATGACAAAAAACGGGCATAGATTGGTTATTATTGGTTATTGGATTACAAGGATCCAAATTACAAGATATATTATAGAAGATATGCTTAAGAAATTTCAAAAGCTGGGTTGCAATATGAGTGTGAAAGTACTTTTCCTGCACTCTCAGCCCGCCTCGGTAGCGTGGTGGTAGCATGTCTGCCTCACGTTCAAGAGGTCCCGAGTTCGAATCTCGGTCAGGGTGAGTTACCTGGATAAGGTTTTTTCCGTGGTTTCCCTTATCCTGAAAGACGAATGTCGGGTAACTCTAAGCTCTATGGACCCCGGACTCATTTTAGCATCATTTCGCCCATCATTTCATCGTCCGATATGACTTAGCGTTGGAGGACGTAAATTAAAAAAAAAAAAGTATCATAGGCTCGGTAGCTCTGCGAATTTTGATCTGGTTAGGGTTTCTGCGAGAGATACACTATGAAGTCTTGCATTCCGAAACGGACTAATGCAAACCAAATTAACATTCAGAGCTAGTATACTTAACGCCAGTTGTAAACGATACCTATGTATAATGCATACAAACACGAGTAATTTGTTTTATACACAGCAGAATTCAACTTTGTATTCCTATGCAAAAAAGAAGACATATGATTTGGAGGTCAGTTGTACACTTAGAGCACACGGATGTTGCCGCCGGGGAAGAAACAGGACCCATCCTAACTTAACCTTGTTATCACATTGACGGCACGGACTCTGCGCAGACGGTCGTGAGCAGCGAAAACGTTCAATACTCTAGGTTATACAACATTTATGTAAAGCTATATACGTTTGTATTTCCTAATTGTATGTAAAAGTGCTAATTTAAATACTACAGTTTATTTGTTTGAAAGTTCAGAAGTAACATTAGTATTAAGACTAAAATTATAGACATGGCACAATTTGGGAGAGATAAATAAAGCTTTGAAAAAAAAAAAAATACAGTAAAGCCTCTCTAAAACGGAACGCCATCGTTCCGGCATTTGTTTTCCATTTGCACCGGTTTCCTCTCACAGAGGGCTGCGTTTGAACACTTATACAAAGAAATTACGAAATAGTCGCAAAAGTTTACAGTAAAGGGGTGATATAGAATGAAGTGTAAATAATGATAAACTGATATATATATATGTATATATATGTATATATGTATACTGATATATATATATATATTGTACTATATCTTAATTACGTACAATACTTGTAGCTTATCGCATAGTTTCTCCGTCTGTTTTCAATTTTCCTTTTCCAATCTGCAACAGTCTGCATATCAACATCATTTGATTCACCTCACACAGCATTCAAAACAATGTTACGGCGATGTTTGAGACTCTCGAGACATTCATTGTAAGCTCTGAAACTGTCTTTGCCTAATTTTCTTACTGTCTCTAAACCTTGAGTCTGAAGCAATTGTCCAGAAATGGGAATTCCTTTAGGTGCGCACTAACAAACCACTCGCGAGTTCGAGTCTCGGTCAGGGTGAGTAACCTGGATAAGGTTTTTCCAGGGTTTTCCCTTTTCCTGAAAGATGAATGTCGGGTAACTCGAAGCTCTATGGACCCCGGACTCATTTGAGCATTATTTCACCCATTCCATTCATCGTCCGATATGACTTCACGTTGGAGGACTAAATTACAGCAAAAAAAAAAAAAAAAACTCGAATACTGCACGATTTAGCTCATATTTTGTAGATTTTACGATGCGTCTCACATACCCTGCTGTTCCCTTCAACCATTCGTCTTTAATGCATTTTTTTCTTCAAAATCTCATAAATCTGAGTTTTCCCCATTATAAACAGCACAGTTAGTTCTTTAGCTGGACATTTTTTCTTTTCCTGTTCTTCAATAGCCTTATTTTTTTTTTTCCTCCAGTGATGATGTCTGATGTTTAGAACTAATTTTCCATAATTTGTGCGCACAAACTAGATATTTTAAAATCACCAAATTTGATAGTTTTCTTCCACTCATACTTGATCACTTGTAACAACGAAACTGAGAATGAACACGCTGCAGAACAGTTGTATACTTACCATGAGTTTTGGAAGAGAGTTGAGAGAGATAATGGTTTATTTTCCCTTTTTCTTGAAGGACTACAGTATGACTTTATGGTTCATGGAACTTCGGTGCAAGCACAGTCGGTCTCAAAATTATTGCACTTTATAAAATACGTACGTTGTAACCCATTACACATAAAGTAATCCGTTTTAATCAGGTAATTTTTGCAAACAGTTCCCGAAAAGTATTTGTTTCCGCATAAGGCAGTTTTCAATCTTAGAGTATAATTTTATATGCAAAATAGCTCCGTTTGGAAATTTATTTCCGTTTTTCCAGGTTTCAAGAATATAATGGGTTTTACGGTAAACTCGCGCTGGTGGAACGGTTACCATGGATTTATCTTTGTTAATAGAAACCTCTCAGATAACGCACTGATTATTCTTGTAAGAGTGAGAGGAAAACTGACGTGCCTCCCGTTCGTGTGCTAAGCACCAATGAATGCATCACGTCAACCAATGGAATTCGCAGGAATCACAAATGACAGACATATGTTCACTCCACGTGGAGTAATCAGTGCGTTATCAGAGAGGTATCTATTACCAGAGATAAATCCATGGTATCCGTTCGAACAGCGCCACAATACCAGACTTAGGACACAAACTTCCAATTTTCGACTTTCTGTTCCAGTGCTCAAGCTGAACTGCCATGGGAGACACACACAAACACAAACATATTCTGTTATTCACATCCGGAAGCTTTCAAAAAGAAATAAATTACGCCCATTATGTCTTTGAAATGGGAAGAGTTCTCGCCTGCAGCGAATCAGATGCGGTTAGAGCCTTCACCGTTGCCACTCTTTTTATATCTCCCTCTCTCTCTCGCACACACTTGCGAGCCTTCTTGGCGCTAGATGTAAAGGAACGCAAACTGAATTTTCCAAAGTTTTATAATAAAGCAGTTGTTGAAATCTAAATTACATCATGGGTATTCGTATATTACGCACATGTTTTAAGTATATAGTTTAAAAATAATTGTAGTTTACGAATTACTTATTTTTCTAATCCAACGAAGATGCCAGTGGTGCATACGTATAGCTGTGAATGTTACTTACGTCAACAGATAATTCGTATTGTCATTGTCTTCATCGTCTAAGTACTGCAAATTTATGATAATACGTTTCAAAATCTCGTTACGTGCTATTTCTTTCCAAAAGTGGTCTTCTTGTAGTTTATGCGATGTCTCAAGCAGTTTTCCCAGCCTTGTTGTGTCCCTTGTCAATTTCTTCGTGAATAAGTCGTTCAACTTCAGTCAGTTTAACATTATTATTTCTGTTTGCAACATAATTTGAGCCCACATTAACTCAATTGGATTTTTCTGGCAGTGGTAAGGGGGAGGGGAGGTGGTTTATAATACCTCGTGTCTCATTTCAGTTGCAAGCTGATCCAGCTGATACATTTTCATTGGTTTTTAAAAGGAAGAACAACTTAATGCAGCTCTGATCTCTCTAGGGTAAATAGAGATTAAGAAATCATTGATAAACAAAGATCTAATGTGACCAGACACGTTCTGCTAGGCCAGTAGGAAGTTTATCGTTTCCTCTCGTTCGAGTTTAAACAAACACGTTGGCTAATTCAAAGCAATTCTTTTATCACTTCATGTAAAACGTTTACACTTCAGTTCTGAGTAATTACAAATATAGGTACACGCATACATGCCAACCAATAATGCTATTCATTACATTGCTTACGACGCGATGCATTGTTATGTTATAATAGTACTTTATTTGTATTTGGAAAACTATATGAGCTAAAAATATGGGTTTTTACGGTTATGTTAGATAGATTACTCTCTACCTTCCTCAAGGATCAGTTTCGGCAAAATCTGAATTTTTTGTCTTAGCGCGAATAGTATTTATTAGATTGATTAGGCCGCGCCGTGGCTCAGTGGTTAGACCGCTTGGCACTCACCAAGGCGGCCCGGGTTCGATCCCAGGCGACCGCAAAGTGAGATTTGTGGTGGACAAAACGGCGCTGGGGCGGGTTTTCTCCGGGATCTCCGGTTACCCCGCCATCTCATTCCACCGGTGCTCCATCTTCATCTCATGTATCATCAGTGTCATCGCCTGCGGTGCCATATGTAGTAAAAGCGGGCGTTAAACACTACACGTTTCACATTTGGAGATTGATTAGTTTGACTCTCGTCACACACCACATAGGGGGAATGCAATACGACAACACCGCAGGAATCCGATTGGTTGCGCACCTAGTAGCGCTCAAGGACAAAGATCATCCCATTTGAAACAGAAAAAAGTAATTGTGGGTCTATTTTTGGTTTTGTGGCTGTTTGAAGAAGCACAAATCGGAATAAATGGTGAATATTGTAACTAGGCTTGTGGTTTATGTTTAAATGGTGATTTTTTTTGTATTTGGAAAACTTCCAGAAAAATAATCTTTCCAATTAATTTAAAATATCGCTTCTCTTATTTCTTATGATAATGGATATCTGTCTTTTATTTTGTCCTCCATACTTGCGATACCTCGATATGATACCCTTTTTTATTTATTTTTATACTAAAAATCTTGAATGTGGAGGAGAAATTTAATAAATATAACTATTCGTACTTTTCACTCTTTTAAACTAATACTTACATTTCCAGTTAATTTTTTAAACAGATTTTTTAATTTAAATTTCTTGAGGTTTTCCATTTATTGGGTAGAAAGGAGGGGGTCCAGGGGTAACGGAAGAATGGGTAGTGTCTTGGGTGTCTCGAAACAATAAATAATTTATTTTTCACTACAGTTACTAGTGTAAGGGAGCTCAAATCGGGTGATGTAAGGCTCCATGGAACCACTGAGACAAAACGTGATTAGCTTCCAGCGTTCCTTTTGCAGGAAATCAAACCATTCTCTCTGTAATGCCACATTTGCAGGATTTTTCTGAATTATCCAGTGTAATGTTCCCATTGCCAACTAGATTGTACATCTCTAGAGTGACATGTTTTTAAAACTGAATTCCAGCCGCTGTAGTCTCCGAAGACATGGTGGAACCTCCGGCGAGCACCATTATGCAGTAAAGCCTCTGAGTACCATCCAGATATTATGCACCTGTTTGCAAGAGGCAATCCTATGTTCCAAGGTATTCATTTGTGAACAAACTTGGCGTATGTTAGATGTTGCGCGCACATGTCGCCATAATTTTTCAGCTGTTGGTATGGTCTCGTTAAATATTTCGGATGCTGTCTCTTGCCAATCGTTAGGAACAACTTTATTGAAGAGATTCTTCCGTATAATTTTCCATTCTCCGTTCTCTTTCTCTTCCATTCTGGGTGTACATTGAGATGTAATGAGCAGCTGATATTGTTTTCTCGTTGATTCGAAAACTGCAAGGTGTCCAGCAGATGTCTGTTATGGTGCCGAAACCCGGGATCGAATGGGTTAATGGGACGACAAAAATTCTACAACACGGGGCCAACAACTTAATTTCCCTTTGATGGAATTTGCTAAAAATATTACTTCCGAAAAAATTTCAACCACATCCAAAGAATTTCAATCCGGGAACTCTGGAACGGACGCTTGTACATTATCCCTACACCACGGACAATGACAAGCAAAAGAAAAAGCTTCCTCTACCGTATTCTGAAATATATAACAAGGGAACTCTGGGGTTTTAGCACTGTTTGAGCGATGAAACAAAAATAGAAAATATTATTGCCTGCTGTACTAAGGAGTTTTATTAAGCAAACAAGGTCCAGTTCATATTTAAATCAGAGCTGCTTGGGTGTAAATATCTAGATGAGGGTAGAATATACCCTTCAAGGGAATATAACAAGATTTGTTCCTTACGGTCTGTCAATCTCTTCTAGCTAAAATATGAATTGTGTTACAGTAGAATATAACTTAATATTTTGGTGTTCTGCTTCTCCGTGGAATACCACCCTGGAGGAATAGTCTCCCTGTTCGTAAACACGTTGAAAATGCGAAGAAAGAAAAAAAGGAAATACGTGAATTTTAAATAAAAATTATGTTAAGTATATTTATATTTTATTTAAAGGTAGTTTCCTAACTAGATTATACATTTACTACGTCAAAAACTATATAGCTCTTTTTTCAAGTGTTTTCCTGAATCCATTCGTCTCTTTTTCCCAGGGTCAAATACAGACAAATGTTACATTCACTTGTACTGGTTACAGGATTTCTGCTTTGCTTATATGGTAGTTGCCAATTTTTCTGCCAACGGGCTAATTTTATAAGCACGCCACTTGGTTAAAAGATTGTTATAGTTGTTAAACCTCCCTAACGAATCAAGACACTTATTTTCGGATCTCTATAGCTATTAGCGAAGAAGGGCCAGTTTATTGCGCTAAGTACTCAAAACAGTCTGTTCTTAAATTATGGATGAAATATTTTCTGTACATTTCTTGTACAATATAGTTTTGCCAAATTACCTATAACATACGTATTAAATAACATGAAACGTGTATTTGGGTTGTTACCCATCGGTAATCCCAAAAGTCTTTAAGTTTGTGATGGTAGGTCTATGTGTCGATTTATTTTTAATCTTCTATTGTCTCGATTTGATGTAGAATTTGTTGATACCTGTCGTAACAAAGGATTAGTATGTTGCAGAAATGAGTTGCATAGTTTTTATAGTTCTCTACGACTACAAATGAAATCAAATGTGTAGTGTTTAACGCCCGCTTTTACTACATACGGCACCGCAGGCGGTGACACTGATGATACATGAGATGAAGATGGAGCACCGGTGGAATGAGATGGCGGGGCAAACCGCAGGTTCCGGAGAAAACCCGCCCCAGCGCCGTGTTAACCACCACAAATCTCACTTTGCGGTCGCCTGAGATCGACCCCGGGCCACCTTGGTGAGAACCAAGCGGTCTAACCACTGAGCCACGGCGCGGCCCTACGACTACAGATACCCCTGGAACATCTAACTCACTATGGAGAATGGTGTTATAAATGCACCACGGTGCATCAGTTATGATTTGTAAATATCTGTTTTGTATAGCTTGAATTCTATTTGTGTGTGTTGATAAAGCAGATCCCCATACTGCAGAAACATACTGCCATGTAGACAGAATGAGAGAAGTGTATAACAACAGCTTCTACTGCAGAGCTAGAGATGACTTCTTTGCGATGATTGGCTTCAGAAGGCGAATACGATGTATTATTTTCTGTACTAAATTAGTGAAGTGGTTATTCCAGGTGCATCTGTTGTCTAAAATTAGGCCAAAGTATCTGACAGTTTGAGATGTGACCATTATTACGTCGTTTAATATAACTGGATGGTCCGTTACGTTTCTTTTGTTTGTGGATTAGGTGAAAATTCTAGCCGAAGATAGCACTTGAACAGTACACACAAGAGAGGCACATTTATGCCCAAGGAATTCACAGTCCTCAGTAGCGGGGGTACCTTCAGTTATTTTGGCCATGTGTACCGGCAAGTAATCGGTCACGATGTACTGAGTGATATGTGGTTTACACGCTTTAAACATACAAACGACTTTTTAAGTAGAATTTCATTTTAAGGGGTGACGTACGAGAAAATGTTCAAAAAATATAATTTGTTTTATTGTTTTGTAAAATAGTATATAGTATTAGGTATCAAAAACCAAAATACTATGACTGTACGTGGTCTGTATGTACCTTTAAAAGATTAAATGCCCTAGTGTTGCATAGTAGCAACACATAGTCTTGGGATTTATAAAGTCCACCTACCAATTCTTAGCACACCCAGACTTGCTAAACAAATGTCTCTTTGGAGAGACACAAAACCCAAATGAAAGCCTCAACAGTTTGATATGGAAAAGGTGTCCCAAAACAGCATTTGTGTCTTCCGTAGTGGTGAAAATTGCTACATTTGATGCTGCAATAGTGTTTAATAATGGGAATGTTGGCAGAAAGAAAGTTATGCACCAGTTAGGGTATCAACCTGGTGTGTTTATGGAAACAATTTTGCAGTGTCGACAACATTCGCATTGCTGGTGCAGAAAGAGCTATGAAATTAATGCAGAAAGAAGCAAGACAGAGGAGGAATTTAAAAAGAAAGGCTGAAGGAGACCAGAATGAGGATACAGACTATGGATATGGGAAGTTCTGACTTAAAATTAAAAGGCAAACTGAGTAATACTTATTGTATTTTAATTGCCTTTCCCCATAACTTGCATTTTCTACAACTTCAACCCATTTTTTTCTCAAAGTACTTCATCTACAGTGATGACATTTAGCACACAGCTTTCTTATGCCACAAAGAACATTTTGTTGGTTCTAGAATTTAAGATTAAGCTCCAGATGGAATGTGATGATATAAAATATATGAAATTATTTTAATTTTTAAAGGATGCATATGATTAACATTTTTTTTAAATTCTATACAGCTTCAATAAGAAATCTAAATTCAAAAAATTCATTTTAGTGTGTTTTAAAATAATATACCAAATTTCAGAAAGATAGCATATGTGAATTTTGAAAAAATGGGCTGAAATTTGTAAATATATCTGCATATAGAAAAAATATGTAGCATTAGTTATAAACAATGGAAAGTTATGAAAAGAATTGTGTATATTAACTGTATTATCTTAAATAAGTATACTAAGTTTCACTTCTCTAAGTTGAAAACTTTGGATGTTACGGCTATTTATGTAAGACCCTGAATATTTGCATACGTCCCCACAAAAATTTAGTCTCCACTACCTTTATTTCTATTTGATAGTTTTAATACTCTTTACAAAATCTGAGGTTTAGAGACGCAAAATGTAGTGATGACTATACAAAGACATCGAAGTCTAAGTAGCCAATTGTCAATTTGAGCAAAGCCTGGTGCCCAATTTTTCAATAACGGAAAAGAATTGGGAAAACTGTTAAAACACTTAAAATCAGATGCAAACATGTACAATCCATCAAAAGTGTTTCGGAATATGGAACGTCAATGTGAAATTTGAGATTTTGTGTTTTGTTTTGCATTCCTGTTCATAGCATACTGTAGATCTGCTGTGGGTGCATATGTCTTCATTGCATAAAATAGTCGAGGAGACAATGACGCAAAAGGGCTGCATTGTGTTTACCATATTTGTTCAGTGTACCTTCAAGCGTAGTTTGGTTCTAAAGACACATTATTTTGGAATGTGCAAAATTTACTTTTCAGCTAATCGATTTAGTAGTCCACAATCGTTTTCATCTGAGTTGATTGTAAATGAGAAGCCGTAGGCTCTCAAATCCTTCCTTTCTCGCGTTCCTAATTTATTGTAGAATAATCTTATAAAATGATAAATTTCAGTTATAAAACTGAGATGAGAACTGGGAAGTGTTTACAGTTGCGGTACCCGTTCCTGTTCTAGTCATTGTACCTTAACCGTGTGTTAGCACAGAGCCATCTCGCTTTGTAACTAAACAGTAACAGAAAAAACATGTAGGGTGCTTTGTTGACATTGTCATGAGGCTTAATGCTCAAAGAGCTATCTAATTGAATTGCCAACATTTTACTCGTAGTTACTGCGGTAAAACAATTAAACAAGCACACGCATACACATACACTATACACGAATAATGACAAAACAAAAGCGGTGATTTTATTTACTTTATCCCTGTGAAGAGTTTAAATGAAACTTCAATCATCTAATTGTTGCGCTGTCTTTTTGATTTGCTGTCACAGATATCGGTAACATATGCATTTTTTGGCACTATTCAGCTTCAGTCAGCGCGCATCTTTTGTGATGTTTGCATGTCTGATGATAGGTGTTGCAACAGAGTTGTTTCAAAACGACACCGAACGATTATAGCCGTTGCGTAGTTTATAACTTACCTAGTCCGAATTTCGGAGTCGCGACTTCGAAGTTCTGTTAGGTAAATTAAATATTACATGATTTTGTGATTAAGCAGCGCAGGATCCACTGGTGTGCGAATCTTAAAAGTTGTTACTGGGATGCACCGGCCACGAAAACAAAAACATTCCTCCTTACCCTTTATCAGTGATCCTAGCCTACCTTACAGGTAATGGGACAAGGGGCAGTCCACTAATAACTCGGAGAGATGCAAGGTTGCTCTTCAGTGTAAAACTACGCATTCCGTCCGAACAGGGAGGATTTTGCGCGTACTTTGATAGCAAATCCAAGCAATATGGAGGGCTATACAAACGTCGAAACGACGGGTATGGTTTTGATGGATGGAAGAGCTGAAGAGTTCAACGAACGCACGATAAATTTAGTTTAGTTAAAAATATGAATTGTAAAAATAGTTTCATCAATGATATTTATTTGTTTAACCGCAGAGCATTTTGTTATGACCTTAATTGTACAATATTTTCAACCACTTACTGTAAATATCAACAGCTTCCTTTTCAGTTACAAATGCTTTATTTAGAATTATCAAACACGTGAAATAAAATGCTCGTCTCATTGTATAAGCCATTTAGTTTTGGTTAATTTATCTAAATTCTTTGATGTTGTTTTCTGTTCTGTTTTATCATTTAATGCTTCCAGCCTCAACCTCACTAACATTAACTTCCCTATGAAAGGTATAAGTTGCATATGTCCACCAGCTTCTTTGCCATCATGGACTGCTATAACGTAATTTTGGAACAGGTTAAACACTCATAAGAAGTAATTAAGCAATAGGTTCTTTACTGCGATGTCACAAGCCAAAGAAATTCTTAATAGTAGCAAGCAAGCTACTGCGGAGGATGCCGGTATGTTTACAAACAGCTACAGCACGCGGCACGGCGTGTGACCTATACCTGCGAACGCCGACAGCGTGAGGCACGCGTCGTTGTTCCTGTCACTGCCTAATCCACACTCATTCTGAAGCATTCTTTATGTGGCTCTATTGGCGGTAAAAGCTATCTATATGTGTCACATAGAAGCTGAGCAACATACTTCTATATGTTCATTCACTGTCGTTTTAAAACATCCTGTGTAATATGGTTATTTTGTCGAAATGAACGGATCACATCATACACAAGAAACACAACCAAACATTCTTATATAAAGGTTATCAGAATGCTTTAGGATAATAATTATTGCATAAGCTGCTATAAGTAGATCCTATTATCTTCTATTTTGCTTGTTTTCTCAGCTGCTAAATGACAGGCTCTGCATAAACCTTGTAACAGAATATTCCCAGTTTTAGTTTTATTACATTGACAAAGATTCTACTTTCAGTGACAAAGCTATTCAAGTTACTGAGTGGCGAGGTTCAACTAAAAGACATAATACTTCTACTAATAATAAGCCACTTTTCTAGCCAATAAACATCAGATACGCTGCATATATAATTACTTTGTTATCCAGTTGTGTAATAATAGACAGCAGCAAATTAGGAGACATATATACACCAAGTACAGTCAAGTCAAATAGGTATAAGATATTAAAATATTACAAAGAAGTGGACCGCACCTCCTGTGTTTTATATTCCAAACACTAATAAAGCTAGGAACTTCAAGCGCAAGCTGTGATGAAATTTGTGTAACTATTCTGTCATCAAAAACCTCTCTTACTGCATTTAATAATTCGGCGTTCGAATGTGCTTTGCAGAATCTTGCTGGAGCCAACCATACGATTTCTCTTCTTCCGTCAAGCGATTGAAAAATTACCTCGGAATTAACCTCTGATGTCACTCCGTACTTATTGTTTCATCACAGAATAGGGCCCTAAAATTCTTTAGCACTTATCGCACACCACACTCCAATTTTCTGATCAAATTGAGGCCTTTCATTCAGTAGCACAGGCTTTTCTGAAGCCCAGTATCGACTGTTGTGAGTATTCAAACGTCCAGTTAAATGAAACGAAGAATTGTCGTTGAAAAACAAAAGCTGTGAGTCAATGAAACCGCTTTCCTCAGATTGGAGAAACCATTTGGTTTTAAGGGTTCCATTTTCAACAGACATATGTTATTCCAATCCTGGCACACTACAGGAACTTAAAACATTGTGCAAGAAATCATAAAAATATCTGCTGCTGAACTTCGGAGAGTAAGCGAGTATATCTTTCAAGACGAATGGCAGATTACTCTAAGCTCCATGGACCCTGGACTCTTTTGAGCATCATTTCACCCAATTCATTCACCGTCCTATATAACTTAACCTTGGGGTGGACGTAAATTCAAAAAAAGGGGTAAGGATTCTAGTCCGCCTCTGCCGGAGTAAGTTCCCCGGCGGCTGCCGGCCGTCTCGTGCAGTAGAAAGAGACCGTGAGCGGGTTCGATTATAATTTAACTTCCGTATATCTGATATTCCATTACGTTAATAATTAACAATCATGATTTAATACTTAGTATATGCAGTACAAGATTAAATCTGAATAAAAGCAAACAAAACTGCTTTGATGGAATTAGGCTTTAGTCCTCGGTATTGGAGCCTGCTTCGATATTTTCGGAGTCTTAATCCACGCAACTGCAAGCACTTTCGACGAAATGTTACACAGTGAGGCATATCTGCATCAAGTTGCTTTCAGAGCTATCTCAAATTATTGATTACATTGTTTTCTGCAGCTTCTTTGCAGCTGAGGAATTAATAACGTACTGACTATGTCTAGGAACTTTTTACACAGCACCTTTCAATCCAATATAGTCGCAAACAAATGGGTATCAGTTTTTTTCCCTTTTTTTAGTATTTTGATGCTTAAATCGGCTCCTGATAGGACATCATTTTCAACGACATGCGTACCTGTCATCAACTGCGAACAGTAATAAGTGCAAGTGCTCGTTCTTATACTTTATAAGTTTATAACTGAATTAGAACCCTGTTAGAAGGTATGATTAAAATATGCAAACGGGGTCAGAGTTTGTGGAAGCGCTTTTCTGACAAAGTCCTTTAATATACATCATTCAAAAAGTGTTATCTTTGGAACAGCGTATTTAGGGCAGCGTTTTAGATATTGGATTTTGCGTATTTGTTTTCACGTGCGCTACTCATGATTCTACATTCTTCTACATTCTCGTCCTGACAGTGAACAACGACAATTCGTGCTTTCAAAGTAGTTTCATTTTTCAACATTGTCTCTTCTATTATCAATATATTTTGTCCAGTGGTGTTCCAATGCCACTAACCCCTCTCTGTAGCATTGCTTTGGAAGTGCTACAAAGTACCCATTTACAGCTGCAATTGCTTCTTCATTGGAGGAAAAGCGCCTAACAGCGAGGAATTTCTTCAGTTTTGGAAACAGGTGGAAATCCGAGAGAGCGAAATCTGGGGAATAGTGTGGACGCTCCAGCACTTCATAGTGCATATCTTTCAATTTCCCCATTGCCAAAACACTTTTGTGGATAGGTGCATTGTCCTGATGGATTTTTTTCTTTTTTTAACCCAGGTCTGTTTTCACGAATGTTTGCATTCAGTTTGGTTAGAAGTTGAGAGTGGTATTCTACAGTACTGGTTCTACCTTTTTCGAGCTAGTCAATCTACAAAATTCCTTTGGCATTCCGAAACACTGACGCCATGATCTTTCCCACCGATTACATTGCCCTCGCCTTCTTTGGACTTGAAGAACCAGCTTCTGTCCACTGCCTCAACTGCTGCTTGGATTCGGGTGTGTAGTGGTGAATCCATGTGCCATCCATTATGATATATCCGCGCAAAAAGTCACTTCTGCTATTTTGAAAATGCACCAAGCACTTTTCAGAAAGTGTCGTGTGAATGCGTTTATTATCCACAGTGAGGACACGTGGCACCCATCTTGCGCATAGGTTTTTTATGTTTAATTCCTGATGCAAGATGTAACCAGTACGTTCCTTTGAGGTTCCAAGAGCATTTGTAATTTTACGCACCTTTGTATGACAATCTTCCAAATTCACGTTCAATGATTTTTGGTGGGGTTACATTTCTGGACGTCATTCGCGTGGATCTTCTTGGACGTTTTCACGATCACGGTTAAAATCGACTGCCCATTACGTCACAGTGGAAACTGAAGGTGAATAGTCACCACAAAATGGCGACTCTTTTGTGCCACAAATTGTCTGATCCGCAGACTGTGACGATGGTGGTTAGGAATATGTAGGATGCAAATCACGCAATTTTATTGCTCCAGAATCCGTAGAAACTGGAAATACTCTACCATAGTGTAGATTACTGCTCCAGGATCAGTATAAAATGACAATAAATAAAAAACAACAAACAAAATGGAGTACTCCAGTCCTACCATACTGTGTATTAGTTTGGGAAGGCTGTCAATCCAACAGTTTGCCTTGCCCCGACAGATCTATTGCTGCAGTGCTGCTGAGGCCTCGTAAATGTTTCCAAGCGAGATAGCAGTACGCAGTGGCGGTCCAGGCGTGCCTTATGCATTTGGGCAATCTTATAACCGTTCCCATTACTTGCACTTTCATTACTTGAATAAGATAGAACTGCAAAGTTATGCAGCTTGTCATTCCCTACTATTACCGCTATTTACAGATACTCACTGTAGAGTGGTGCTCGACTATTTCCAATGTGCTTTGCTTTACCGGACTGCATACGTCCACTGTTGGTAATAATTGTCTTGATGGTGTTTGTTGATCATCGCGATAATGTCGCGTGAGTACTTTTCACAGTCATGTTCACTGAACTACTGTACAACTTCGCACGCATGTAAATCCAAATTATTCCCTTGTCAGTAACTTCTGTAATGCTGATTCGGGTGTCTGCCTCACTTTCAAGAGGTGCCGAGTTCGAAACTGTCAGAGTGGGTTACCAGGATAAGATTATTTCCGGGGTTTTTCCTTATCCTAAAAGACGAATGTCGTGTAACTCTAAGCTCTGTGGACCCTGGACTCATTTGAGCATCATTTCACCCATTCCAATCATCGTCAGATATGACTTAACGTTCGAGGACGTAAATTAAAAAAAAATCGAATAATAAGGTATATGTTTAAAATAATAGTATTACGGGCACGTAAGTTGACATTTCCATGTACGGTTAAAAATGTTTAACTTCTCAACACAAAATGTTAGTTACAATGAAGATGTCATGCTGTGCTGTTTGCCATACAAGTATAAAGAAACCTGCTGCCACCATTTTGACTATGGAAGAGGTGTTTTTATTAATTAGCCAATACGACGTGATCACGTAAAACGTCTCATTTGATTCTAACAGATCCATATGTACTACTAGGAGTGAGGTATACATGGGACGCTGAAGGCACATTTTCCTCTCTTTTTCTCTGTTTACCAACAGCACGAGTTGATGACTAACTCAGTTGACGATCTGTACCTCGTCCACAACTAATTCACGAATTTTTGGCTTAACTTCCGGGCCCTACTGTCCTGCGCCGTGGCGTAGTTGACTGGGGCATCATGTCTTGTCTCCCTGGGGTGTGGATTTCAAGTCGCGGGTATAAGTCCGATGCCCACTCAGCATCGTGAGAAAATTGAGAAGCTTATGACAGGTAAGCGGCCCTGGTCATGAAAGCCAGGGGGATGCCGATACTCTGACCACATCTCTTCTCTGTATTGGTTGGATAATCGTCCACCTCTACCTTGCTTATGAGGGCGTGAGGACGGCAGTCGGGTTGGCAGAACTTGACCCTATTAGGGCTGTCACACCCTGGGTTAGTTTCCAGGTTCTACTAATTAATCAGCAGTTCGCAGAGGCTGGTGTGGTCGACCTGATATTGCTTTTGAGCAGATGATAGTTATGAATTTTATTTTTGCACCAAAATTGTTATTCTTTATCGTCTAAAGACAAAACAGTAGCAGTGCGCATGCGTTAAATACTCTTTGCAGTAACCTACAAGGGAAAGTAAGAGATAAAGGATTTTCAACTTAACACATCTACTTAACGCACCTGTGTCGCACTATACTATTTCTTCTCGGATCTTTTCAGATTTTCAGAATTATGAAAGGAGCTTAAATACTCGAAGCTAATGCATTTTATGTCAGTTTACACGTCACCAGGTCCTAATTTGTGTTTTTTTTTTTAATTTACGTCCGCCAACGTTAAGGATATGTATGACTGAAATTTCATGAACATTTTCAGAAAACAACCTTTCCCTCTTTTTGGTCTATAAAGTAGTGTAAGCCTTCCTGAATCCAAAGAATGCTTAGATAACATCCGCAAGCCATTTTTAAATGCTCTAATCTAGTTTGAAAGTTAAGTGAAAGCTAGTGTTAGATCAGAAAATGGAATTATTTATCCTTGTTTTCTCGCTATTGAAAATTTCAGCATTTTTTACTATTTAAAATGCTCCTTGCTTCGCAGTTTCAGTGTTAGACTAATGAAACTTGCTACACACATTCATAGAGACAGAGTAAATAGAAAGTGCCCTGGGTTTAATTGTGAGATACATTTAAATGCACTTTCCTTAATTCAAAACACAAAAAATTCTAATCTTAGGCAAAAAAAGCCATATTCATAGCTTTAAAAATTTATAGAGCCTAAAGTTATTGAGAGACACAGAAACCTAGGGAAAATTAAAAAAGTAAATATATTGGGAACCTGTTGTTAAAGTATTAGACCAAAATTTAAGTTATTTTGTCGCAAGGGACATTTAGGGGACGTAACTAAAAATAAATAAATTTGATCATATTTTCCAAACTATCAAGATGAAATTGATAACATTTGAGCTGTAGCATATACGCCATAAATTACATCTATGGTGTAAGTCTTAAAATGCTGGCGTTATTAGTTCAGGATTTTCAATGGTCAGTCATAGGTATCCTTAAGTCATATCGGACGATGAATGGAATGGGTGAAATGATGCTTAAATGAGCCCAGGGTCCATAGAGCTTAAGACTTACCCCAAATTCGTCTCTCAGGATAAGGAAGAACCCCGGAAAAACCTTATCCAGGTAACTCACCCTGACCGAGATTCGAACTCGGGACCTTTTGAACCCGAGGCAGACACGCTACACTACGCTACCGAGGCGGGCGCCCTCATTATGCATGTACAAATGAGCGACAAACTGCGATTTGAAAAAAAAAAACTTAGAACATTTACACGAAATGTAAAAATAATAAATAACAGTACTTCAGAAATAGCAAAACTGTCTTCGTACGAGTCGCAGAATCATGTCACGTACGCAAGATTAGCCAGCAGCTAATCAACTACAAATAGTAGTGAATCATTGCCAGCCGAATTCAGATCCAGTTTCCAAAAAATTACGATTTTATTATGTGGAGTAAATGACTCATAGCCGCTAGTACTATTTTATGTAAAGCTGCCAGCCAAATGCCTAAACAGTGAATGTGACAATGCGTGGCAACGTCTTTGCTGTTAGTTTCTCACTTCTGTCATTAGTTATATCTTATTCCCCTTGGAGAAGTTTCTAAAGCTTACATTGAGGATGCATATAGCAAAGGTGTGTTTAGAAACATGAAATTTCTCGTTTCAGAACTGCAAGTAGACACATATAATACGCCTTCAAATATGTACTACATAGAAATGGTGTCAGTGACCTGCATTGCATTGAGTTTTTGGGTAAAGTGAGAAAAATAATGCAGTAAACTGCGAAACATAAACGACTGCTTGTTCACTCCTTTAATCAAGAAGAACAAACTGCTCCATTTCCTCCTTTGTTTCGGGTTGTTTTTTATTTAGTTGCTTTCTCCTCCGTGCTGATTATCCTTATTCATTAGTTCCAGAATGTCTTAAAATGCCGCGGGATATACAGCGTAGAAGCAGTTCCAGTACCGGAAAAGAGAACCGTAACAAAATAATTGTAACAGTTTTTAGTTTACTAAGGGAAAGAATTGTAGTGAAATTCTAGCGAAATAGTTGGATATATTGTGTTACTTAAGGGATTGGATTGGATTTTTCGGAGGGAATTCGGCACCTCTTTTGTACCTATGCCCCAAGTGAAGCACCCGTGGGAGGGAGGATGAGGTGAGAGGAGACAGAGGACGGTTGACCCCAAGGAGTCACCACAGTGCAGAGGGCGGAGTCCCGGCAATTTGCTTAGAAACTCCCAGGTGGTCCAGGACAATCGTCCTCCCACCTGAGTGGCTCCGAAACAGTCACGAAGCCGCTGCGGAGACCAAAGACCCCCCCAGAATAAGAAAGACTCCAGGCATGCTTACACAACCGACATCCCACCAGCCACATTCCTGAATTGGCCTACTAGGCTGGCTGCGAGGCCGGAGTCCTTCCCGCGGGAGGAGAAAGTGTTCTCTCAGAGCATATCGTCCTGCCATGCACAGCCGAGACTCCCGCACCATTGCACTGGTTTTGGTCTACCGACATTTCCCACGTCGCGTTTGTCATCATTTTTCCATTAAGAAAAGAATGTTTGGATACAAGCCAAGTCTTGTGTTGGATTCATTGTAAATCCTTTAAATATGAAACATTAAACACTTCACATATCACACAATAATCACTTGTCACATAACAAATTACCTTTTTACACAGGATGTAAACGGATAATAAATAGTACGACATGACACGCGGAGCTCGCTTCAAGCGGTTTACCACTTCTACCAACAAACTTGGTTACAAATAAATGAAAAAGTAGGAAGAAGGTCCTGTGTTGTGTTGGCAACACGAGTTGGTGCGGAATCTACTGTTTCTATGAATCGAATCCGTAGCCATGGTGACCAGCAATGCATTCAGCCCCTCCAACCTCTCCTCATTCACCGCATGTGTTACGGTCACCTTGGCCAATCACTAGTCGGGAAGTAAGCTGGCTGCATTATCCACGTGAGCGCCAAGAAAGCGGTCCCATTACAAAATATAACTTGGAGAACTTTTATAAAGGAAAATTAAATGCTACAACATAAAACATAACCATGTAAGTTATTCAAAAACAAGCAGGTCACTTGACGATTCAAACGCATCAAGGAAGAACTGCCCCTGCCTTAACAATCGTATTTTCCTGGATTTCAGTAACATCTGATGATAACGTTTTGTTTTATCCATTTTAGGTGTTCTAGGTAATGGTCCAGCGTTTTTCTCGAATGTTCTTTTATACATTTTCAAAAGACTGTTTCGTGTTGTATACGATAATTTATGCCCTAAACACACACGAAACTATAGCTGTCCTATTCTAACCAGATTGCCGGTGTTTAAATTTCGTTGTAGGCACGGCAAATTCTTAAGACACTTTTATTATTAAATTGTAAATCAATGTTAATATAACATAGGAACATAAAACATAAATATACATTAAAGGGAGCCAGAACGGTATTCTTCCCTTATCCTGTAAGACGAATGTCCGGTAACTCTAAGCTCCATGAATCCCGGAATCATTTGAGCATCATTTCATCCATTACATTCATCGTCTGATATGACGTAACGTTGGAGGACTTATCTGCCGCCCTCCCCTAAAAGAACAAAAAAAAAAACGGTATTCTGGGGTGAAATTTCACAAAATGAGTTATTGCCAAAATAATCTTCCCTCATGATTGTAGAAACGAATAACAATATTTACTTTCCTGTCCCATAGTTTTAAAAGTCCTAAATGGACTCATTTTGAAAACTCTGCACAGTGTGCCACGCCCCCTATTAGCCATTTCTCTCCTTGGTTGTAACATTATTAAAGCTATATTCCACAGCACACCCTTATTAGAAAAGGAATTCCTTCTTTCTTCTATTAATATTCACCTTTGCATCTGGTATTAATTCTTCCATGCTTTGTTTAGTCTGTTTTGAATTACTAGTGCTGTTTTCAAGATGGAAAGAAATAATAATTTTGGTGTAAGCAATCGGCATGGGAACCAATATAAACAGTTTAAGTAATCTCGATTACGCAATGAAAGAGTTACAACCCCTAAAATGGAAAAAAGTGTAATAAAGCATGACAATATATTGATTTCGTCAAACCCAACCACAAACTTTGGCGATGAATGTGAAGTGAAAATTGGTGCTTCAAGGAAAAAAATTGGTAATGACGCTGATGGCAATTTAACTAAAGTAAATATTGATATTAGATCAACAAGTTTTCAGTTTTTAGACATAGAAACTTTGTACAGTGTAAATTTTGTGAAAATGAAAAGTGTTTTCATATCCGAAGACACCACGAAAAGAAATGGATTATTAGCTACATTATCACTCAGTTGCCAAAAGTGTAATAAAGAATATACATTTGAAACATCCAGAACTATTGCAAGTGATGCAGAAGTAAACGTAAGGTTTGCTTATGGCCTGAAGCATTAGCAAGGGAATTGAGACAGGTGAGACATCGGCTGCTATGCTCAATTTACCAGCTACCCCCCCCCCCTCAGCCAAATTTAACAAAATAATTAATAATACCATAGAGCTAGTGATCATGGAGTCTAGGAAGAACAGAAGAAGTGAAAAATGGCAGAGGAAGGATGCTGATGATGAAAAAGATGCGGTATATGGATCTGGGGAAATTCTGAGATGTAGTTTCATTATAGCAAAACTTTATTGCTGTTTTTCTCTGTTTTAACTTTGGGTGCGCTCATCTACTGCAGCTACAGGTCTACACTTTTTATGGAATTAAAGCAATACTTAAACTGTTTCTAAAGGTAATTGTAGACAGATACGTGAAAATTTGAATTTAAAAAAATAAGTGTTGAATAGTTTTAGAAGTGAATTCAAGACATTTATATAAGAATCACCTATCCTTTATTAAAACTCCAAAATAAGATATATCTTCTTTAATGTGTTGTGAAAGTTTTGTAAAATAAAGAGTAAAATTTTCAAATTGATGCGTTCAATGTTTCTTGAGCTAAGCTCACCATTGGTGAAATAGGCTGTTCCACCTCCCCTTAAATTAATCTGAACCAAAGAGATACTTAAAAATAACGTTGCGATTCTGAAATCTTTTTCTTTGTTTTAACACTAGTGAAATGTATTTTAAAACGCATTTAATAATAAATTAAAGCTTTTATGACTTCAAAATTGATAGAAAACATCAAGTTTTAGTCAAAATTACTAATTTACTGGTGGAAGAAAGGCGTGAAGAGTTTCAAGTACCTAACGGAAAACTGCTGAGAAAGGTATTTAATTTAATTACAACACTGTGTAACACAGCACTTCAAATATTGCAGAAATTTGTCAAGTGAAAGAAGTTCAATGAGGAATCAAAATATACTTTTCCTTTCTTTTTTAAGATTTTAACTCAGATGCACTCTCTTGAAAGTATAAAATTGGCGACCTTGCTGCCACTAAAGATCAGAATTGGTGCCTTTAAATCAATATAAAGGGGTTCGCGCCCTACAGCTTTAGAAATGCTTGCGTAAGCCTTTCTCGATACTAAAGACAGATTATTTACTCAGAGTTTGACATGCTGACGTTTTGTATATTTAACCGTGGTTTGCTGAGAATGAGCATGTTTTTGTGCAGAGCCACAACTGGTACAAGCTCATTACTCACCCTATGGTCTGTAACAAGGCAAATTGGCAAGTCTACTGTGTAATAATGGAATCAATGAAACATTCATTTGCTCAATAAAACGCTACCGCATTTGAGAAACGCGGTTTTCTAGAATCTTCGCTGAAAAGGTTCTTGAGATAAGATGAAAAGCACTCGAGTTCGCTGATGCTTGTAGAAGAGCTGATCCAATAGACGGACTAACGCAAAAACGAACACAGATAACCAAAGAGAGGAAATTTCTCTCACAAATGCGATTAACTGTTGACTTAGGAACTTGGGTAGCGTTCTATCTATGAAAGCTTTCATTCATAACGCATGACCCAAGATAACGTTTATGTAGGATTGGGACTGGTGAAAGCGTAATCTCGACTGACGCAATTCCAATTTAACAATCTGAATGTCAAGGTTTTCACAGCTGATCTTAGTCTTTCGGTGTAGGCCGCATCTTCATTGCCTTGTCTACGTGCATACAATTGAATTGGATGATTCGGAGAGGATTCGGCACCTCGAACAGACTGGCCTTTTGTATGAGGCACCCCAGGAAGGGAGGATTAGTGGGAGGAGACAGAGGACGGCCGACCTCAAGGAGTCACTACAGTGCAGAGGGCGGGGTTCCTACACGTTACTAGATAGATACTCCACGCTGGTCCAGGATAATCGTCATCCCACCTACCTTGGCCCCAAAACAGTCACGAGGCCGGTTCGGAGACCGGAGGCCGCCCCCCCCCCAGGGCAAGGAAGACTACCGGAAGGCTTGCACAACCGGCATCCCGCCAGCCGCGTTCCTGATGCGGCCCACTAGGCCGGCTGGGAGACCGGAGTCGGAGGAGAAAGTTGTAACGGTTATTTCATATTTTTTCATGTATTTGGGAGTTTGTTCTGGATTGTTCTAGAAAATGTTATTTGTATAAAATAGAATGTAATACAGGGTAGGCCACAGAATGATATAACTTACGTAATAATGTTCCTATTGGGTATTATAATAATGTCAACCAAATATCGGAAGGCACGACCAGCTGGCAGCTGGGCGGGCGACAGGAGGCATTCAAACCACGCCTACCCATTTATCTTGTGGCTTTCACATAGGGGATGGTTAGGGAAGTGTCACTAGCCACTGTACCGTCTCTTTCCCCTCCCCCTGACGTCTGGAACAATCGGGACGATGTTCCGAGCCGCGAAGCTTCGAGACGCAGCGATATGGCTATAAAAGCGGTGCATTAAACGACTCAGGCACTTCTCAGTTCGCAATCCCGAGTTCTTAGTCGGATCGAGAGAGCTAGTTGTTGCTGAGTAGCGAGTGCAGTGTTACGTAATAGTGAGTGTGAAGTGGACCTGTGACAGACAAACTGGTGAATTGTAATTGTGTGCGCTACGTAGTTCTATGTAATCGGCAAGTGTACCAACTGTAATTCGGTGGAAATAAAGAAAATTTTGAGCTGTGCAATTGGACTTTTAATTCTATGAACCCACAAAGTCACAATAATGTGATTAACGAAATGTTATGACGTGGACAAATATGATAAAAGTAATTTAGATTTACTAAAAGCTTCGTGCGCAGAGATTCGGGAATATGGAGATATTTTGGCGTCATTCTGCGCAAGATCACCGTCGTGTTAAGACGTGTTTGCTTTGGTGTATTCTGCAAGTCTGCAGAAACTTAAAGTGCAACGTTGCATTATTAATCATTTTATAAAAGGACATAATCTACAAAGTTTAGCATTCTGATAAGATATATTAATGGTTTTGGGGGAATAAATTCAAAGATTTTTAAAGAAGAGAAAAATTATTTTCTACCCAACAGCATTAAGATTATTCTCACTCCGATACTACGGCCAGAGATAGGACTCATTGCTCCAGAGCGCCGAGGCATACATCTACAAGAATTCTTCCAGATCGACACAAAAGGTGAGAGTAATTAATCATCTATTATCACCGCGTCTTTTGCACAAATTATTCCGTAGCATAGTGTTCACTCAGAGCATGTCATCCTGCTATGCACCGCCGAGACTCCCACCGACACTTCTACACTGAAGAAAACCACGACATGAAAGATATGAAATGATATTGGAGGTGAAATGTATGGACAGGAAATTCGGGGAATGTAATTAACCTAACCAGCATTCATCTAGCGACCCAGGAAAACCCCGAAAAAACCCATGGGTCATGTAGGTCGGCCAGGGGAATCAAACTCGGTCCTCCCGAATGCGGGCCACAGACGAGACCGCCTGAGTCATCCCACTTGGTACGTGCTTACAATAAGTGGAGATGTTATAATCCAACCAAAAGTTCAATGTGGAAATTCCACCGGAGTACATGTTTTGAGGACTCTAAATAAAAATAATAAAACTGGCATTTCAAGAAACTGACAGTGTGTGTGTGTGCGTGTGTGTGTGTGCGTGCGCGCGCACGTGCGTGCGTACTTGCCTAACATTCTATATTTAAGGTTAGCATACTCCAGAAAGTCCCTCTACTCCAAGCTAATCTTTAGATATATACATTGTTCTCGAACTTTTTTATTTTCTAAAATCTGATAACGAGTTTGATTACAATATCATATATTTAGTATATTTATATAATAAATGAATGTATGTCATGAATTTTCTAGGAACGGCTCTTGTATTGTTAAATTATAAAGGTAAAGATCCCTACTTCGAGACCAATATCATAACCATGGAACAGTTTTAAGCACACACACAAAGAAATCGAATTCATTCTTGATCCTTCAAGAGCTTGCACTGTTAGTTGCATATAAATTAAGTAAGCATTCTGACACAACTGTTCAAATCATGTCGGAGGTCATAAGAAGTAGGCAGAAAAGAGCAATGATTAATAATTAATCTACATGATGTAGAGATATTTTAAGTAGAGTAGTTCCTAAAAGTTGCACTCCTCAAGTGCAAGATACTTAGGTACCTGCTCGTCACTATCTTAAGTAATAAATAGAACGTCAATGTAGAATAATTTAAACAACTAAATACAAGATAGGACTGAAGAGCATTCTTGTTGGTTAAACTAGAAGAGAGGTTGGCTGTCGAGTGGCTCACTCAAAATGGCTCGGTTTCTCTGTTCACTATCTTCTGTGATGAGTTAATCGCTACATGAACCCTTTCGACCCTGCTTCCTGAGTACTTTCAGCATGTCTAGATTAGCTATCTACCCGTCTGGGCTTTTGGTCCAAGGGGGTGTCATTCATAAACAGCGTCTTTGTTTTTGTGCCTCTCCGGAACCGTCGTCTTAGGGGAGGAAGGGAGATAGACGAGAAGCGACACTTCTGGTGCAAAGTGCCGTCTTATCCTTGTTTGTTAAATGCACTTACTGAATTCAAAGTATTATTGAAACGGTGGTTAAAAACATAAAGCATGTGTGTGGGATGTAAAGCATAATTCATATGAAAGTAAGAGTGGGTTATAGTTAAATATATAGATGGGGGCGAAATGCAAAACATTTTAATGGCAAGAAATGTTTACTTTATCTAACGTGTCAGCAATAACAATCAAAATAATAATTCAGCTGCTCACTGAAATTTGAAAACTGTAAGAACAGATGACAGAAAAGATGATGCCAAGACAGCCAAATTGTGTACAATTAGATACGATTAGATTCTGACTTATGTTTACCTAGAATATTTGCCGTTTAAGTGACTTCTTTTAAATGAACACTAAAGTTATTGTGACTGTTTATGCTCCTATTTACACAAAAATTATAAAGTAATTGCTTACCTTATAAAATTATACCCAAAATGTGTATCCTAAGAGTCAAATTTTGAAACAGTGTTTGAAGATAAAGGTACAAATGCAAGTACTGAGTACTTTGAAAGATATTTTGTTGGCTATTACATTAATTGTTTGGTTTTTGAGATAAAATACTTATCTCTTCAACTGCTGCAGATTACTTTCTGATGTTGTGCTCGTATGTAGTTCGTAGGCCACGCCGTGGCTGAGTGGTTACACCGCTCGGCTCTCACCAAGGCGGCCCGGTTTTGACCCCCAGCGACCGCAAAGCTAATCACAAAGGATTTGAACCCAAGTAAAACGTGCATACTAGTGAAGTAAGCTGTATGATACCACTTAACCAACGCTACGTTGCTGCGGAAGGTTTCTAAATAAATTAAATAACCGAGGACCTTAAGACCCCATTTCGAAATTTTACACACCTTCTATAGCTTTATACGGTGTTTTGAGCCCGTTTTGGTAGTTTTAACACAAATTAAAAAGCTGCATTTTCCATTAAATTACTGTATGAGCTAAAAATTGCCGTAATTTGTGACAGGAAGCGAAAGCTATCTAGCTAATTCTTAGCATTTTTTGACATTTATGTACAATGAAAACACGTGTTGGTTGAAGATTTAAATCCATTGGTTCCAGTGTGTAGCTCTGCCATTTTGTGTTCCAATTTTATTGTCAACTGATGCAAGTAATAGGCTGTTCCTTCAGGGGCGTGTTTAAAGGTGAATGTACGCTTATGAATGAAAGTTTGTAAACTCTCTAAAATTATTACTGCAGCTTTGTTATTTGGGTATGATGTTTTTGGAATCGACATACATAGTGATTGCTTTCTGTCCCATACAACACTTATGCACTGAGTTATCTACCCTTCCTCTATAAACTGTTCTACAAATCATCCATTAAAATACATTCAAGAAAGACATAACTTAAATATGTTGTTTAGCAAGTTGCATAAATTCAAAATTAAATAAGGGCAGGTGATTCACGTAGTATATGAAAACTATTGTTTACAGCATAAAATCCAGTTATAAGATCACAGATTTCTGCTCTTATTTGAGATGCCTATATACAGGCATTATTAATCTCTCCAGGGTGCATATTCTTTTTTCCGGAGGGTTCGTTCTAATTGATCCAGCTGTGTTAGCAAGCCGTTCGTCTTTGTTTCTATACCGAAAGCTTTTATCTCCATTATTAGTCAGCTCCAATTAAACATACAAATAGCTTTGCAATTGGGATATATAAATAACACGTTGGTTGTAGCCTTTGATCTGCAAGAGATAATTATTTCAAATAATTAATCTGAGGGTACTCGACTGAAAATCCCACAAACGGCATATTGATACAAAATCAATAATTCATTTAGAAGCCGAAAGAGCATGAAGTAGAAATAATCGTGTCTGTAGCGAGTGTTGATGAAGCCGACATAAGTCATTACGAGATACAGTTCAAGTTAATTACCTGCCATTATTTTATTCACATTGTAAATATTTCCAATTTGTTTGCGTAGTGAATTTTTGGTTCAAAAGGAAATACTTTCTCCCTTTATTTCTCTTTACAGAAATAAAAGACAAAATCAGCAAATATTCTATACGGGATTTGAATTGCGATACTAAATATCGTTCAGCCGTTCAATTCATTATGACCACGAACATCATTCTTTTCATGTTGCTTACCTAGAACTGATAACTGTCTTGGCACTCGTATAATTTAGTAATTGTTGCAAATATCGTTGCAAAATGAAACCAAAGTACGTCCACGGATATTTTCACATAAAACAGTAAGATCTTACACATATCATGTAGAATGATTAGGGAATAGGTGGAAGGGTAATAGGTAATTATAGTTAGCCTGGGTCCTATCCAACTACCCTTAAGCCATTTTTTTCAACGTAAGTCATATCGGACGATGAATGAAATGAATGAAGTTAGAGTTAGCTGACGTTCATCTTTCAGGAAGAGGGAAAGTGCCGTAAAAGGCCCTTATCGAGATAATTCACCCCACCGAGATTCGAACTTGGAACCTGTTAAAGGTGAGTCAATCCTTAAAACCTTATCGGGGCGTAGCTCGCATGGAGGATTCAACGGGGTTGAATAAAATGATTGAATATAAGGACGCAGGATGTTTTTGAAAGTTGTAGGATATAGTATTTCTGTCAGATTATAAAACCCTGTCCAAGATTTATCAACCTCATGCTAAAAAAACTCCTTGGCAGGACATTTCAGGAAATTTGTTCGAATATGTAGACGATGTGCAACATTCACGTTTCTTATAAATCACACTTATTTTTAATGTGGTTTTTCTATTTAACAGTTTTGGACACAAGTCAGTAGAAACCTGTCATGTTCGCAATAAAGTGCCCCAAAAATTTTTATTACTCATATTTAGCAAACGGGATTAAAACTGGATGATACTTATTCATATGAAACGGTTTCCCTTCTCGATTCGTCAATCTTATGGAACTTTGTTGCATATATTTTATACATACCTACGTACTTCGAAAATAGGTAGTGTTGTAACGATTGTCGACTTTCTTCTAACAGTCTCCATTTCGGCTAATTTGTTGCTTTGTTTATTTTTTACAATATTGACCCAGCCTGTTTTTATATTTCTACCAACTTATAAACTGTAGATGTATGTAATGATGACACGAGAAAATTACCGTTTAATTGACGCTGATGTGACTGATTGCCTTCGAGCAAAACTCATCACAATAGGACCGCACCTTTTTTTAGTATCCACCACGATGACTGCAGAAAAAAGAAAACACCTTCCACAGACGGCGTGATATGAAGTTATAGCCAATATACAGAAAACCCAACAACGTTCCACTCAATTTACAATGCTGATGTTCTGTGAATGTGCGACAGCCAGGCTACCATAGAGGTCATTCGATCAAATACCAATTTTATAATGAGAGTGAACGCAGAGACCGCCGGTCGCGTCGTCCTAGATACATTGGGAATGTGGTATACTACGAGGTCTGTTAAATAAATAATGATCACAAACCTTTTGACAACGTACCTTTACTCCTCCTCATAATTTTGATGGTCCTCAAAATAGTGTCCCCTGAATGCGATGCAGTTGTCCCAGCGTTTCTGCCAGTGTTCAGAGACATGCTGTAAACCATTTTTGAGAGATCCTTCAAAATCGCCCCCTCAGCCTTCACCACTGCTTCTGATGATGGATAATGCCTCCCACGAAGGCGTTTCTTCAAGTTAGGGAATAGAAAAAAGGCACATGGGCTAAATCCAGAATATAGGGAGGGTGAGGGATGCACTTCACGTTGATTTTTGCAAGATATTAAGCAACAATATTGCCAATATGCAGCCGCGCATTATCGTGGTGCAGCATCCAGCCTGCTTCACGGAAATGTGGTCTTTTGCGCCTGATATGGACTTGCAATGTTTTCATGACATCCCTGTAGTATTGTCCAGTTACTGTTGTGTCTGCAGGTACAACATGCTGATAAACCATTCCATGAATATCAAAGAATGAGATGTCCATAACTTTCCCAGCAGAAGCAATCAGTTTTCCTTTTTGAGGGGGTTGGGGATGGAGATTTCCACACTGAGCTTTGCCGTTTGCTCTCAGGTTCAAAATGATGTAGCCAAGTTTCATCAGCAGTGATTACGTTTAAAAGAAACTCCGGGTCTTCCTCTAGCATCAACTTAAACTGCATGCAGACCTGCATGCTAATGTCCTTTTGTTCGGGAATCAACAGTCTTGGAGCCCATCGCGCACAAACATGTCTCATATGTGATATTTCTGTCACCACCCAATGAAATTTTCAGTATTTCAGAAAGTGATCTTAAGGTAATTCGTCGATCCTCTCTCACAATGGCAGCAGCAGTGTTGATGTTTTCTTCCGTAAGAGCAGTAACTGGAGTACCGTTCCACCTTCCTTTGAAATTGATTGTCTCTCCTGTTTAAACATTTTAAACCACCTTCGAGATATGCTGTAGGGAAGAACAGACTCTCCATAGGCCTCCTGTAACATTGTATAGGCCTCAACTGAAGACTTGTTGAGACGAAAGCAGAACTTCAAAGCCGCATATTGTTCCTCGCGTGTTACCTCCATTGCAGGGATAGGCGATATTGAACATATGTGAACATATGTTCTCACAAGCAGGAACCAGGAGTACCAACAATTAAACTACTATGGCGTGTTTGTTTCACATTAAGCTAACAGAATATAATAAGACGGAATTTTAGTGCGAAAAATCATGACCGTAAAAAAATTATCGTTCTTTATTGAATAGCCCTCGTATGATTAACAATTCATTTCTTAGTAAAGAGAGAGAAGTAAAATTTGGTGTAGGTTTATTGTTGCATATTGTATGATTGTCTTTAAAGTAGTTAAACATACACTAATGATGATGATAATGATAATTAATAAGCTTATGAATTATAATATTGGTTATATCTTTTATTTAATATTGGTTATGTCTTTTATTTAATATTGGTTATGTCTTTTATTTAATATTCAAATATAGGCTTTGTGTAGCACAAAATGTTTTATCTTTAGCTTTATACACATTTTTAACAGTCAAGTTTCGGTGGATCTTTTCCAGGCGTTGGCCTGTCAGTCGTGGGCCTCTAAATTCCAAAAGAACTGCAGCTTTTTGCAGACATAATACGAGTTGGAGTTGCGCTGCAAATTAATTGCAGCTTTCTGCGATGAAAGTGGCCTTTGCTTGTTGGTTAAGCTGTGGTAGAGGTTTCTGCGACAAGAATTAGGATCCTTGTAACATCATAGGCGCACTTGTGTCTGCGTAGAGTACCTACTTAAGAGTCTAACTTGCTATTCACAACATAAAACCGCAAATGTAAAACCACTCTAATTGAAGGATGAAGAAAAATACAAACTCCGGTTGTATCCTTACGACCACCGAGTGGGATAGCTCAGGCGGCTTCGTCCGTGGGCCGCATTTGGGAAGTCCGGGTTCAAATCCCGTGCCCGACCTACCTGACCCATGGGCTTTTACGGGTTTTCCTGTGTCGCTGGGCGAGTTCTGGGTACTTTAATTACAAACCCCGAATATCTTGTACCATTTCATCTCCATTCTCATTTCACATCACTTCTGGTGGTCTCTTTCAGGGTAGAAGTGTCGGCGGTGCATGGCGGATGATGTGATCTGAGGTAAACCACTTTCTCCTCCGGTAGGTCGGTTACCGTACTCCCAGCCTCTGCTGGGACCATTTCGGGACCGCCAGCCAGGGAACTTTGGGGCTCGGCTGCTGGGCTCATTGTCGTCCCGCAGCAGGGGAGATTGTCGGCTATCCTGGCCTGCCGGGGAAGTCTCTAAGTAAACTGTAGGGACTCTGCCCTCTGCACTGTCGTGGCTCCTTGGGTCGGCCACCCTCTGCCTCATCCTTCCTCCCGGCGGTGCCCCACTTGGGGCATAAGCACAATGGGCCCAGCATGGCGGTCACGAACCGAATCCCCTCCGTAGGGAAATCCTAATTCTATACTTATGACCATCAATACCCATAAACATTTGACACGTTTTCCATAGTTTACCCTGGTCGTGAACATGAGGTCCGCAGTTACAAACCTATTAGGATTGTCCTCACTGACAGGATTTCCCAGGTTCATCGTGAATGCGGTGAAGGTATCCTAAAGTTAGGACTGAATCATTTCCATCGCTATATTTCATTCTTATTCTTTCATGTTATTTTTCGTTAGCACTGAAGCTGATCTATGCTCCAATTTGAAGCAGTATGGCTGCCTCAGTGACACTGCGCCAAGTTGTAGCGGTGAACTCGCTTCAATCTAGAGCAGAGTCCTATGTCAAGGCATGCGGGAGAAACACGAGTCAGTTGGAGAATTTAATGTCATGTCGGCACGTTGGTCATAGTAGCTCAAGGGTTAGAGCAGCTGGACGGCAACCAGAAGATCCGTGGTTCAAATCCCGGCTATGGCATTGAAATTTTTAGTCTGACTCTATCTTTCCAATACGTTTATGATTAAATTTTTATTTTTATTTGCTTATTTGTTTCATTTTTCATGCTTATTTGTTTGCTTATCTCACCATTTGATTGCTCTTACAAATCCGGGTTCTAATCATTAGCATGCATCGCTTATGGCACTATAAGTAGCAAAACCGGACGATAAACACTGTAAATGTAAGGGAGGAAATTCTTACTCGCTCGTGTGCCTAAAGTGCAAGCGGCAATAGTTTAGCTCTACACAGTAATACACTGTGACAATTGAAGTACAAACAACGTGTTTACGAGCATGAAAATGCTCCCCATTTACGGCGAGTTAGAGTTGCAGTGTCCATACACATTTAGGATCTTGTGTTGTTCAAGAGTGTGAGATCGTTGTCACGTATTGTTGTTCAGCTCATCTAGTATTCGTATACCTGTTTATAGATCATACCATTAAGACCATAATTCTTATTTTAGATGTTACTGCAATGAAGAGTTGAATAGTTTTATTTTAAATAGTCCCGTCAAACGTTAATTCGTTCCATAAGAAATATGTGAATCATGACTTGAACAATTATACGATGGTGTGTACCCAAATTAAGACGCAAAGTAAAGTGTAATATTTAGTCTCGAAAAAAATATGGCAAAATAAACATTAATCAGCATACTTCTCGTGTTTGCTAGTCACAGAACTCTAATATTTTGAATTTTGAAGAAATGTTCTGGTGTGCACATGTAATAGACCCATTTATTTCTCATAATTCTGATTGTTGATCTTCTGTTGCCGTATGGAATGTCTCAAATAAAATATTTTGTTTGTTCATCACGCTGCCAATTGCCAGGACCACACAGCGGCGCCGGTGTGCCGGAATTTCGCCCCGAAGTTCTTTTACATGCCAATAAATTTGAAGTTTGGGCTATTATTTCTTTTCTATGCTTCCGGTGTGGTCCGCGTCCTGTTGGCTTAAAATTCTCAATTTTTGCTGCGTTCTTTCATAAGAATAGTCAAAAAATAAGAACCCTTTACAAAATAATCCGATTTTTATAAAATTACCCATGATGGTGGTGAATTTTACGTAGGTCAAAATGGCAGATCCATTACCACAAAGAATAAACATGTAAGATACGCAAAAATATCCCAACCAGAAAAATTTGCTATCGCCGAACATGCAGAAAACACCAGCCACCACATTGACTGTGATAATTTAGAGATTTTAGCTATCTGTGACAATTTCTCTAAGAGAAAGCATAGAAATATTTAAGGAAAGGAGCAATCTGAACCGTAACACGGACAAACCACTCAGCACGATGTGGAAGACCCTATTACCATTTCGACCTCCCAGTGGAAAAGAAGGAACCAATAGGATTGCAGGTGGGCTCGGACAGAGAGGCAAATCAGAGTGAAAGAGCAGTGACCATTTGAATCAAGTTATTTGGCATCAAAATTTCACACTAAATGAAATTTTTGAAAAACAAAACACCAGGGTGCATTGGTTTTGCATCCTTTCCTCCATCCTGAGGAAAATTGTAGTTACCTCATAAACAAATTTATTCTAAAAACCCTATACCTTCTGAAAATATCTAAAAAAAAACACCCCGTGTTGTTAAACCCTTAACGGGTGGACACGCAGCAAAAATCTTCAGACCGTATACAGCCTGCCAGCACATGACTGGACGAGACTGGACATTTGCCGTCGCCCAGTGAAGAAGTCTAACATAGTTTATGGCGAAACGTCGATAAGTGTTTAAGATTTTAAGCCAACAGGACACGGACCACTCTGGAAGCCAAGAAAAGAAGTAATGGACAAATACCGTGGAAGTCTACGTAAATATTTAACATGGGGCTTTTATTTAAGCACATTTTAAAACCATCGGTCTGAATCGAGTTCGAACCCGCGATAACAGGATCAGCAGGCAGTCCCCCAGACCAGTATTAAATACCTTTAATAGGTATATAAAGAATGTGATTGTTATGAAGATGGAAAAAAATGAAAAAGAAGAATCTGAAAGCCAGCCTTCACGTTGTAATGCAAAGCATTGAAATATATTTAAGTGTATTGTTTTCATATAACCTTTTGTTTAGGTAATATCGGAAATCGGTCATTATGAACAATGCAAACTTATTTTAAAAGGAGACTATCCTATAGCATCGGCATCCCCTAATTTGTAAATAAAAGTAGTTCTGGTTTCGTGCAGTGAGAGAGTTGGGTTGGTTCTGGAGGTGCTCCAGTAAGTGAGCGAGCGAGGTTCGAGAGCTACGTCATTTGAGCCTCTGTGAAGGAAGAAGCGACGATGAGAGTGGTCATTACAATACATAAGACATGAATTACAATTTAGGACATGTGAATTCTAAGGTAGGTTTGGGAGAGAAGATGATAACCATATTTCTTTTAGAATGTGCTATCACTATTTGGCGCAAAAATTTTGTTTGGTATGGAGACCGTAGAAGCATGGGAAGTCATTGTTGTGTTACACAGGACTTGTAGAATAAGGCGGCACAAATAGAACTGAGCATTGGCAAATAAGGAAAATATTGTGGAAAGGGCATTGGAATCTTGGTGTAGAATTTTGAAATAACAAGAAAGAAATTTGTAATGTTTAAAATACCAGAAGAAATGTTTAAGGAACAACGAATGGTTCAACTACTCTTATTATAGTTTAAAGTTTAGAACGTGATATTTGTTTTACTTATTTATTACTAAAATAACTTCTGGTAAGTGGCAAAAAAGAAATTTGAGGAATATGGGTACAGAAGCTGTTTAGTGAGATAGTGGATAAGAGACTTCAGTTGTTCTATGAATTGATAAAACACACTTGGGGAATGGAAATATATGACAAATAAAAGGGACTGAGAATGTATTTCATGAGTAAGAACAGGAGTATGGAGACTGAAAGGCCTAATGAAGGCCATTATCGCAAAGTCCTATGCCATGGAAATGAAGGTCTTTTTCCCCCTTTTTTTCAATTTACGTTCTTCAACATTAAGTCATATCGGACGATGAATGGAATGGGTGAAATGATGCTCAAATGAGCCCAGGGTCCATGGAGCTTAGAGTTACCCGAAATTCGTCTTTTAGGATAAGGGAAACCCCCGGAAAAGCCTTATCCGGGTAATTCGCCCTGACCGAGATTCGAACTCGGGACCTCTGGAACGTGAGGCATACTACCATCTACGCTACCGAGGCGGTCATGAACGTCTTGAACTATAATATTGTAAATTTGGAGAAAAGAGTACATAAATAAGAAATGGTTTCATATTGGAAATATTGCTATAACAGAAATGTTTTATTAGCATTGTAAAGTTATAGGCCAATTTTCAAAGTTAAGAATAAACGGATATGAACAGTAAATAGGGTAGAATTACACTTAAATTATGAGTACGTCTAAGCTATTTCATTATAAAACAGCTATTTTATGGGGAAAATATGCATAACAGAGGGGAAGTAACATTATACGTGACCAGCATACAGTTATATCATTTTTAGTTAAAGACTTACACACGGTGTTCATTTTTATCTGTAACATTACCGCGCAAAATTTGACGTCATCATAAGCATCGCTGATGAAGCGAGTTTATATACGATTCCCCTAGCGGCTTGCGATCGTATTAGATGTGTTGACAGCAGCTTTGAGGCCTCTCTCAACCGGCAGGTAAATATACTTTTTGAGAGGGGGGTCTGCCCGCGTAATATAAAGGTGCGTAATTTCGCCTGGTGCGTGGATAGATAACTGCTTGTATACAACTATATACTGCAATGCAGTGCACTGCAAAGTTAATTATGCAGCTATAGAAGTATACCATGTAGAATATACGAAATGATACGTCAATGAACACTTATTTCACAATGAACATCTGTTTTTCTGTTATAGTAGACATATATGCATATTGTAAGCCTGTAACATAAAATAGAAATATTTCAATTTTATCTCAATTCTTTTCTATCGCCCACACTTTCCTCACAATGTAATTTCATTACATACCAGAAAATTAGCAGAACATGTTTCCAGGAATGAAAAATAAATTAGTGTTACAATATGTACAAAGCTTTTATCCAAATCTAAACAAGCACATATCTTTAGTACATAGTCATATGTGTCCATTTTCTTATATTTCATTCCTCTGTTCCCCTTAAACACTGTCTGTATTGCGAGAAGATATTATTGAGGCCTTTCTGTCATAACATTATTTCTAGATTGGGACCAGTCACTTTCTAGCACCTATTTCTTTCTTTTTGCGAGTAACTCATCCTGTATCTTAAAAATGTTTGATGCATCTATTGGTTTTAAAAGACATAAGAATACCAACATTCATTTTAATTAAGCGTGAGAATGACAAAAAATTGATATAGTATACTGAAAAAGCGTAAGACGTTTATGTTGCAAACAAAAGTATGTCAATTTGACGGTACCTAAACACCTTTGACAACATTACGCTCGGAGGGACTTGTCTGAATGCCGGATAGCTTTGCATAAACTCCTCTATACAGTGGTTTAAACTATATTTATATTTCACACTACTTTTAATGCTGGTACGAAAGTAGCATTCATTGGTCTGTGTTCATATCCAGGGGAAGCTGGTAGTATTAGTTACCAGAACAACTAAACTGAGAGCGCTGTAGTTTACTTACCGTTCCGCAAAAATTCCCGCTTCTACTCCGTAGAGGGCACCATGATTTCAAGATAGACTCACCAGTCAACTGTGATGTCATTGTTGCTCAACGGAGGGCGGGAAGTAACGAATAAAAATGAACACCATGAACATTTTAATGATTAAAAGTATATAGAAAATTATCTAATTGTACTTTTGTTTTCGTGTATAGAATTTCCAAAAATAATATGCCAGCATAAAAATTTACAGAGAAGTTATATTATGGAAAGATGCCGTCATCTAGTACATATCTTTTGCACACAGGACAATCTTAAGTGCATTATTACGTTGCTAGAACTAAACGCTTAAAAGGGAAAATATATATTGTACATACATTTGGAATTAGTAGGCAATGGGAAGCTAAGGCGTTATCTAATACGTATGTACTTCAAAATAGGAATACTTAAGATAACGTCTGTGGTTTGTGGTCGTGGTTAAACGTCTTCTGCCTTGAAGACATTTAAGATGACAGGTATTGCATATAAGGTATGCCACAAAACCGCTAGTTTTCTTTTAAAACTACGAGGGATGATGTTTGTCCTTGAGCGCTACTAGGTGAGCAATCAATCGGAGTCCTGCGGTGTTGCCATATTGCATTCCCCCTTACCTATGTGGTGTGTGATGAGCTCCAAACTAATCAATCTCTAATAAATACTATTCGCGCTAAGACAAAAATTCAGATTTTGCAAAAACTGACCCATGAGAGAGGAGAGAGTAATGTATTTAGCATAACCGTAAACACCCCATATTTTTAGCTCAAATAGTTTTCATAATACAAATAAATTAGATACCATTATATTATAACAATGCATTGCGACGTAAGCACTGTAATGAATATCATTATTAGTTGGCATATATGCGTGAATGATATTTGAAATTACTCAGAACTGAAACGTAAACTTTTGACACGACGTAATAAAAGAAATACTTTGAATAAGCCAAGATGTTTGTTAAATTCGATGAGGGGACACAATACACTTCCTGCAGGTCTGGCAGAACGTGTCTGGTCAGATTATATCTTTGTTTATGAATGGTTCGCCATCTCTATTTACTCCAGAGAGTTCAAACCAGTATTACTCTAAGTGTATCACCTGGATGCATGAGATACGATCCACCTTCCCTCTTACTACTGCCAGAACCATCCAATTAAGGTAATGTGAGCTCAAATTATGTTGCCAATAGAAATAATATTTTTAAACTGACTGACGTTGAACAATTTATTCACGAAGAAATTAAAAACGAACACAAGACTGAGAAAACTGCGTGAGATATCAGATAAACTACAAGAAGACGGCTTTTGAAAAGAAATAGCACGTGACGGGATTTTAGAGGCTATCATCATAAACTTGCAGTACTCAGACGATGAAGACAATGCCAACGACAAATTATCTCTTAACGTAAGTAACATTCACAGCTATACGGATGCACCGCTGGCATTTTCATTGGGTTAGAAAAATATGTCATTCATAAACTGTACTTAATTTTAAACTAAATATTTAAACTATTTGCGTTCCTTTACGTATAGCGCCAAGAACACTCGCAAGTGTGTGAGAGAGAGGGAAATATTAATAGATTTGGGGTAACGAGGTGGCAACGCTGAAGGCTCTAACGCATCTGATTCGCTACAGGCGAAAACTCTTCCCATTTGAAACACATAAGTTGTTATACACTTCATATTTGGAATTCCTTGTATACCAAATCCAATTATGTCTTGCACACTAAACTTTTCATTCCCAACATATTTCGCAGACAGTCTTTATCTCTCTGCCCCAATTACATAACAACCCAATGCCTAACAAATCATGTCCGTTTTCAATGCTACCTCCACTAAATGAACATAAGAGCCGCGCCATTATGTAGCTGTCCTAAAAATCTCCACAGACGGAACGACATATGGTGAGAGAATGCACCCTGTACTCAAAGAGATCGACCACCTCTATTAAGTTCAGTCCCACTTCCAGTGATTTTGAAGACTCATTTCAACACAGTCAAGGTTGCAGAGTTTCTGAAGCGCATCTTCCGCACACTTGAATAAATATAGATAAATTGTACAACAAATGTGAATAACCCGGGATATGACTATAGGTTGTAGCTGTGTTTTTTACAAAATGCGCATGGTGATGGAGTTGATTGTATTATAAAAGCACCACGTTGTGGCGATCATTTTGTAGCAGGATTACTCTGGGGATGATGGAGGAATGTAATGAATTTCTCACCTTTGGTGACAATCTAGAAGATATCTAGAAGTTTCCCCTGCAACTCTTGTTGTGGGTGGGTGCCATCAGCAATTCTGGAGCGATGAGTTCTTTTTCCCAGGGTCGTGGAGCCGCGCCGTGGCTCAGTGGTTAGACCGCTTGGCTCTCACCAAGGCGGCCCGGGTTCGATCCCAGTCGACCGCAAAGTGAGATTTGTGGTGGACAACATGGCGCTGGGGTAGGTTTTCTCCGGAATCTCCGGTTTCCCCCGCCATCTCATTCCACCGGTGCTTCATCTTCATCTCATGTATCATCAGTGTCATCGCCTGCGGTGCCGTATGTAGTAAAAGCGGGCGATAAACACTACACATTTCATTTCATTTCCAGGGTCGTGGTAACGGGGCTGAGAAAGTGTTACTATTGCTGAAGAATGGACAAATAATTCTTTTCTTGTTCAAACATGATGATTAATTCTTCCGAAACATTTTCAAATTTCGATACAAATTTAAATAATATAAATGTTGTTCTTTATCAAATGATGACCGGTGTATTAATTAACTATTACTTTCTTTCACACACGCTATTTGTGGATCTTAAATGCAAACTTAAAATAATTCTGCACAACCTCGGGTAGACACAAAGTGTACGTCTATCTCCTACAACGTTCTTAAGCAGAAGAACACTTCTCATACTAGGTTGTAATGGTTACACCATTACCTACCTTACATTTTACCTATTTCATTAAACATTACAATTCCTTTAACTATTCTTTTTAAAAAAAAACATGAAATATCTAAAATAACTGCTTCAATGTGAAACACTGGTTATAAGTAATTTAAGAAAAATCCTAGTCCACTGACTATACCTGGTATCTGGCGTTTGTAGTTAGATAACCATTATTTCATCATTAGATGAACTTTTATACACGATTAAAGTAAAACATTGGTTGTAATTAGCGTGAATTGTATAAAGTCAATTAGTAATTACTGTGTTAAAAATTTAGACAAAGTTTCATTTTCCCATTAACATTCACCGTAAGTTATAGTAATCATGAATAATTAATAAGCTTCAACCATCATAATTGAAAGCTAATACTCTTGTTTACTAGCTACATATCACATAACTCCTGTCGGATTACTGTCGCAAACCCCTACCACTCCGAATATCTCCAATTATCTGATACGAGACGCACAAAGAGTAACTCTGTTAAGGGACATACAATGAATCAGAGGATTATCAGCAAATAACAGACATCACTACACTTTTCCTCCCTTCCCTTTAACTGTTCCCTTTTTCTGATCTTCTTTTCTTTCTGAAACAGTATCTAATTAATTTCAAGTAGAATTTGAAAGGATTCTTCTAGCAATATTGCACTTCATTCATTTGAGTAATTATGACAGATTTTGCTTAAAGGAATAGCATTACTTCCTGCTCTCGTTGATGGCTGTGCTGGACGGGAAACGTACAAACCTGCCTGCCGCGAAAAATGCCGCATTTTTACGAGTCTAGAGCAAACAGCTTACAAGATAGATACATCCCTAAACTTTACAGTTGCATTTAAATTATGTTTTCACTTTTATTTTCAGGTTCAGCCTTCGGGTGAAAGCTGAAAGGCTTTTGATATGTGAATATTTCTCAATGAAAAGCCATGCATTGGAATTAAAATTAAAGTTTACCCATTTGTAGCCAATGAGCATGAAATTGACTGTAGAAAAGGCTTTATATTACAATATTTCATTAACTATGTTGATCACTACCTTATAATATAATAGTACCCGTAATTAAATAGTGATGATTGAGATAATATAATGTATATTGTTATCACCTTTTTCTAATGAACGATCCTTTCTTCAGTTAATTTATAAATGAATTTTTGGAACATCGAGTCTATAAACACATTAGGTACGTGGCAGCTACATTGTTGTCATCGAGTTCGCTACACCTGACTGAACCCTCAGATTCTGTACTCACGGTGCCTTTTATATAGGCAACTTGGTAATACACGGCTCCTGCCTGACGTCACAGGCACTGCAGGCCTCGCTCCAGGCTGAAATACGTCACAACTCTCGAAGCTGTCTTCCTCTGGTTTAAATGTATGCTGAATATTGCATATTTGTCACCGATCCTGTTCAAAAGCTTAGAAAACTTGCTAAAGAATAATTTGCGAAACAAGGAGCAGTATCGGAAAGAAGATGAATATTCGTAAGATTTTCTATGTTCTGATACTACTAACAAAAGACGAAACGAACTATAATATCATGCAAATGGAGAAAACATAGGCTATGGTTAATCAAATAATGTTAGAGTAGCTCTTAGGAACTCGAAATAAGTACCGCAACAATAACATTTTGTCAAGATGTCAGAAGATGGTAACATTACAAAAAGACTAAGGGAAATGTATAACAGCTTCTGCAGTTTTTGAAGATAGAGCAAACCAAAGGATTAATGAATGTATGGAGTATGTACAGTGAAGAAATGAAAAAAAATTAACTATTTGAATTGTGCTTGTCGAGAATGATGTAGAAACTGAACTAATAGAAAGATATTAAGCAGACTTGGTGAAGCAAGAAGAATACTGAATCTGATCAAGAATAGGAACTGAAATTGACCGGGACAGTGAATGAAAGCATAGTGTTTGATGAGAGAAGAGTTGGGAGTGGCGAGAAAAATATACCGGATGAAAGAAATCGCTGAAAAGAAAAGGCTAAAAGCTGGATGTTAGGTTAACAGCGAAGAACATGCAGCCGTACTAAACGCTTTGATTGATTGATTTAGGACTGATGAAATGTCGGCATTTTCTTATTGCGTTGTATGCTACTTAAAGTCATTTAACATATTGTAAGTTTGTAGCATCAAGCTGGAGGGCTAACTATGCCACAATGGGAATGTTAACCTGGAAGTATCCCAAATATGCTCCAGTATCTTCAGAGCAGATGAGGAGAGTGGTCCAGACAAGCTGAATTTGTTGCATAACTGAGGTCCACATGGGATGGTGAAACGTGTCAGAATTGTCATCATGGGCATCCGCTATGCCAAACAAGTAGGAGCGTGCATACCAACGCTGATTAATAACGAGAACATGATCGTGCTAACACTACTAAACAAACCCCACCACCAGCACATCTCCCTGCCTTTGTGCTAAATGATGATGTGGTTGTATGGGGAGAACTGCTTCTGCCACAGTACAGGTGAGTATTGGTGTTCCCATAACAATTCTCTACTAAAAGAGTCACTCTCTTCTGCACAGTTCAGGTACTGTTTCCAAAATCACGAATTCAAGTTTTATTTCTCGAGCATTGCTAATAACTGAAACGTTGTACGCAGTTGATATTAGGACACTGAAAATTACCTTATCTTCTGTTTTTATTAATTAGGGTCTATTTTGCTTTTAGAATTATTATAAAGCAGTGCATACTTCTCTCCAGCATTCTACAGAATGGAGCTTTTAAATAAATTTTAACGCTTTAAAGCACGATACTGGGATATGTTGAACACACCAACTTTGAATGAATGAAAAAGGCTGTTATTTAAATAGCACTTACCATCAGGTTCAATTGTTGGGGTTATTTATAGAAACTGATGGTTATTTTTTGAAAATATAGTTTTTCCTATGCTGTATTACAGTTAACGTAAACTTGTTCCAGCATATGCATCGAAAAGGATGTTTTGAAATAGTATCCCGATAACTCCTAACAACTTGTTTCTCATCTAGAGAAAGGCAAACTATGAATGCCGTTGATCCAAAATATGTTTGCTATCATTATGGGATCAAGTATTTTTACGTTTTACGTATGTGACAAACGATTCCATATTTAAATAACGTCCTTTAGCAATGAACCGGGTTTTCCAGATACTCTCACACAGAAAACTCTACCCGTTCTTTCCTGTAAAACCCACAGCATGCTTTCCAACAACTCGGGTATAGTTGAGAAAATGCAAGATTTCCTTTATGCTACGTTATATACGAAATTAAACACCGTCCGTTTTTAAAGAGTATAATATCGAGAACTGGTGCTTATAGTGACATATTGCAATTAGCATTAAACGGGTACAACACAAAAGGGAGCCTCTGTTACTTTTTTGTGTGTAATTTACGTCCTCCAACGTTAAGTCATATCAGACGATGAACGGAATGGGGGAAATGACGCTCAAATGAGCATAGGGTCCATAGAGCTTAGAGTTACCCGACATTCGTCTTTCAGGATAAGGGAAAACCCCGGTAAAACCTTATCCAAGTAACTTACCCTGACCGAGATTCGAACTCGGGGGCCTCTTGAACGTGAGACAGACATGCTACCACCACGCTACCGAGGCGGACTTTACCTTTGTGTCTAAATTTAAGGGATATGCAATGTTTAAAATGCACAAGACCCGTTTCTTAAACTAATCCTAACCCTTTAATGCATATATTTTGAATAATAATTATTCATATTTTCACATTTTGGCAAATATTTCTTAAGGGGAGCCAGAACAGCATTTTGAAGTGAAATTACACAAAATAAGTTATTGTCAAAATTATCATTCCTGATGTTTGTAGAAGCGAATAACGATATTTATTTTCCTGTCACATACTTTAGAAGTCCCAAATAGACTCATTTTGAAAAGGCTGCACAGTGTGTCACGCCCCCCATTTAGCAATTTGTTCTGTCCTTGGATGGAACCTTATTGAAGCTATATTCCAGAGCACACCCAGTAAGGGAAGTCCTTGTTTTTTCTATTATTAATCTGCGCATCTGATGTTAATTCTCCCATGTTTTGTTTACTATGCTTTGAACTGTGGTTTTAAATTACTAGTGCTGTTTTCAAGATGGGAAGAAACAATTTTGGTGTAAGAAATCGGCATGGGAACCACAATAAACAGTTTAAGTAATCCCGATTACACAATAAGAGTTACAACCCCTAAAATGGAAAAGGGGTAGTAATACATGACAATATATTGACTTCGTCAAACCCAATCTCAAACATTGGCGATGAATATGAAGTGAAAATTATTTCTTCAAGGAAAAAATTGGTGTCCTCATTGTGTAACGAGAGTGATGGCACTGTCATCAAGTCAGATCAACAAGTTTTCAGTTAGTAGATATAGAAACTTTGTACAGTGTAAATTTTGTGAAAAAGAAAATTGCTCTCATATCAGAGGACACCAAGAAACGTTGTCATTCAGTTGCCAAAAGTGTAATAAAGAATATACATTTGAAACATCCAGATCTATTGAAAGTGGTACAGAAGTAAACGTAAGGTTTGCTTATGGCTTGAGAAGCATTGGCAAGGGAATTGAGACAGGCTGCTGTTCTCTATTTGCCAGCTCCCCCCAGTCATATTTAACATAATAATTAATAATACCATAGAGCAAGTGACCATGGGGTCTAGGAAGAAGAGGAGGAGTGTAAAACGAAAGAGGAAGGATGCGGATGATGAGATGCAGAATATGGATCTGGTAGAATTGTGAGGTGTAGTTCCAGCATAACCAAACTTTAATGCTGTTTTCCCTGTTTTATTTTCTTTTTAACTTTGGGTGCGCTCAACTATACAACTACTGCAGCTACAAGTCTACATTTTTATGGGATTAAAGTAATAATTAAACTGTTTTTAAAGGTATTTCTGGAAAGTAATGTGAAAATTTGAAGAAAAAAATCTTGAACATTTTTAGAAGTAAATTCAGGACACTTATTAAAAAAATCACATTTCTTTATTAAAACTCCAAAATAAGATCTATTATAGTAAATGAATTGTGAAAGTGTTGCAATATAACAGGTAAAAGTTTCAAATTGATGTGTTCTTGAGCTAAGCACATCAGAAAACTCTCATTTTAACATTGGTGAGATAGGACGTTCCGGCTCCACTTAATATGCCACCTGCTTGCTCATCAGCTCTCTGTAGGCTTTCATTGTGATTCTTCACTTCCTTCATACGTTGCTGAAACTTATATTTATTATCAAATTAATCTAAATTTATATAATATTTCTTTAAATGTGGTTTACAGTATTTTAAAATGTATACGGAAGTATTTAAATACGTTTAGACTTTTTTATTCAGTGTCCTTTTATATGTACAGCTCTTAATCCCGTTTTATTTTTACTCTTTCCTTGAGCTTAATGTTTACAAAATATCACATTGTCATTGTATTAGTTCGGTTATTCTAGGCATTTTTGCAAATGAAACAGTTCACTTTCAGTGAAGGAGCTATCAAGGTATTCAGAACATAACCAGCTTCAGCTCTCGTGTTTTCACACAGCTAATAATAATCGGCCATTCCCGATAAATGTGGTGCTAATTATCTAGTAAGGATACGTAACCATCCAATCAGCACGCACAGTTACACAGTCCGATAAGCCGATGCCGTACCGCGCTCCTTTGATATCAGCCGTACTAGTGATTAACAATTGAAGGTAACCACTTCTGGATATAGCCACGGCAAACATGAAACATGTGCATGGAAAAAATCGTTCTTCCTTTCCTTCCATTTCATTTCATTATTTCCTTCCTCTTTCTCTCTTCTTTCCTTGCTCTTTCCTTTTTTCTTCCGTTCTTTCCTTCCTTTTTCTTTATCTCTTTTTCCGAAACTGTATGTATTTTATGCATGCGGTATGGCCACGCTGATTACGCTAATATTTATTGATCACACGCTGTTTATCTATTGGCACCTATACACCATCCTGTCGAGTTAGCTCGTTACGTTTCGTCTGATCACAGACTAGGAAAACGGTATAGCTTAATACCTTCACAAATATTTAAATGCATTTTAGACAACGAAAAGTTTATTTGAATACCCGCATTACATGGGCAGTTCTTCCTTGATGTGTTTAAATCGCCGAGTCACCTGCTTATTTTTGAATAACTTACATGGTTATGTTTTATGTTCTAAAAGATCTCAAAATTATATTTTGTAATGGAACCGCTCTCTTGGCTCTCACGTGTCGATAATGCAGGTAGCTTACTTCCCGACTAGTGATTCATTATTAAAAGGCCAAGGTGACCGCAACACTTGCGGTGAGTGAGGAGAGGTTGGACGGGCAGAATGCATTGCTGGTTACCATGGCTACAGATTCCATTTCTAGAAACCGTATATTCCGCACCAACTCGTGTTGCCAACACAATACAGGAGCTTTTTCCTACTTTTTCGCTTATTTCAAAAGAAATTTGTTGGTAGAAGTGTTAACCAGCTTAAAGCGAGCCCCACGTGCCATGTGCTACTGTTTATTATCAGTTTACATCCTGTGTAAAAATATAATTTTTATGTGATCCGTGATTATTGTCTGATATGCGAAGTGTTTTATTCTTCATATTTAAGTGATTTGCAATGAATCCAACGCACGACATGGTGTGTCTCCAAACACCTTTTCTTTATGGAAAAATAATGCCAAATGCGACGTGGTAAATGTCGGTAGGCCAACACCAGTGCTATGTTTAGAAAACTTTGTGGCGGAGCATCTACAGTATACAACAGGAAATATAAGACTCGTTGGTATGAGGAACATAATTGTGTCGGATGAAAGCAGGTGAAATAAAAAATACTATCAAAATTACAGACGCTTTTCGGGAAAGTTCACGTCTATATAGTCGCGAGCCGTAATCTACGATCACAAAGGAACTGATAGGCGGTTATCTTTCACAGAGAGCCGGCGAATAACGATAGCGCCGATAAACAAGAGACGGATAGTGTATCACAGAGGTAAAGGACTTGCCGGCATAGATTAAATTACGCTTCTGGAAGGTGATAGAATTTTCGGTTTCCTTACTGTCCGAGAAATCTCTCGAAATTATGAATCAGATATATAAGGGATTGTGACACGCCAGCAGACAGTTGCTTTTGTAAAGACATCTAACAAGAGTGTTGTCAACAGTGGAAGTTGAGTAAGCTGTTTGTTATTGTCATCGACCTTGGTGGTGTAATTCTGCTGCTACGCAGTGTGTTTCTACGCCAATAAAGAACATTCAGAATTTCGGCAAATTGGACTTCTAATGCTACGAACCCAAAAATTCACAATATTGTAAAATACAGTGAGAACCTTAAGCTTAACAGGCTTTCCTTGCAATATCCCATTAGGGAAGTAGACAAGAAATGATATTTCGTGGACGTAATGAAAGCGAGGACTCTTTAATTAAGGCAATTTTAAAGAACTTTTGGATTCACATACAGAGGGAAGTCCATCGAAATTCAAAACCACTATTCCATTATAAAATCCGTTTTTGCGATGCTCATTTTGCGAGTTTAGGTTAGCCAATTTTCCGAGTCACCTAATCAATTCGCACAGAGCCGTGCCTACCGCATTTTCCTCAGAGTAATAATTTAAAAGACAAAACCGCTCCACTATGTTGTAGATAGGGTGCCGAGGGACACACGTGATTTTCGTTTTCTTACATATCTTTAATTTATTTAATTTGGACTTGTTTGGAAGCGACATTTTATGCGTGCCATGCGCAAGGCTTTGATGGTTAAATTTCTCATATTTCTGCCATATTAGATTCGCTTCTGTTTTGTTTGTTTTGTTCGTTTGGTGCTCTATAGTGTAAACAGAAAGTACGTGTAAATCTTGCTGTTGTGATTTCAGTGTAACGAATGAAATTAACAGCAAACACAGGTTAGAATTGGCAACGGAAAAAAGGTCCATAAAAACGGAGAAGGCCTTTCTATAGGAAACGACAGGCAAAAGTGATTAACAATGAACATGAACTAGAAACATTTGAAATGCAGTGCTTCAAAGACGAAAATAACCCTGCCTGAATTTAATCCAGAAGAACCAGAAGCAAATGGTAGATGTACAGGCTATATCATTGTTGGCGTAGAACTAATGGAAAATGTATTAATACATAACCCTTTGTGTGGGGAGCTTAGCTGATACAAGTGTAAACAGTATTTAAGAGCTAATTACACATTTATATTTAGAATGAGAGCATCGTGAGGAAATTTGTTTCTATTTTAAAAGCCTAATATGAGGTAGCACAGAAAATATCTACTCCATCAACATAAGGGCAGTGAAATCAGTTAGATGTAGACAAGTCTTGGCAGGACTGAAAGTGCTTTAGAATCTTACGGATATGCGATCACCTGTTCAGGAGCCTACCTATACGTAATACAAATGAATAGTTACTTACCAAGTAGTACTAAAGCAGTAAAAGGGAATCACTTAATGCAGATTTGGCAGAAGAAATTTATCTCAATAAAAGTTAAGATCTCTCTTGTCTGACGGAACCTGGTTAACTAGGCGACGCTCGTCACATTATCTTGGTGATTTTGCAGTGATTGACAGCAAACTTGGTAAATTAATTGACAAAAGTACACGGTGTTTTCTTTTTTATCTGTAGTTTTACCTCGCAAAATTTGACGTCATCAATACCATCGCTAAGGGAGGGAGTTTATATACGATTCCCCTAGCGGCTTGCGATGGTATTAGATGTGTTAACAGCAGCTTTGAGGCCTCCCTCTACGGGAAGCTAAATACACTATTTGAGAGGTAGGTCTGCCCGCGTAATATAAAGGTGCGTAACTTCGCCTGGTACGTAGATATGATAAGTGTTTATAAAAAACTATATACTGCAATGCAATGCAGTGCAGTGCAAAGCTAATTATACAGCCATAAAAGTAGACCACGAAGAATGTACGAAATGATAAGTCAATGAACACTTATTTCACAATAAACATCTGTTTTTCTGTTATAGTAAGCATATACGCATATTGTAAACCTCTCACATAAAATAGAAATATTTCAATTTGATCTCAATTCTTTTCTATCACCCACAGTTTCCTCACAACGTAACTTCATTACAAACCAGAAAATTAGCAGAACATGTTCTAGGAATAAAAAATAAATTAGTGTTACAAAATGCACAAAGCTTTTATCGAAGTCTAAACATGAAAATATCTCTAGTACAGGGCCACGCCGTGGCTCAGTGGTCAGACCGCTTGGCTCTCACCAAGGCGGCCCGGGTTCGATCCCAGGCGACCGCAAAGAGAGATTTTTGGTGGAAAACACGGCGTTGGGGCGGGTTTTCTCTGGAACTTCCGGTTTCCCCCGCCATCTCATTCCACCGGTGCTCCATCTTCATCTCATGCATCATCAGTGTCACCGCCTGCGGTGCCGTATGTAGTAAAAGCGGGCGTTAAACACTACACATTTCACATTTCTCTAGTACATAGTCTTATGTGTCCATTTTCTTGTATTACCTTTCTCTTTTCCCCTTAAACACTCTCTGTATTGCGAGAAGGTATGCTTGAGGCCTTTCTGTTATAACATTACTTATTGCTTCTAGATTGGGACCAGTCACTTTATAGCGTCCAGTGTCTCTCTATTTGCGAGTAACTGATCCTGTATCTTGGAAAAGTTTTGATGCAGCTATTGGTTTTAAAAGACAAGGGAACCACCATTAATAGTCATTTTAATTAAGCGTGAGAATGACAAAAAATATCTTATACAGATAAAACGTAAGACATTTATATTGCAAACAAAAGTATGTCAATTTGACGGTACCTGGACACCTTTGACAACATTACGCTCTGAGGGACTTGTCTGAATGCTGGATAGCGTTGCATAAACTCCTCTATACAGCGGTTTAAACTATATTTATATGTCACAGCAATTTTAATGCCCGTACGAAAGTAGCATTCAACCATGAAGACCCGGTGGTCTGTGTTCATATCCAGGGGGAGCTGGTTGTATTAGTTACCAGAGCAACCACACTGAGAGCGCTGTAATTTGCTTACTGTTCAGCAAAAATTACCGCGCTTCTCCGTAGAGGGCACTATGATTTCAAGATAGACTCACCAGTCAACTATGACGTCATCCTTGCTCAATCGGAGGGTGGGAAATAATGTATAAAAATGAACACCGTGTATTTTCTACTCACAGCAAAGCACGTGAACAATGGGAGGATAAGAAATATACACCATAGCATGCAGAATGGAAGAAACATTAAATGATAGTCTCATCAACCATAAAGGATTGCTAGGGGCTATGGAAGTGGAAGGCATGTGAGTGAGCATGGGGTAATACTTTGGCGATGGGAACACAAAGCTCTGTAGGAAATGCAGTCATGTGGCCCAAGTATTCCCATTACAAAAACTGAATGTGTTGGCCACAATGAAAAACAAAGGAGCACTTAGCTCAAGAAAAAAGGAATGAATTGAAGGGGAGAGGGGAACTTACAGATGGAAAACCACTATCAGGAAAAAAAGCTGACTTACTGATGCTACAGTAAATAAGCTTGCCTCTTATTATGGGAATGCCATAAGGAGTAATTCCAAATCAGCAAGCGATACAAGAATTGCAATTAGGAATATACGATGGCGCCACAAATTCTCATCTGATACTAACTCCAGGCCTATTATTGTACAAAGGGAAAGAATTCAGGAAGACATCAGTAATGGGGGATTGGATTGGATTTTTCGTATTCGGCACCTTAACCAGACTGGTCTTTTGTACATATGCCCCGGGAGGGAGTATGAGAGGAGACAGAGAGCGGCCGACCCCAAAGTCATTCTTCATCACACCTTCACCACACAATCTTAATCACACCTACCGTGGCTCCGAAACAATCATGAAGCCGGTTCGCAGACCGGAGATCGCCGCCCCCCCCCCCCCAAGAAATAGAAAGGTTCAAAGCAGGCTTGCACAACCAGTATCCCGCCAGCCGCGTTCCTAAATTGGCCCATTAGGCTGACTCGAAGACCGGAGTCCATCCTGTCGGAGAAGAAAATGTTCACTCAGGGCATATTATCCCGCCATGCACCGCCGAGACTCCCGCCGACACTTCTACCTTGAATGAAAACACCAGATTAGAAATGATATGAAATGATAATGAAGGTGAAATGGAAGGACAGGAAATTCGGGGATATAATTAACCTACCCAGCATTCACCTAGCGACGTGGGAAATCCGATGGGTCAGGTCGGTCGGCCACGGGAATGGAACCCGTGCCTCCCGAATGCGACCACAGACGAAACCTCCTGCTCCATCCCGTTCAGTTCAGTAATGGGGAAGTAATCACGCCTAAACGTAACCGAATTAAGCCAATATTAACAAGAAAATAGTGCTGTAACGGAGTCAATCAGGAGGTGTCTTGGGGCATTTACACAACATCTGCAGGTGTCCTGAATTCCAATATGAGGGAATTTTCCCTAAAACAGGATTTTGTGAAGGATAAAATACTTCTATCGTCAACGTTATAAGGTTTAGGCGGAAAGGGTTGATGGGGTCCGAAGAAACACGGCAGTTTCTGGAAGATCCTCAATCACAAAGCTGACCTAGAAATTTCAGGAACATCGTGAAACACTTAGAGGAAGAAAATTGCTGTGAGTAGCAGTAGCGAGCTTATGTGCTGTACTGATGCTGAAGAAAGAGAAACATTAAGAGCAGCTGGTTCAGCTGAGACCTCAGGAGTTAATGTTCTCCCAAAAAGTGATCTAAGTATCATGACAAAATGTTAGCGTGTTAGTCAGAACGGTCTACATTTGGAAACCTGCAGCGCTACCCTAAAATAAAGTGTATCTATTTACTCATAAGAAGGAGGGGGGGCCGGAAAAAGATGATACTTAACCGGACTTATCAACACATTTGGTTAATATGCACAACTTAGAGAAGGGAAATTTAGTTACGGTTTTATGCTCTAGATAACCAACAGGTGCTAGTCCTGACTTTTTTTGTTAAAAGTCGACAATCATTCAAGAAAATACACCAAATATGCTAACCGGGTATGAAGTAACAATGTGTAATGGTGTCTGTTTGTGACCATCTCTACTTCTGTATGTATGTGCCTAGTGCATGTGGTCTGGTAAGTTTTACGGACGGGAACTTCGGTAATTCAGCCATTTGGTCGTTTGTACCTGTGCCCCGGGAGGGAGAGGTGAATCGAGAGAACACATATGGCGACTATTCTATAAAATTGGGCAGGACAAAGATAGGGCTCTCCAGCAGTTGAAGATTGAAGATCCCTGATGGCATCTAGTATATTCGGCACCCTCCCCTACTGGAGGTGGAAAATCGGAGGTTTAAAAGCCTCCTTTACTCTTCTCCGTAGTGGAGGGGATCCGTCACCTTCATCTGCCGTAGTGCGGGCGCTGCGGACCCCTAGCACTCGTGGTACCTGTGACGTTACTAGAGGAACCTCGGGCCGAACATTTGAGCCCCTCCCTGCTTGGGATTTGTTCGGATTGGGTTGGACTCGAGGAGGCAGTGGTTCCCGATACCCGTGGGAGATCGGGTACGTCTCCGGACGGAGTTGAGGGAAGCCATCATATTCCCGTGTTCTAGCCAGCATAGCTATTAGAAGGTGTGCTAGATCACCAGGCGGCCCCACCGAGGTCATATCGGTAACCTTCCCATTTTGGAGTTGGCGCGCGTAAGTGGCGTATCCACTTCCATCCCCTCTTGAGTCCACAGGACCAGATGGGGGGGCCCTTGTTAGTCTCGAGGTCTTACCCTATGGAAAGCCCCACGGAGGCGCCGATCGCCCTTTCGGGACAGCTCGGTAACTCCCTGGTCGTTAGTGGGGGGGGGGGGTCAGTCTCCACTCTGTGAGGATATGCTCTGGTAGATACCCTCGAGTTCATACATTCTTTACTCCTGCCCTGCTGCACCAGACATACCTGTCGAAGTGGATCAACCTGAAAGAACCGAGCAGATGAAACGTGAAGTGAAGTGACATGGGGGGAGAGAAAGTCAGAGAATGTAATGTATATTCTCAAAATTCGCGTAGTGTTGGGAAGAAAAAAATCCGTGGCTCAGGATGGTCGGCTACGTAATCTAACCCACAGGGGCCACTTCAGCCGTCCCGTTCGATACCTCCGGTAAGCACAAGAATCGACTCCGCGAGTGGAACACGTTCTAATACACTTTGCCCTACAGATTATCTCTCAAGTGTTAAATTTGTCGCCAGCGGAAGGTGTTCTTTGAATGTCAAGTTGGTATATATATTCGCACTGATTGACCGAGCTCAATGTCAGCAGACACAGTAACTGCGAGTAATAATTCAGCACCAGTGCTGCATGTTAAGTGAAGTAGCATAACGATTTCCGCTCAAATCGATGTTCCTTCTGTTAGTGACGCAAACAACCTGCACCTGTTTCCCCTTGTTAGCTTCGTGAATATTGAGAGAAGCCTACATCTCGTGCAATTACTGTATTTTTCGAAGCATGATGCCTCGTTTCTCATCCCTGCCCAAGTCGGCATGGCTTTGAGCGCTGGTTCTACACGATTTGCGATGAAAGGAAATCTCACAGCTATGTAGCCTTTAGTGGACCTGACACTGGGCACAGCTCTCCGCTGGTGCATATAAAAATGCATATTTACTTAAGAGTCAATTTAGTTTTGTTGTAGCAACTAGCGGAGCTTGCAGCTTTATTTACCTTGTGTTAACTAACGGCATTCGATTTTACTATCACCCTCTTTCCCGTCAAATTCTTTGATATCTATACTGCGTATTGCTGGAGTTTAACCAGTAAAAACAAAGTAAAGGCTGGTGTAGGATTTAAATTAATCGCTTGGTACAGAAACCCCTCAAGTCCAGTCACTATGATTTTTCAGGACACGAGAAAACTAAACTAAATTATTCTTCATGCCACATACTCAAAATTCGCTTAAATATATTGAAGTCATCTACCAACCACACATTCTAAGTATTCAAACATCCAGTAGCTTGAAGCTCAGGGTTATTGAGTATTATATGTTGCCTGTTGGGTAATAAGGAATTAAAATATTTGTGTTCTGAACAGAAGAAGAAACATTATCTGTCACGTTTCTACAGCAACTGATAGAGCACACTACAGCAATAATAGATAATCGTATTAGTCATAAGCATTTCCGCTTAGGTGATAAAATATTACAGATGACAGCATAAACGCGTTTAAAGTTAAGAAGACTGGAAGCATCGATCTTGAGGCCGGTAACAATAATACCGAACCATCAATCTGTTGGAACAGAGGTGTCTTGTCCAAAAATGCTACAGCAAACCATCTCTATAGCTTCTTCATTGGCATCTATACCAAACGTTGGACTTAACCCTTAAATGCATGAATTATTTGAATAGCCGTGTTCATTAAAACGATACTTAGTGGACTATCCATCCATTCAAAGCCAAACGTCATGCGTTCGAATCTCTGCAACTGCAGTCAAACGTGCCTGTGGTAAAGGAGGGGGTGGACGCACGTAAAATATCGGTGTGATGGCACGCGTGTTGTTGACGGAGTATCACTTGACTGCAGTGGCTTGGATTTTGTCTTTTTATAAAAAAACGCTACAATTTAATTGTAAAAAATAATATAATATTTACAATTCAAAAGGCTTGAAATGTTGTGTGTAACTGATAAAGGCCATCACAATATTATAATAAAAAAAAGACACACTAGACATTTCTCTAGCTGAATAGAGCCTAATGCTGCATATCTGCTACGCCATGCATTTAAGGATTAAGGATTTTTTCACATTAATTTGAATATGTGCAACAATTGGTGCATGGGGCACGAATATATCAGATGTAATAACGAACGTGTATTTTTGGCAAAGGGACGAGGCTGTCACTCACACACACACGCACACACGCACACATATGTGAGCATCTGATTTGCTTGGCATTATTTTAGTCTATTTTGTTTTGGTATTAAATTACTAGTCATACTTTGAAAGATTTAATTGCTTTTCATTGAAACCAAACACTTACTCTGAAAGAAATGCAGAAGTGTTGGTCTAATCCTTAGTTGAAAGAAAACCAGAGAAGGTGGATGAATACCCTTAAAATGATTAAATATACTTCTGAGCATATATTCTATTTTACAAGATATGAATCGATTGGTGTCTAATTTTAGCAAATCGCAGACATCAGAACCCTTCGCAGGTGCAGTACTTCACATGATATATTTAAACACCTCACTGTTTTGAACACTTAGTTGCGATGTCAGCCTAATTATAAAATGAACTATACGCTTATGAAGATAAATATCAAGTATAAGTTGTAAAGGAAAACCGCATGTGTTTAGAAAATAACAAGCACGTGGTTTAAAGGGGCGAGGAAATAGTGTTGGTAAACTTGTATAAAATATGGGACACAATTATTTCTTGTGTACTTAGTGTGTAATCACAAACAAGAGGATATACCACAAACGATAGTGGTTTAGCAATAAACCTGTCGGCTAACGCTGTGAATGCGGAAAGTGGCGTTGCGTGGTTGCGCATGTATCTTCAAAACTTTAGGAAAATAAATATATGGGGTCCATCTGGCTCCCGGTTGAACTCAGTAGTGCGGATTATAATAATATTACCACCATTAAGGTTGTAGCAGATGATTCCAACTGCAAGGCAATGAAAGTAAACTATAAATTAAGTAAATTAATGTTGGATAATGCTGGTTAATATTATACAAAATGTTAGTCCGGAAACTTGCAGCAGTTTTACTCATGTACAAAACCATTTATAGTTTTCTGTACACCAATTTGATACATTACACAAATCTCGGTTTAGATAGATTCTTTCGGAACAATTAAGTCACTCTTATGAATTCTAGTCATTTTACGATTCATTTAACACAGTTTTAGGTCCCCAAAATAATAACCTGGTCATAAAGTATAAAGCTGAAATTTATTTAAAAAAAACTTGTTCTTTAATTACAAATTAGTAACTAATTAAACTGCAGTTCATTACTGGCAACATATATGTTTGCATTTTAGCATCCCAACTCTCGCAAAGACACCTGACAGTTTTCTTACGTAGGTATAATTGCGTCCTGCCAAATTGCATCTGTATGCATTTAATGTATCGACTTTAGACTTCATTCTTTTAATCTTTTATTTTTCTTAGAGAAATATAAATTTTGTTTGGATAGCAAATAAGTAAAATACTAGAATACTAACTGGCCGCTATATTGGTGTATATCAAATTTACTGAGTATATACTGTATGTAGATAGGTTGCAGGGGAACATATGTACATTCCACAAATATAAAAATTTGTTATTAAGGCTTCACTTATCTTAAGAAATTGGTGTTAATGCTTCTTTCTAATGGAGATAGATTTCACAAACAAATCGTTTATATATTCAATCCACAAACTCAGTTGTCAAGGATTTAGGTTACCATGTTTTCCTTATGTTTTTTTTAGTATTACCAACATCTGAAAACGAAACAAACCTAAAAAGAGAATCAACTGCTGGTATTTCAAAATTCATTACGCGATGTTTATTTTTTTAAATAAACATATTTTCCCAAACTATTAAATCTATCGAACCATTTAATATTTTTAGTAATTTAACTTCAGGATTTATTTCATGGTTAAATGACCAAAGATGATCTGCTATGGCTGATTTATCATTTTGTTTATACTTAATGTTACGAAAATGTTCTTTCGTTCTGGTTTCCAAATTACGTTTCGTCTTTCCAATATAAACCTGATCACAATCTAAACAATTAAATGGATAAATACCAGATCTTTTATTATTAGATTTTTTATTTTTTTTATTCCTAATAATAAAAAATCTGGTAAATATTAATTAAATTGTTCAGATTGTGATCATCTGCACCTATCATAAATTATGTTATTATAAAAGCTGTAGAATATTTATCAGGGAATAAAACTGTAAATAATATAACATTAACAAACTTTTGGTTAAAAAGTTGAATGCGATTGCGTAAAACTCTACATTTTTAAACTTAAAGGGGGGTAGGGGGGAAGCTCCATTGGAATTTTCAGGGACTTTTCAGAAAATAATCCTCTCATAAAAGTATCACCCTTGAAAAAAATCAGCTTTGCCAAAAAGAATCCCGACACAAAACCTTTATTGACTGGGCTATGTGCTAAAGATACATCTAGTTCGCATTAGATGTTGTTTCTGGAAATGAAATGTGTGGTGTTTAGCGCCCGCTTTTACTACATACGGCACCGCAGCCGATGACACTGATGATACATGAGATGAAGATGGAGCAACGGTGGAATGAGATGGCGGGGAAACCGGAGATCCCGGAGAAAACCCACCCAGCACCGTGTTGTCCACCACAAATATAACTTTGTGGTCGCCTGGGTTCGAACCCGGGCCGCCTTGGTGAGAGCCAAGCGGTCTAAACACTGAACTACGGCGCGGCCCCTGTTGTTTCTGGACGAGATGACTTTAGGTTGCACTTGAGGAAGTTTACGGTTATGAAGTCAACGATAGAACTAAGTTACATTTGCTGAAAACATGCGTTTGCTACTGTTTGTGGGCAATACAAATACACCTACATAGTTTTTTGTCGATGTTCTTGGACATCATTTTACTTGCATGTGCTCCCGTTTCACGGCAAAACAGGTAGAATAGGATTGCATTTGCTTCTATTTGAGGGCGATGCAAGAAACCTTACGTAGAGTTTGGATGTTACAGATGGATTTACGTATAATTTTCTCCTATTTGTGGGCGATGCAAGTAGCCTTACGTTGAATTTGCATGTTACAGATGGATTTACGTCTAATTTTCTCCTATTTGTGGGCGATGCAGGCAGCCTTACGTAGAATTTGCACGTTACAGATGGATTTACTTCTAATTTTTTCCTATTTGTGCGCGATGCAAGTAGCCTTACGTAGAATTTGGATGTTACCGATGGATTTACGTCTAATTTTCTTCTATTGTGGTCGATGCAAGTAACCTTACGTTGAATTTGAAAGTTAAAGTGCATTTACGCTTAATTTGTGGGCGATCAGGTAAACTTACGTTGCAGCTTCTTCTGTTTATGGGCAGATAGACTTGCGTTACAGTTGCTGCTTGTAGGCGTTGCAGATATACTCATATTGCATTTGCTCCTGCAGGTAAAACAGGATTGCATTTGCTCCTATCTGTGTGCGTCACAGATAGATTAACGTTTGATTTTCTCATCTTTGTGGAGCTTGCAGGTACACATGCGTTGCATTTCCTTCCATTTGTGAGTGATGCAGAAAGATACAGGTTGTAAATGCGCTGTTTGTGCCAATACAGGATTGCGTAGCTGCTGTTCATGGGCGATACAGAGATACGTAGATTGTATTCACTGACGTTTGTAGGTGATGCAGGTAGATATTAGCAGCACCGGTCACTTAGTATGTTGTACGTTTAAAATAACTAGGGATGGCTGATTCATCCCATCCTCTACTGCGTAAACGCGATCCTTTTTGATGATGTCAGTGGGCATCAAACGGTACGGTATATTTGAAGTTCCTCTGAGTGCCTGTGCGTCCGTGTGCAAGGCTATTTAGGTTCATTAAGTGAGAGGGTCTGGCCCACATTTCATCGCTCAGTGAAATACATCAGACAGTCACTGGACTGTTACTGTGGTGGTCTTTCGGACCGGGTATGTTCAACTGCTTAATTACCTCTCAAATTGGTATCATATTACATTACTGTAGAGTGCAGTAGTTATATCATGTTAGTTGATGGAATAGTTTTTAAAAACATTTTACTTTCATTCAGCCAAGGCAGACTCCCAATGGGTGAAAAACCAAGGCGAACCTGATAATACTACAGTGATATTCTTCTACAATTTGAAAATAGGAGGTAATCATTTAGCTACAGCATACAGCTATGGTAGCTATGTGTGCAGCAAAATAACTACGAAATTTTCTGTGGGATATACTTAACGGAAACTAGTCTCGAATAGGCCTCATACCGACGTGAAAATCTATATTTATTACATGTAAAACAATACTGACTTTTATATGTTTTACTCCTATGTGCTTCTCGTCAGACTAACTATAAATATAAAATCAGCGATGTCAATGTCCAACTATCTCTGGTACTAAGAATATATAATGCCTCACAGTGTACAGCTATGAACAAAAAATTCTTTGTTTACAAAACAAACGGAATAAACCATTAAGTTGCTCGAGTATGTGGACAGAAAGCAGCAAAATAAAAATAGCAGCACTGCAGCATTTATCTTATTTTCTGATTTCTGAATTGCGTATGCTTTCAGCTTTCAGTGAAGATACAAAATATATCGCAAGTTCTAGTCTTATATCCAGGGCCGTATTTCGAACAAAAAGTGGGGGGACGCACACCTAAAAATTTTCCTGACGCTGGAGAACCGATCAGAATTCTGCACTTGTAGATTCGCCTTCCTGCTTTGGTTCTCCTCAGCATGCGTACGATTTTTTATCCATTGTTTTCTGTAATCCTCTGGGTTCCACATACAGTGGCCGACATAAGTATTGGAACGTAAACATATTTCATTATTTATATTATTTTAAAGCTACGCAGGGTAAGTATACTAAAAATAAAACTGGTACAAAATAAACTTCAGTCTTCCATTAAACATATATACTCATAAATAGCAACTGAAACTAATTTGTGCTACAAGGAGAAATAAAACGGTTACTTTACATCTGGACATAAGTATTCGAACAGAGAACAGCTAGTATGTAGTTATCATCCCCTTTCTTTGAATTACTGCTGAGAATTATTTGGACATTGTCTGTATGTGTTGTTTAGTGACTGCAGAGTCCATATTTCTCCACTCTGTTTGAAGAAGTTCTTTCAGATGATCCTTGCTTCTGATGTGATGCTTCCTCACACGCTCCTCGAGTTCCTTCCAGATGTTCTCTATAGGATTTAAATCTGGAGGTTGTAGCGGTGTCTTCAAAGTGTGAGGAGTGTTGTACACGATCCAAAGCCTTACAATTTCAGCAGTATGCTTCGGATCATTGTCCTGCTGGAAGTAATAAGCATGCCCTAATCCCAGCTTCCCTGCACTCTTTTAAGATTGTTTTCAAGAATCCTCTTGTATTCAAATTTGTACATGGTCTCATCTATGAACACCAGTTTCCCAAAGCCAGATGAAGCTATACAGCCCCATACCATCACACTACTGCCACCATGTTTCACTGTAGCTACCATGTTCTTAGGTTCCCATTCTGTATTTGGCAGTTTCCACACTTTAAGACGTCCATCACTCTCGTATAAGCAGAATTTGCTCTCGTCCGACCAGAGAACCTTATCCCAAAATTCTGTTGGTTTCACCACAAACTGTTTAGCAAATTCTATATGCATTTTCCTATTCACCTTATTAGCATATGGTTTCTAGCTATTAAGCGGGCATTGTACCCAGTACTATTTAAAACCTGTTTAACTATTCTGGTGTGAACCACAGTGCCAGAATATTGATCAAGGCATCCTCTAATCTCAGATGCAGTGACTCTCGGATTCTGTTTCACCATTTTTATTATTTGCTTCCTGTCTTTGGTGGTGAGTTTAGAAGGAGCGCCATTTCTAGGTTTATGTACAACAGTATTTTTCTGTTTGAAGCGTTGAATTATGCAGAACACTGTAGTTTTACTTCTGTTAATGGTTTTGACAATTTCAGAGAGAGATTTGTTTTGTTTGTACACATTTATCATGATATTCCTCTCTGCCAACGTTGTCTCCTTACCTTTACGTCCCATATTACCTGCGAGTTCACAATCGGCTGAATAACTTTCAGTACACTGTCTCGAGACATAGCATAAAAACAATTGCTATGTGGTCGGGGCGTGAAGGGTACGTCCAATCATCTTTCTCTTTTCGAATGGATACGTTCGAATCCTTATGTCCTGTAATAAGAGCGACAATAGAATAAATACAGTACAGATTTTGTAATAAATACATGCAAAGTGATATTTTAAATAATGTTTCCGAGACACAAAAGTTAATGTTTCTATGTTTAACAATTCAACGCTGCCAAATAAATATTATAGTATTTATAGTATGTGCAATGTTACATGTTATGTTGTTCGAATACTTATGTCGGCATCTGTACATATGTACTGGAGGTCCGTTAATAGTCATAAACATTATTTGAATGTATTTTGAATATTATATATAATATTTTTGCACTGTTTTGAATGTTAAATTAAGAAAGGTACTGAATTAAAAAGTGCAAATGATATTATTAATAAGGGGACTGCGTCTCCCTTCGAAAAATAGTGGGGGGACGGCGTACATCCGTGTTTCCCCTCCACTACGGCCCTACTTATATCCCATAACCAAACACATGAGTCTGTTGTTTAAGAAATGCTGCACGAAACGGGGAGATAGCTGCACTTTGTTTGGATCATGATAATATCTCACATACGCATCTCTAATAAGACTAATACTGCTGGTCAACAAAATGTAAATTGTTTAATATTAGAAGAAGTATAAAGGTTGATTCTTACTGAATTTTGTGTGTTGATTACAAATCCTTTTGTAGAACTTTTCCATCACCCACAGTTTTTGAGTAATTGCATTAACAAAATGTCTTGTAATTATACAGTTGATATGTGTAACACCTTAGCTTGAGTACCTTTTACATACCTAAAAGTATGTAAATTAGACTTTCGACTGTACTATGTCATATTACTGCCGTCTGGTGTAGTTGGTACGGGAGGGCCTAGTCCATAAGGCACTGGTTGAGTTGCTGATTCCAAAGATGGATATTTAACAGTGTATTTGGATTTCGATATGGAACTTATTCCAGATATATTTGTCAAGCAGAAGTAGCAGTCTGTTATATGATCCTTAGGTTCCCGCCATATCTGGAACTGCAAAAGGCATATGGCAGTTCCCTTTTAAACAACCGTGTAATAGTGTTGTATATTTGGCACAAGAGATTTCTGGAGCCCAAAACGTATTCTCATCGGTTTTATTGTGAAAATAACACTCATAAGCTCTTTTAATCCGAGAAGTTAACTTTCGTCTGTGTGCTTTTAAGTGAGCTCACCACAAATGTAACAAAAATTTTTATCATTTACACATTTGCGAGACATTTATTCTCCTAATTCCCAACGCTTAAGAAAACATACTATTAGAAACACTACACTTGTTAATTTACAACTGAGAACTCACAGGATTAGCTTCTATTGGCTTCTACTCCTTTGGAAACAATGCAGGATAATTTGTATCTGCAACAAACCTTCCTTGTCTGCTGTTGGAGTAAACATTCACCTGGACGGTAAAAGCATAGCTTTGGAGAGGCTCTGTTGGACATTGTCATTCCTGAAGTCACAGATAACAATCAACTAAAGCAAATATGTCATTTGTTACCTATTTGTTGACCTAATAAGATAAAACTACTTCCTCTTAATCAGCACACTTACTGCTCTATGCTAATAATCATGATACGTTTTTTTTAATATTACAAAAATTGGTGAGTGATGGGGCATTTCTAACTTGATTTTTGGATTTGGTACATACAAATACGTAAGAATGAGCAGAAATTATTTATTTAAAATTTTCATTGTTGATCAGTGTAATTTTTTCTTTCACGGCAAGTAAGTTCGTATATTAAAATCAAAGAAGCAAATGTAATGATACTGTTTTTCTACACCAACCAGGATACTGGAATCAGATGAGAGTATTTAGTACGCCTTTCTCCTGTGGTAGCTTAAGCAGTAAGAGTATCGCCACGATGTTTCGAGACTCTGCCGTTTAATTGAATATTTCAAGTGTGATTCAACTTCTCATCGAATAATTGAAGTAGTTTGGAATTCAAACAATTAACAATACCTGGAAATAGTTTAGGCTTCAAAAAATTATTTGGTATAAATTGTGTGGTTTAGTGAGAGCCACATAACTTTTGTAGTAAGATGGTATATCTCTTTCGGTTTGTATGTTGTGTAAAAGCCATTCAGAATGAAGACCACAACATATTAGATACAATTCAGTTGTCGTTTACAACTTAAAAAGGTATTTTAAAATAAATCCTTTGACATTAAAAAAAAATAATAATAAAAGAGTTTGAACATTTATATGTCAAATTTAATTTAGGGTAGAGGAATTTTCTTTGATATCTTCGAGTTCCAACTAAGAAGATGCTACTTTGATGTTTAGCCACATTTTCGTTTTCAGCTGGGCTGTTTAGATACAGACAGACCTATTTCTAAATGCAGTTCTTTTTCGATACAGGGGCGTCGAAACATATATTTAAAGTTAAATCTCGGTATCTCGGTATTTTTCGTATGGTACTGTACCGTTTCTTTATCCCTTACATCACCGATAACGGTGTTTAGGGTACACGGATTCCATTAGCCCGGGAAGTCGGGGCGAGGGAAGCCGAAGAGGAGCCAGGGCTGAGGGACCAGTCCAACACCCGGGATAAGAGCGAGAATTGGATGATAGTATGAAGGTGAAATGAATAATAGGAATTATGGAGGAATTGTGGAATGATGGTGGCGGAAACCGGAAGACCCGCAGCAAACCCGCCCCAGTACCGTACCGTCCACATACATAAAAATAAATTAAATTTCGAACATATAATTAAAAATTTAATTCTTCTTTTCTAGTCTATCCCTTACCAAATTTTATAAATTTAATTTAAAAATTTACAAAATTTTCAAACATACTTAAAATATTTAAAACATAAATATAATATTACTGGTTTCCAGTTATTAACTTTGCTATATTTTAAAATTCCCCATAGTAAGATTTTGCCACCGGTAGCCGGCGGCCACTTTTGATACTGGTATCCAGCACTACTATTTAACCAAACAAAAATATCTTAACCACACACAACTATAAATTACAGATTGATTAATTACCACCCATAAATTTTAAAAATGAACTGTTATTAATTAACCTAATTTTCAAAAATTAATAAAATATTCTTATAATTAATTATAATTTAAAAAGCAAAAATATTATTAACAGAATTATATAACATTTCAAAATTATGACAATAATGAGTTAAAACCTTTAACTTAAATATATGTGTGTGTGTGTGTGTGTGTGTGTGCGTGTGTGTGTGTGTGTGTGTGTGTGTGTGTGTGTGTGTGTGTGTGTGTGTGTGTGTGTGTGTGTGTATATGTATATGTTAACTTCCTAAAATATTATTTATAAAATTCATCTCATAATTTATTAAAATTTAAAACCAGCATGACCATGGAGGTTTATAGTATTTCTTTTTTTTACTTTTATTATTTTAACGGTGGACCAAACTAACATTTTTAACGACGCCAACCAATACCATGGTTGCACAGTCTGTACAAAGTATGAGGGAAAAATATTCTCTTGTAATTTTGAAATTGTTTTAATTCTTCCAACCGCGACTTTGTAGTAATTCACTTAACTTCTACTTGTAATTTCACTTGTAACTTCACTTGTAATTTTGTAGGAATTCGCATTACCCGGAACCCGAGTTCCACGCGCCAGAGGCAGAAGAAGCACTTCATAGGCAGTTCGTAAAACTTGTTTTCTAGTCTCTGTTTCATATAACCTTGCCCCGCTGACATGTATCAATCCGCGTGCCACTACCTTCCCCCTCATCCTAATTGGCTAATGCTTTCGCGCCATAGACTATAGGCGGTGCCTTCCCGTCACATTTAAGCCTGCAGTAAACGTCATAATAATTGCCAGGAGGATAGATAAAATCATACAAATAACAATATGAAGGCATGCAAAAATAATGAAGTTTATAATGAAACTGAGCTAGTTGAAACTGAATGAATGAGCAATGCAACTGAAACAAGTTTATAATGAAAAGCCTTCGGCTTTTCCACTGGGATTTTTTAAAACCAGCACACACAGCTTGCAAAAATGCTTTGTCTTTCAGTCTGAAAAGACGTGTCACGCCATACTTATCGTGGGTGCCTTCATTCACGCAAATCTTGTCAAGGTAGTATATTTTGCGATTTGTATCCCTGTACAGTCTGATTGTCCTTAAATAACGTCTTCGCCACACAGCAACATTGCCCCTGAGTGGTAAGGTTTCCTGTTGTCTCAATTTCATGTCGCGATGTTCCTACGCATCTAACACGCCTGTAAGTTCAGAGCACAGCTGTTCGACCTCTCTCACTGACAAAGACGGATTCTTCTCTGTGAGTGCATTAAACACATGCACCACAATTCCTATTTCGCCGCTTTGTAAAGGTTTTCCCTTGCGATGCTTCAGCGAAAAACTCGCGGTAGACTCTGCCGTTATAGATATAATAAGTACACGTGCAATAAACGATCAATAAAATAATTTATCTCTCGCACTCGGCACAACATACCTTCGAATGGCGATATATGACTAATCCAGTTCAAAACAAGGTCAGTGATAAGTCATATAAACAAATATGTCATAACTACCTCTAAAGCACGTGCTATCTTGTCATGTGCTTGAGAGCAAAGGAACCTCCTCTTTACTTCGTTTAAGAATTAACATGCATTTCAGATAAATCAACTCTGTTGCGTAATATATTTAATTAAAACAGTTACGAAAATATAAATTTGACAATGCTCTTCCAACATATAAAGATGTATCACCATGTTAAATAACGAACTAATTTTTACCGCACAACAAGCTATACTGCAACAGCAGCCAATGAGAAGTGATAAGGTCACGTGACCGTTAAGGGATATGGGGCAAACTTATGTGAAACAAGGATTAACTCAACAAATAAATTTAAATATGAAATGTTGATTAAGGTTGTGAAAATTGTATTGTAAGGAGAATTTTTAATAAAATATCTATATTAAATTCGTAATTTAAAATGTATCATCCTCGAGCTTCCTAATACATACATGCCAAACTTTGCGAACGCATTTCTATATGCAGACATTTCTGTAGTGTACTTTATGCTCTGGAAGATTCACATTTTTGTTCAATATATCTCAAAACTGGATAACCTTATTTACAATGGAAGCAGGCCGCCTACATTGAGACATACACCAACAAAACGATAACATTTCGTATCGATTAGCACACTATTGGCGTAAATTCAGTGCATCAGTAAACATGATCAACCGGGCGAGTCTCTGATAGGATTGTTTTTCCTTTTTTTCCGGATAGGTACGTATAACATATTCACATGTGTAACTTTTAGCCTCTGAACTGGAATACAAAGTCAAGTATTAGCAGTTTTTATTGTGAATGCTCGCTTTGCAAGCCTATGACAGCCTCTGTTACTGAGCAAATGTGAAACCCTCCCCGGTTGACCATTAACGCAAACTGCCAACAAGAGAGTTGACATACATGTCCTTCTGTTGGTAATAATTTAATGGTTGGCGTTCTAACTGGTGGGTGGGGAATTTCCTTCACGTACGAGGGATTGCTCAAGATAGAGCCAACTGACCAGCACATACAATACAAAAGCTCCGCTATGGGTTTGCTTTCTACACCACTGGTTCTCAACTATTCTACTTCCAACAGCCTAATGGAAATAGATAAAACTTGTCTGTATATTATTTAAAACCTTAAATATTACCCGGCATTATACTGTAATTAAGGAGTTGAATGATGCAAATTTGTATATAAGAGATTGAGAACATGGATAGGTGTATATTTTTGAAGTTGTAACTAATTCTATAATTTTCTCAAAATCCCATTATGTTAAATCTACAAAGGATTGTCGTGGTTGGCCAAACAATTTATTTTCGTCCATAAAGACTGGGCTATAAATTTAAGGGTAGCTTTTAAAGATTTTCAAGATATATTATTGAAAACGATGGTTCCTGGTTTGATATTTGTAAGTAAATCTATTATTTATACACTGTGTTTATCAGATAGTTTAAAGTAGTGCTGTATGATTTAATCGATTAACCGAAACGATTAGTCGATTAATTCTTTATTTTATATTAAAGATTAATAAATGCTAATCGATTAATCGAGTCGTTTAAAATTACTCGATTACAATAAATATTAATCAAAACTCTTTTAGCCAAATTTGGCCCTCTTTGTTTTGATGTATTGCTTCCAACCTAAACAGCCTTTCCAAAGCATCAGGCTTTCACTAGCCACGTAATGTTCTTTGAACTCTGAGATAATATAACTGCTGATAGCTAAAAGAAGTTACTCTGAACCCCGAGAGTCTAAATAACACTTCTGTTGTGAAATATTCTAAGAGGTACAAAACTACATACAGATACTGACAGAGAGGTTTCCTTCCTTACAGCTTATGTGTGACAGCATATCGTATACAACTGATTATTTATCCCTTACTAGCATAAACTGAACTGTACAACCTTGAACCGAACACTTCGATTACGCAGCTATGGAAACAATAGCAGATCCCTCTTCTCAGGGCTGGTGGTGTTGTAGCTCTGCTGTTAACTGCAGTAAGCCAGTAACGTTTCTGAATTCGTGATAGTGAGTGAAATTTTTGTGTTAAAATGTTAAAATATGGAAAAACGTTATAAAAAACAACTGCACGGTGGTCTCGCATATCTTATTAGATATTGATGTAATACATTACTAAATAATTACTTAAAAAGTATTGTATATCTAATTCAATACATATATAAAGTATGTGCGCTTGATGCAAACACAAATTTTGAATCTAAATATATAAATGTACAGAGTATTAAAGTACTTTACATAATCCTTACACCTAATTTTTGAACAGATAATATCTCGGTTAATCGACAGATTAATCGATTAAAGTAACACGGTTAATTGATTAAACTTTTGATCAATCTACAGCTCTAGTTTTAAGCTATGCACGTTTCCTTATATGGAGTTGAAAATACTCGTATCGCAGGATTAGCGTTTGGCATTTGTAAGGTAACCTGTAATTTTCGTTCGATAACATATAAGGGGGCATAGGAACCCGTAAAGCAGTTTGCTTCAAGTTATATACACAGAAACCAAAATGTCAATACTGCGAATGCAAACAAGAAGCCATGTAAACACGGTCTGGGGAATGCTGTCTCCAAATACCAACAGAATAACCACAGATGGAATGGTTTGTAACCCCCAAGTCATTGCCTGAAGTTCAGTAACTATCCAACTTTGTCCTGGTGTGAATATTTAAAAATATCTATGCGTGATTATAAATATATATGTACATATATAAAGTTTGTCTAGATAATTCAGAGATGGTTTATTTTCAAGGTATGCATAGGGTTGAAAATGGAGATTAGAAGTTAGGACAGCAGAGGTCCTTGAAAGCCGTAGGGTAACTTGATATTTTGCCAGATTCTAAAATCAAGTGTAGTAAGTTTTATAAAAATTAAATAAAAACATTTATATGATTTAAAGGTTTAACGAAATCGGACGTAACATTGGTATTATAAACATTATCTACTCTTTCCCCTCCATTAAATAATATTAGAATATTTTAACCCTTCCCAACTGCCCCTTTTGAATGGAAGTCACTGAAAATATTTCATGTTCTCTGCAAAAAAGAGCTCCTCAGATATTCATATTCAACGAGACGGGATTGAATTTGGCAACATGAAGTTGAAAATCCCCAATCTCTCAAAATATTTAATTTTTAAATCCCTACTAGCCTATGTTCGTTCAGGGGAAACAGTTGCATTTCAGTGATGAAATAATTCTCCGGATCGGTCTAGTATATACTATATCTCCTTTGCCTTTAGTGATGGGAATAAAAAGTCACACGATGCAAGATCGGGGCTATAAGGTGAATTGATAACAGGTAATGTTGAATCGAGCTAGAAACTGCATGACTTGACTTGCGACGTGAGGCCGTGCATTGTCATGATGAAGTCGCCACCCAGTCTGAGAAAGCTCTGGTCGTTTCTTTGTAATGTGCTTCCTCAGTGTAGCCAATACTGACGTGTAGTATGCTGGTGTAACAGTAGTGTGAGGGGCAACTGCATGCTGGTGTCATTCCATTACAGTCAAAACATGTGATCGCAATCACTTTCCGTGCAGATGGAACTACTTTTGCCTTTTTTGGTGTTGAAGAACCTGGCGGTTTCCACACTGTGCTTGCTTGTTTTGCTTCAGGATCATAATGATGCAGCCATGACTCATCACCGGTGATAATCGAAGCTTAGGGGTATTCGATTTGAGAACTCTGAAGCAGTGCTCAAGAAAAGTGGGGCGATTCTCAAGGACCTGACAAAGAATGGTCTGCAGCACGTCTTCAAGGACTGGCAGAGACGGTTTAAAAGGTGCATTGAAATATGGGGGACTACTTTGAAAAATAGCATGTAAACATGTAATAAACATCTGTGGAAAAAAGCAGTCTAAGTCTTCGTTGATCAGCCCTCGTATTTAACACATTTAATGTTAAACTTACAGCATTGTTATCAAAATTGGGAGCCATTATTTAAAAAATAAAGACATTTCTAAAAGCATTCCAGGTAAAGGGAGTTCGTAGTGAGAGAATTTTGTTGAAAATCTACGTTTCACATTTTTGGAAGATGCTGAACTTAAATGCAAATTCGTATTTGATTTATGCTGTTACACACACACATTCCTTTTGTGTTTAGGATACCCTAAAACACGCATTTATGATGAAGTCTCTAATGCCTTTTTAGGTGGAAGGCAACAGTTCCTCTTCTTTCTTCTACGTAGTAAAAATGGTAAAAAGAAGTTTGGACCAGCATGGACAGATTTTAAGAACTACATTATTTTATATTGCCTGTCTTGTAATATTGTTTTATGTGACTAATGATAACATTTTGCATTTCTTCATCAGGAGAGAGGTGAAAGAAAAATAGAAAAGCAAACGAAACTGCATCAAAATATCAAGGAAAATCTGTCTCTTACTTCGCGCCTAAGCCTTGGATACACACATTACCGCCCTTCTTGAGCGCTAGAGTGGCACATCATTCTAGCAATGTAGGCGTTTTATAATGTATCTCAAAGTGTCAGAGTTTCCATAAAGAAAGTCAAACGACACAAATAATCTATTTTTAGTCAACCAGAAAACAAACATTCCTCAATTGCGACCTGTGATAAATTCTTTAGCAGTTCCAAAGGAAAATGTTTACATTTACTTCTATATAGTTTTTATTACCTCTTTGCTTGCTCTTTCTAATACAGAGTAATTTCATACCTCTGATGCACTTCTAATGTCCTATTATTCTCCAATATTGAATTGAATTATTTATTGTGCATATTCCAAAAGTTTACAATTTACAACTTTTGGCTACATTTATTTGTCTTCACCTCGTTACCACCTTGGCTTATATGACACCCTGGTCTTCTGCTCTGCCAGGTAGCTCTTAACCTCCATACCTCCTTCTAACTTACTTAGCTCCATTCCCCCCCTCCCTCATCTTCCTTTCTTATGTTCTTTTCTTTTACTTTCCGCAAGAACTCACCAATACTTCTTACCTTCTTTTCCTCCTTTCCCGTTAATATTTTTATAGCTACTATCCTCTTCTCTACTTTCTCCCACATTTCCTCCCAAACCTTTTTTCCCCACATTGCAAACTCCTCGCATTCTTTTACATAGTGTTCTATGCTTTCTTTCCCCCCACAAAATTCAGAAATTCCCTTTTCCCTACCTCTTATCCCTCTTGGAAATATTATTCCTGTTCTCATCCATGCTAACTCTTCTCTCTCTTGCCTATTGCAGTAATCTACATATGCTTCTCGTCCCCAATTTATTTTTATTTGCTTGTAAAATTGTAATGATTACATATTCTCTAGACTTCTCCAAATTTCCTGCCTTCATATATCTTCTATTCTGCATGATAGCAATTTACCCACATCGCTTGTACTCCTTTCCTTTAATCTCCATATATCTCCCATTCCTATTTTTTTTCCATAATTCCTCCTATCTGTGCCCACCAACTATTTGGGTTCTGTAATCTTTTTTGCTGTCTCATGCATAATTTTATAATATACCCTTCTTCTTTGGTCAAACACCTATACCAAAATTTTATTATTCTTTCCATTATTATTCCATTTCTTCTTATCTTTCCTAATTCTGCTAAAGCTACTTCCCTAAGTGCTGACCTTGGTAAGCCTAGTAGCTCTTTACAAAACCTTCTGCAGTGTTGGTCCACCGTTTTGTTTACCTCTGTGCCCCCCCCCCCCCGATCTCCACTGCATACAACATTTTGGATTCAACCAGTGCTTCATACATTCTTTCTAACTACTTGGTTGTCATTTCTAGCTTATATTTGCATATTATTATCCCCTTCATTGCCACCCTTCATTTTTGCTTCAATTTTTCTGCTGTGTGCTCCCCACTTTCCATTGTTATTCAACCCCACTCCTAAGTATTCAGATTCATTGAACTTAAAATTCCCAGTTGGCCTTTGTCACTATATGCAGTGCAGAAATTCATAAAGTACAAAACTTGAACATCGAATAGAATCCCTACGTCAATGTCGTATATATCCAGGTAATCAGGTTGTAGTCATTTCTTATTTTTTTCACTTCGTTAACAGATAAATGAGCTACTGCACTGGGAGGCGTGAAATTCTTACTCTTCACGTCGGAAGCCCGCATAACATATGATTGAGAGAAGGTTAGAAGTCAGGTTTTCCTATGTGGCATAAGTATAACTTTCTGGTAAAAGGAATACGAGCACAGTGTGTGTCTGGAAGACATGGGGCCAAACGAGTATTGCTCTTTTGGACGGAGGAACTCAAGAGCTCTCTATTCGAAGAAGCCATGGTAAGCTTGCATCAGGAGCAACGCTTCTGAGCGAAAATGCCACACATCATTACGCCAGTAAGATCAATTGTGTTGATTGGAAGCCAAAAGTCGATCCTCTGCATCAGACGTTTCACAACTTCAATCTCTTAGCGTTGAAGCGCGCCCTTTGTGGGAATCATTTCACTATCATTTGGCACGTTGAAGCATCTTGCACCTTAACACACTAACTCTACCATTGACACTGTTGAACATAGACCAGCTCATGATACCATAGGTATGCGTGCACATTTGTTTTGGTATATCTTTTCCTGTTCGAAAATCTAATGCAACCAAATCCAAGGTGAAGGTTCAGATTATTTGCCTCTTCACTGTGGAGCGGTTCCCCTCCTTGTGGGTTGGACTTATATCACACGATTCGGTGACATATCTGAAGTTGGATTCGCCCCTTCGTGAGGTCTACGCCCTACACGCGCAAAAGTTTCGCGCTCCCTCGGTGTGGCGACGCATGTAGAAGCCAAACCTTACCTTGATGCAGAAGCGATGAACCTTTCGTCTAAAAGCCGTGAAGATGAAGTTCTCGAAGATTTCTATAAATTCTCTTTCCGGCAGATGCGGCGAGCGATGAGATGTGAAACTTCTCAGGCGTGGTATCGATAAAAAAGGGATTTCAGTTTTGGGCAGCTATGGAATAAAATAATTTACACCGTTTCAATTTACTTAGAATTATATTTCTCGACATCATTTTCTTCTTTACATGCGACTTTTTCCACTGATGTATATAGCCCTTTACTATATATTAATTTTCTCCTTTTATTTATAAATGGTGCAACGGTTTTTTACTTAAATTATTTATCATAGCGTCGCGTATTCGGTGTATATTTTAAACGTTTACTAAACTTTCATAAATTATGAACTCCAATAACTTCTCGTAGTTTCAAGAAGTCTTTTACCGAAAACGCGCCTACCCTCTTCGAGAGTTAAAGCCAGAAGAAAAAAATTAAGAATAAAATCATTGGTTCTTTTTTCTGTTTTGGTTGCTAAGTTACCGTAATACTTAATTCTGATTGGTCCTACATCACAATTTGGGATTTCAATAAACGTAAGTATTTGTTGCATAATCTATATGGCCTGCTTGGTTATTAACTTAAGTTGAATTACAGATGGCCATGTTTACTTAATATGTCCATGTATGCAATATCAGTTTCAACTGGTATTGTTGCGGCATTGTTTTCTTATGTGCAGCATATGTTTCCATGATTCCTTGGAGTGTAACAACTGTAAATGAATTCCTAAAATGAAATTCATCAGCTACAATATAAAACCATAAATAACGATATATGGAAAGCTTCAGGATTATTGTGAGAATAATAGTAGTAATAATTAATAATGCGGTTATTAAACTTTTAAAAAGAACTATTTTAAATCTTTTTTTAGATTTAGTTTCAATAAAATTAAGTTTTATTTGTACACTAGATAGACTTCATACTGGAATATACTAAGATGGCGTCAAGTATCGCCATATTTCTAGTAGAGATTTTCTCGTTACTAAGGTTTGTTGATTAAAACAAATCGAGTTGTAAGTACAAAAAGCTTTTTTCTTCTGTAGTCCCTACCAAGTTTGCATAGCATAAAGGCAAACTAAGAACTTTTGAGATAATTTTCTTAATTTATTTTAAACGTTCGCTGTAACGTGATTTACCTTAATGATAGCTAAGCAGTTTCTTGAGTTCAAGATATAATTGTGTAATTATTTTATTCTACATCTTTTTTGCCTTTATTTAAATAAAAAACTGTACACGTGACTCTTCATTTACTTTTGCTTTCTTTTACTCCTCTCGCAAAATCTTGAATTAAATTGTATAGAGAAGTTGTATAATATTTATTTTTTAACAATTTAAATAGGTTTTGCTTAGGAATAATGGAAAATCAAATGAACTTAGCTATACCACAATGTAGCGAAACAAATTTAATTCACCTACAATATTACGTAAAAGTAAAGGCAGAAACATGGCACAAGCTATTGCAATTTGCCTTATCGCAACGATGTAATACGCGTAACTAACCCTAAGATGTAAACTTTGGAATGAGCGCATATTCGAACGCACATATACGAGTAAAACCTTAGCCGTAGTTTGGAATATTGTTTGCTGCTTTTCCAACGAACTCCGCTCGGGGAAACGAACGAATGTCATTGGGCACTAAATGGAACGAACGAGTGAAGCGTATGACCTTGACAATTCTACAGGGAAAACAAATGTAGAAAAACTAAGAATCACTACATCTCTTTGATTACTTTAATTTAAACAACAGTAATATCACCCTATTTTTTATTCATCTAGGTAAAATCATAGCCATTATGAGATTCAAATGGTCATAGTTCTCACCTGTAGCGAATCAGATGCCTTAGAGCCTTCAGCGTTGCCACCTTGTTACCCCCATTCATTTTATATTTCCCTCTCTCTCGCACACTTGCGAGTGTTCTTGACCCTAGACGAAAGGTGATGCAAACTGGATTTTCGTAAGTTTTATAATAATGCAGTTGTTGAAATCACAATTACAACGTGGATATTCGTATATTACGCAAATATCTTAAATATTTCGTTTAAAATTAATTATAGTTTATAAATTACTTATGTTGTTAAACCAATGAAAGTACCAGAGGTGCATCCACATAACTGTGAATGTTACTTACGTTAAGAGATAATTCGTCATTGTCATTGTTTTCAACGTCTGAGTACTGCAAATTTATGATATGTTCCAAAATCTCGTTACATGCTATTTCAGTCTAAAAGTCGTCTTCTTGTGGTGTATCTGATGTCTCACGCAGTTTTGCCAGTCTTGTTGTGTTCCTTCTTAATTTCTTCCTGAATAAGTCGTTCAACGTCAGTCAGTTTAACAATATTATTTCTTTTTTGCAACATCATTTGAGCCCCCATTAATTCAATTCTGGCAGTAGTAAGGGGGAAGGTGTATCGTATCTCACTGATCCAGCTGATACACTTTTTCATGGAATAGCGAGTGAATAATACTGTTTTGAACTCTCTATTAGAGTAAATAGAGATTGTAAACCATTCATAAACAAAGATGTGTGACCAGACACGTTCTGCCAAAATAGCAGGAAGTGTGATGTTTCCTCTCATCGAATTTAACAAACACCTTGGCTTATTCAAATTACATATTTCTTTTATCACGTCATGTCAAACGTTTACGTATCAGTTCTGAAAAGAAATGTGTAGTGTTCTGAGTGTGTCGTTGTTAAATAATTTATTGATACATTTCTGTGATAAATGACGTAGCTTAGAAGAAAGCCCACTCCAATGCATGATGCCTGCTTCTATCCACAGAGATAAAGGACGTGAACGTTAAGACACTAGGGAATGAGCTATAAAATTCCAGGAAACAAAATATATCTTAATATAAGCATCATTTGGAAAGGCAATAAAATGACAGAAACATTTCATTTCCTTCATCACCATACGCTTGTGACGTAAGGAGAAGCAACGAGGCTGAACAGAGAGCATTAGTGGTGCAATAAAAGGTTTGGCATTAGCTTCACAAGGGAACAAAACAACAGGGTCTCGAGAAATCTCCAGCAAAATGGAGTTCCATGCCGATTAAGTATGAAAATAATGTCGACTCTTTAGAGATCCTCTCAATATTGCTTGGGACGAACAATGTCACATTTTCCTGCTTTAATGTTCGTAGTTTTTCTAGCTCCGTGTATGATATTTGGAATTTGAACCTAATCTAACATGCAGTCTTCGATTACAAATTTCTCAGGCATTACCTCCTGACATTGATAAACTGGTTAAAGAAAAACGAAACAAAGTTTCCGAAAATGACCACGTAATTTTGTTCTTAATGGGTCTTCTCTAATTACTTTGTTTTATTTTATTTATTTTATAACATGCCTAACCTTCAGATAAACTACGAGTTCCAGTTTTACATATTTTCTCAAAAAATGTAACTGTTTATAAACTGTGACGAATTGTGTAATTAAAGCAGTCAGCATTAATATTACAACACCCAAGATGTAAGTTGCACATATTATTAACACCCAATACGTTTTCTGTCTTTCCTACGCTGTCGGAACCCCGAAACATCAAACTCCTTCCTCTTGTGCAGCAGAAGTCAGCGCGGTGACGTCACACGCTAACCTATATTTCGTTCGGGAGCATATCTGACGTCACACCGCCACTACCTATCTTTCCCTATTCTAGTTTGAGACAGACTGTGGAACCCTTGCCACTTACTATATTTGAATTAATGTTACTCCTCAATCCAGACAGCTTTCACAGCAATTTTTTTTAATTTATGGTTAAGTCATATCGGACGATGAATGAAATGGATGAAATGATGATGCTCAAATGATCCCAGGCTCCATTGGGTATAGTTATCTGACGTTTACCTTTCAGGATTGGGGAAAACCTCGGAAAACATCTGATCAGATAACTCACCCTGATAAGGATTCCAACTCGGGACCTCTTGAAAGCAAGGAAGACAGGCTATCACCGGCACCCAATATGCTTTCCAGGATTGAGAAGTAATTATAATTCGTGTATAACCCAAGATGTATGTGCCCGCCTCGGTAGCGTAGATGGTAGCATGTCTGCCTCACGTTCAAGAGGTCCCGAGTTCGAATCTCGGTCAGGGTGAGTTACCTGGATAAGGGTTTTCCGGGGTTTTCCCTAATCCTTACAGACGAATGTTGGGTAGCTCTAAGCCCCATGGACCCTGGAGACAATTGAGCATCATGTCACCCATCTCATTCATCGTCCGATATGACTTAACCTTGGAGGACTTAAATTACAAAATAAAATAAAAAATAAAAAAGATGTATACCTCTATGTTACCCTTGACTTTCTATAGTGACAGTTCATAATATAGTTACAACTTAATAAAGATCAACGACAATACTGCAGTGTTTTCCTGGTTGCCTAAAGAGCGCTGCAGGAATTTTCCACCAGTTTCAAAAATATAATAATTTTATAAATACCACTAATTTATAGAAGTATAATATAATTTAATCTATCAGTTGTGAGAGTTAAATCATATTTTATCAATATTCACAATTAAACATGTAGTAAAATAAGGTCTGCTTTAAATTTATTTTAATTAATAAATTAAGAAAAAATATATGTATTGTAAGTTGAGTGCCATTTTCATGAGTACTGCTACACATTTGCGTTTCACTATCCATACATGTAATATATTTAAAAAGCCAAAATATATAATTTGAAGAATTATCTAACAATCATTTTCTGTTTTTCAGGAACAAGGAATGCTCTGCTTCTCTAGGCGCGAGAACTACAGGTAAGTTTCCAACTTGCAGTGCATAGGTTAACAAGGTTAAACCTTGAAACGTCGTAATTACACCTTGATATCGGCATGTAAACAATTGTGGAAGCCCTTAATGACAAGATTAGTGCATTCTCTGCTAACATTTAGCACCCACTATCACTCCATCTAACGCCATTCTGTGATCTGATGTTGGCATTTTATATCTTAAAGTAAAACAGCGGTTCTAAATGTCAGCGATGTGTGTTCTATTATCCATGACAAGGTTGGTTTAGTTATTAATATGATCGTATAATTTGCTCAGAATTTCAGCGTTTTTAAACAAGGGATCTCCAATCGTCTCGTAAAATAATACGTTAATGGCTGGCCCCGTAGCTCAGTTAGTAGAGCACCTGCCTGCCGTGCTAGGGGTCCCGAGTTCGATTCCCGGCGGAGGGGTTGGGGATTTATCTCCGACCAAGATAATTCCCCATCTTCCCCAGAGTCTGGAAGTATGAATGAGAGTGTGAATGTGTGCGTGATGTAATGATTAAAAAAAAACAAAGATAACGAGTTAACACCTTCATTATGTTCCAAAGGAGAATGGTCGCCGATATGACCATAGTAGTTAAAGATGGGGTATAAATGGAACAAGGAAAAAAAAATACGTTAATGGCAACAAAATAATGTTCTGAACTCTGAATAGAAACCCATGTGCCTGGCGTATATCAATAAGATTGAAGAATACCTCATTTTAGCTTAAAATGGTTCTACAATTTATGATCTTTAAAACTAAACATTAACACAGGAGCTTTACGTGCATACGATTATTATTTGTAATAAAATGGAGAAGTTCTGTAGCATTATCGTTGAGATAAGATTATGTAAAAAGCATAAATGTGGCCTATCGATTAATCTACCACCAGATGGATTTGTTAATACCATTAGGACAATATGGTTATAGACTAACCAAAACCACTACACATATTTTCCTTTCATTTTTTTCCAGTTGTTTTCAATTTACAAAATTGCTCTGAATAGATCGATTATGCTTTAGAAGAAATTTTCAAAGGTATAACATACACAAATATACAGGGAAACGATTTGGTTTATTTGATTTTTTCTTGTTATTTCTGTGAATATTGCTGACATTCATAAGTGCGTTGTGTTAAATAATTGGTTACTTAAATAAGGTAATTTTAGGAGTTTTTTTATTTGCCATTATTTTGTTGGCATTAGATCATTCTTGGGTATGTTTATATTGTCACCCGAACGTCGGAACTCCCTATAGAACCGGCTGGCAATAGGGCAGAGGGAAAGCATTGAGCATACGCCTACCCATTTGTCTCGTGTCACTAACTGAAGGGATAATTAGGGGAGCGGCGCGAGCGCTGTGCCGTCTCTTCCCCCTCTCCCTACCGTCTCGAACCTTCGTGACGATTCAGTGAACCGCGAGACTTCGAGAAAACAGCGATATTCCTATAAAAGGGGCTGCAGTGGCGCGTGAGTTCAGTTCAGTTCTTGTCGAGCATCGTGAGGAGCGCCCGGTGAGGGAACGGACTGTGTACGTGCATTGGAGTAGTGTACGTAATTGCGCGCAGTGGACCTGTGACAGACGAACTGGTGAATGGTAATTGTGTGCATTACGTAATTCTGTGTAATCGGCAAGTGCTCCGATTGTAATTCGGTGGAAATAAAGAACATTTTTGAGTGGTGCAATTGGACTTTCAATTTCACGAACCCACAAAGTCACAATATCACTCCGAGCACCGAGCGGGATAGCTCAGGTGGTTTCGTCTGTGGCCCGCTTTCGGGAGTCGCGGGTTCGACTCCTGTGGCCGACATACCTTATCCATGGATTTTTTTCGGGGGTTTTCGCGGGTCGCTAGGCGAATGATGGGTAGATTAATTAAATCCTCCGAATTTCCTGTCCCTCCATTTCATCTCCATTATCATGTCATATCATCTCTCATCTAGTGGTCTTTTTCAAGGTAGAAGTGTCGGCGGTTGTTTCGGCGGTGCATGGCAGGATGATTTGCTCTGAGGAAAACTACTTCCTCCTCCGGTAGGTCGGTTGTCGGCCTCAGCTCCTCTGCTGGGACCATTTCGGGACTCGGATCGCCTGGCTGGGACCATTGGAGCTTGGCTGCTGGGCTCGTTGCTTTCCCGCTGCATGGGAGCGGGTTCATTGTCCTGGCCTGTCCGGGGAGGTCTCTATCCAAGCATACTGTAGGGGCACTGTCCTCTGTACTGTTTTGGCTCCTTGGGTCGGCCGCACTCTGTCTCCTTCACCTCATCTTTCCTCCCGGGGGTGCCCCCACTTGGGGGCATATGAACAATGGGCCCAGTGGTGGCTACGTACCGAATCCCCTCCGCAATGAAATCCCCAATCCCAGTTACTTCGAGCACTTCAAACAGTTTTATGCAAAGTATTAATGCTTTAAGGAATTTGATATTTCAGTAGTTGTTCATCACTTCTACTTAACTTGCACACAAGTAACCAGGTTTGCAGAATCAGCGATAGCTTCTACTCTTAGTTTTAAAAACAATTAGGCTCTCATTTTCCTCGTATATTCCCAAACTATTGTTTTATTATTCCATTAATAGGATTGCTCCTATTTCAGTTATTTTATTTAAATGGTTCTACATAAAATTGCTTACGACTCAAAATTATAATATATTGACAGGCAAGACATTTTTGCCAGTACAAGTGTCAAAAGTTCAGTGAGGTTATATAGAGAAATAAAAACAATCTGGGAGATGGATGGATATATAAGATATGTAATAAGTTAGCGAGAAGGTTTTGCTTGGGCGAGAACAGGAGTGAGGAACTTGAAAGGTATGGTCAAGATAGGGAGCTAGATAAATGTCCATTGTGTGGAGAACAGAATCCAAACTTCCATTGTATATTATATTGTAGGCAAAAAAGGTATGGAGAGAGCAGGTCTGGCTACGTAAATGGGACAATTTGGGGGGGGGGTGAAGTAGTAATCAGAAAAATTTTATCACTAAAAGGGGGAAAAAGTACAGGAGAAATATAGGGAATTATTTAGGGAAATTTAAAGAGAGATAGCTAAGAACAATTAAGAGTAAAGTGTATATTAGGATAGGTGAAATGGCAAAATGTATAAAAAGGAGTAGAGGGTCTCCAGTATTCAAAAACCTAGGGTTAGCTGTATGGAGACCGAATTATTATTCAGTGCAAGCAACACTGTGAGATTTTCAGGATTCTGGAATATATGGCGTCTGCCAGTATGGATTTTACAATTGTAATCTTGATTTTGTATTTGCAATTAATGATGTAAAAGGAAAGATGAGAAATAAATTACAACTTAAATGTATTTATATCAAATGTTTTCTATTACTTTATTTTGTGAATAGCGAAATCCAAAATAAGTATTCCCTTCCGAAATAAAAATAAAATATCTGGCAAAACTAATAACCACAAATAATTGAGAGGGCAGAGAGAACTCCTCAGGTAATCAGACCGAATCACAGACGACGTACACAAAAGATGATGTCGCTCTTGTATTCATTGTTAACAGTGCATGCCTAATCTCAGGTATCAGTATCGGCATCTGTGTTACAGAGGAGTATCCAGTCGTGGTTTTCGTGATGTAACGATGACCGAAAAAGAGACCGGTCTTCTATCTTTCACTGCTCGCTGTACACTGTGCTCAAGGACGAGTGATACCATTAACAGCTCAAACTTACGGAAAGGTGTTTGTTTTCAGAGAATTATTTCAGTTATTTTAATCCTGAAATCACTTTCACGACGACTGGACTACTAGATGACGTACATTATAAAAATAAATGAACTAGCTAGAAATCTTAACTTCAATAGGAATGAAGCTTGCCAAAATATCATGGGTATAGTAGGTCTGGAATACGATTGGGGCGCAGTTAATATTTGTAATTGAACTATTCTTCTAAAAATATAGAAGCATCTGTAACAATATTGCCAAATGTTGTACTTTCTTTGTCTACAATAATGTACTGAAGTCCAATATATTTAAAAATGTTGATTCTAAAAAAGCAGGACTTTTACAAATTGTCAGACGTTAAGCGGGGCCATTCTCCCCAATTACTTATTTTTTATTTTATTCTTCTTCACTCCATGGTTTGGGCATATCGCCCGTTCCGGCTTCATAAATCTCTCCAGTGTTTCTTGGGTCCTCTGTCTCTTCTTCCTTTTGGATTATAGTATAGTACTGCATTTGGATATCTTCCATCCTCCATTCTTAATATTGTGACTTTGTGGGTTCGTGAAATGAAAAGTCCAGTTTCACCACTCAAAAATGTTATTTATTTCCACCGACTTACAGTTAAACTCTTGCCAATTACACAGAATTACTTGCTGCACACAATTACAATTCACCAGTTCGTCCGTTACAATTTCACTTGTACTCGCGATTACATAAACTCCGATGCACATACCAGTTACGTACAGTCTTCCGTTGCACAATCTTCTCGTTCATTAACACGTCACTGACTAACTCTTACACCAAGAACTGCGACTGTCTCCTCGCTCACACTCACTAACCAACTGACTGACTAACACTGACTGCCTGTCTCTCTGAAACCCTTTTTATAGGAATGTCACCGTTCTTCTAGTGTTCACAGGAATGTTCCAGTAAAAGAAGGATCGAGAACCAGGTGTAAGAGAAACAGACCGCACAATTATGTTTCTTTCCCCAGCCGTCCCTGTCACCACTATAAGACAAACGAGGGGAGGGCGTAGCTAACACGGACCTCCCTCGTCTCCCGCTCTCAGCTGCTTTAATAGGGTGTTTCAACGCTCGTGTGACAATATATTGTCACCCAATTATCGGAAGGCACGACCAACTGGCAGCAGGGTGTAGGACAGGAGGCATTTAGGCCACGCCTACCCATTTATCTTGTGGCGCTCACTGAGGGGATGGTTACAAAAGTGTCACGAGCCACTGTACCGTCTCTTTCCTCTCCCCCTGACGTCTGGAACAATCAGGATGATTGTTTCGAGCCACGAAGCTTCGAGATCTGCCTATATAAGCGACGCATTAGAGGACTCGGGCAGTTCACAGTTCTTAGTTAGCTCTAGACATAGTTGTTGTACGGCAAGTTGCCGAGTAGTGAGTGTTGCGTAATAGTGAGTGTGGAGTGGGCCTGTGACAGACGAACTGGTGGATTGTAATTGTGTGCGCTACGTAATTCTATGTAATCGGCAAGTGTGCCAACTGTAATTTGGTGGAAATAAAGAACATTTTGAGTTTGTGCAATTGGACCTTTAATTCTACGAACCCACAAAGTCACAATATGTTCATGCCATTGTTGCCTTCGTTCTGATATTTTGTCATGGGTTGGTTCGATTTCTAATTCCTTTCTAATATCCTCATTTCTTATTTTGTCCAATATTGTACAACCTTTAATACTTCTTAAAAATTTCATTTCTGCAGTCTGTATTTTATTTAAATCCTTTTGTGTTGGCAAAGGTCCATATAGTAAAGTTGGAATAGCCATTACCTTATACATTTTCATTTTTGTATCCCTTCTCACAGTGTTTTTAAAAGTTCTTTGCATTGTCCCACATATTGCTCGGAATTTGTTTACTTTTTCTTCTATATCAGCATTTTTTCTAAAACTTATGTTACATCCTAAATATTCAAAACTTTATATTTGTTCTAAAATCCTATTTCCTAAAACAATTTTTGATCTTACATTATAATTTCCTTTAAAAACCATAATTTTTGTTTTTTCTTCTGATATTTTAAAATTACACTTTTGTACTATATTATTTAGAATATATATTGATTTTTGCAGTTGATTTTCATTCCAATGAATCAATATTTGGTCATCCGCAAACAGCAGGGTATTAATATAAATATTTTCTTTTATTTTGATTCTGGGTCTACTAAAATCTTCCATTTTTTATTTTCCTGTAGGTTATTTTAATCAGCCACAAAGGTAGGACTCAGGTTTAATGGCGAGTGTTTCATCCCAGCCATAGCGTACCTATGTGAAATGAGTTTAAATATGCAGTTTGCTGAATAAATTGTAGAAAAGCATTTGCATACAAACTTGGCACTATAGCGCCGTATTCGCCGTGGACCAACACAGAACAAATGTTATATGACGTAGAAAGGTTATTCTGCGCATGCGCGGGTCTCCTAGAGTGCTAAACAAACCACAGTGTACCTACAAGTTTATAAATCTCTCCTTGGTAGTTTCACAGCTGTTTCTTAATCATTCTTACGGTTGCTGCTGCTGTTTGAGGTTCAGTAACTAAGTTTGGTGTGCTGTGAATATGGATAATATGAAGAAGCGTGGTATTAATTGGTCAAAGGAAGACTACTGTTTTCTCTAGTCCAAAAAAGAATGAACATTATAGAAAATAAATCCGTGTCGACGAATACAAATGTTAGAAAGGACCCATAGAGGGAAATTTATAACGAGTTTGCTGATAATGCGGCTTACTGATGCCTGACTAATATCGTGCAGGTCGACAGTGTTGTCTTGATATCCTTCTCTTTCATGATGCCGTGCTGTGCTAACAGTGTTAGGATTTGCGTGTCAATTGAGATACTCAGGCCTCGTTTATCATCCCTGACGTACAGGTAGGACGAATCATTTCTATCAGTTTTCTGGCGTGCGCTTTACTAAGCCTGTTTGAAGGTTTAAACTTTAGGTCGTCTATTCTTGATAGATAAGTTTTTCTCCGTCGTCTTATTTCAGGAATTCTACGCACCACAGCTACATTCATCACTTCACTGTCGTTCATGTTGCAAAGATAGTCCGCCTTCAATCTACCCCTTGGAGGTGGACCAAAAGTTGAGCCGGACCAACGTGTTTGGTCCCCGGACTATCACTAATCCCGGTTTATGAATAAGAAAATCGATGGTCCACCGTTAGCCCACCGGAAGTAGAAAGTTGGTCCGGACCAAGTCTGACTATGAATATGACCCATAGTTACTAACTTAAAACTGCATGTTTTCAAGAAACAAGACGGATTAGATAGCATCTGAATTAAATGTGTGTAAAAATGCATGTACTGAAGTCCAAAAGCACAGAAAAAGTTAACATAAAGTTAAAAGAGTTAACAGATCGCACGAATGTGCCCATGTTATAGTTTTAAATGTGAAAACTCCCCGGTTGCTTTCATTCTATCCTTTTTCTCCATGTACAACGTGAAAGTAATGCTGGTTTAAAACCGGCACACAAGCTTTTGCTCCTTGGGTATCAATTGAAATGAAAACCCAAATCATGTGACGGTATTGTGTTGTTCCGGTTCCTTATACTTGTTATGTAATCAGCAGACATCGGAGCCCGTACACATTTAAAGGCATATGAAATTTAAGAGTCTTGCAGTATATAACTTCTGACGTCAGTCCCGGGGACAGCAGGCAGGGATGGTCCGGTTCGCAACGCTAGCTTTAATCCTTCTTTCACATAATCTTGCCCCGTATCTCTAAACGGTCACGTGACTTTATCACCTATCACTGGCTGCTATTGCAGTATAGACTGTTGTGTGGTAAAGATTAGTTCGTTATTTAACAAGGTAATATATATTTATATGTTGGAAGCGAATTGACAAATTTATATTTTCGTAACTGTTTGAATTAAATATATTACGCAACAGAGTTGATTTATCTGAAATGCATGTTAATTCTTAAACGAAATAAAGATGTGGTTCCTTTGCTCTCGGTCCGTCTTTCACATGGCACGATAGCACCTGATTTAGCAGTAGTGATGATATATTTGTTTATATGACTGTTATCAGTGACCTTGTTTTCAACTGGATTAGTCATATATCGCCATTCGAAGGTGTGTTGTGCCGAGTGCGAGAGCTAAATTATTTTATTGCTCGTTTATTGCGCGTGTACTTATTATATGTATAATGGCAGAGTCTACCACCAGTTTTTCGCTGAAGCATCGCAAGGGAAAACCTTTACAAAGCGGCGAAAAAAGAATTGTGGTGCATGTGTTTAATGCATTCGCAGAGAAGAATCCGTCTTTGTCAGTTAAAGAAGTCGAACAGCTGTGCTCTGAACTTACAGGTGTGTTAGATGCGTAGGAACATCGCGACATGAAATAGAGACAACAGGAAAACTCATCACTCCAGGGGCGATATTGCTGCGTGGTGAAGACGTTATTGAAGGACAATCAGACTGTACCGGGATACAAGTCGCAAAATATACCACCTTGACGAGACTTGGGTGAATGAAGGACACACGACAAGTATGACGTGACACGAGTTTTAAGACTGACAGACAAGCATGTTTGCTAGGTATGTGTGCTGGTTTCAAAAAAATCCCAATGGAAAAGGCCAAAGGCCTTTCATTATAAACTTCGCTCAGTTTCATTGCTCATTCATTCGGTTTCAATTTGCTCGGAAATGGAGAAATCTGAAGGAAAAAAGAAACGAAAAAAAAACATGGGTCAGGTAGGTCGGCAACGGAAATCTAACCTGGGCCTACCGAATGCGGGCCACAGACGAAACCGCCTGAGCCATCCCGCTCGGTTATATGGTAAGATACTCCCTGTAGATCCCTAATTATCGGATTGTAATTTTTGTGTCTTGACTCACAAGATAACCAATTGCAGCAATAAATAAATTAGTAATTAGAATACATACAATAAAGACTTGGAAAAAGAAAAAAGAAATAACGTCACATCGCTTCGAACCTAGCCTTTGCATCATCATATTCCACCAGCTAACTCTCTCGGCCAGTTGCCACGTATTCCCGTTCGCTCTTTCGGAAAGCATTCGTTGTCACCTTGCTTGTATTATATGCGTGAAAAGACGTCGTTTATTTAAGCGTTTTGCAGCTTCTTGGTTCTTATTCAGGCCTTAAATATTAATGTTTTGTTCATATAGTAGCGAGTAGAAGGACAGAGCTGCAGTAACGACTTTTGGGCTAAAAGGGTCAATGTTTTCACATTAGACTATAAACTACGGGTTGCATAGATAAGAATAAATAGGCGCAGCTGACTCACCTGGTATATTCACATTGAAAAGTCCACATAGTTTTCTCATATGGAAATTGCTAAATTTAGAAGTGAATGTCAAATTGTAGAGCAATTATTCCTCTATTAGATGAGATAAAATCCGCCCCTCTACTCCAAATAGTATAGCTGTTGCGATTTTTGTGAGCATTGGTATATAACAATACACTACAAAATGGCAAATCATTAATATTTTAAAAATTATAATATGAATATTGAGCTTACAGTGCTAAAATGCATAAGAAATTAAAAAAGAAATTCTGATTTATAGATTAACCAAGAACTAAACATGTCATCAGCAATGAAAAATGAGCAAATTTATTTCAATTTTGGTTGCAGCACAAGATAGACTATGTATAAGGAGCCAAATATTTCAATATAGGACAAGAGCATTCCAAATCATATCATGAAAAGTATAGCTAGAAAACTGGCGTAAGGTTATAAATATTCACACCACACAACGCTTTAAAATAATAAACTTTTTCATAAAATAAAGTAGTGACGTGTATTTTTATAACAATTTATCAAAATGTCGCATGTAAAATGTCATTATACACCAACTTCACATGTACACACATTACACGTTTTGAATTGGACAGTGATTTAGTAGTCTGCTGAGCTGTAATGGGGTCCTGGACATGTAATTACTTTGTGGTATTAGAAGACGTTACAGTAATTCGGTTCGGGAGAACAAACTAATGTGTCCCAATTTAATTTTAAATTGCAGCTAACTGCATTGATTACACGCCAGCTAGACCGGCGACGGGGGAGGCGGGAAAAAGCAAGAAAGAAACAAAGAAAAGCACAAGCGGTGACGGATTTCATCTGGCACTCGGCCATTCGAAGTAGTTATGACCCCACATATCGTTGCCAATTCTCTTGTAACGAAGAGAATGGGAATGAAGGTTGACATGACCTATAGGAAGGTTATATCTTAATTCGGCCTCGGACGAAAGGACTTTATTCCAACAATAATATCGTGGTAACTAAGGTCTGTGAGATGTGAATGTAAAGTGAAGAGCCGACATTAAAGAAAATAAAAATGAGTAAGTAATAGAGTAATGGTTGTTTTGTGAACATTCTTGTGAATCATTTATTGATTTAATAAATGATTTCATTGTGTGTTATAGACATTTGCTGTTGTGTAATAGTCCGCAGCCTTTAGTGAAATTTGGAATTTTTGCTTTTCTGTATCAGTTAAGCAGTTATGTTGAATTTTCGCTCCATAGGACAGCAGATTTTTTATTAAACAACCATGAGAGTCAAATGCCTCCATATTTATTTGAAATTAATAAAAACGAATTCCTGTTGTGCTTTTTCTTTGTAGTAATGTTTAAAGTCGGTTCTTAATATTAGGGCACACTATGAGTTGAACACCGGAGATACATGAAATGAGAAAGGAAATACTGCAGACACAAATTTAGGTTACCTCCCGGCATTTGCCAGGTATTAAGACTGAGGAAAACCTGAGGGGGAGGGGTGGGTGACTCAGTCAATGAAGACAGTCTTGGCGAGATTTGAACTGCGTACATCCGGCTCATGCGCACATGTCTTAACGACCTCGGCCACCCGTGTCGGTTTATTGATTGTTGCAGTTCATGAAAGTATTGTAAAGCTTCTGCATGCTGCAATTTCTTTGTATTCTAAGTGTATTGCATACATTTTTGGACGATTTTAATTATACAATTTTTACTTACTTTAAAATGTCACATATTCATATTTAATTAATTGTACAGGTACCATTGCTAACACGTTACCTCGAGCATGTATAGGGTTCAAATTAAGTCTTAATTTAGGATTTATTCGTGGTTTCTTTCCGTTGCCAGATAGACAAAAGGTTGGGTATTCAGTATAGGAACCCAACGTTCCACCGACAGCAATAGAACAATTGACACCCCATCGTATTAATAGCAACAAACTAAGTGGTACAGAAACGCGACTACGCAAGCAAGGCGCTTCTATCTGATACCCCAGAATAATTTGTACCATATGAACCAATTCACAAATACCTCGAAACGAACTAGAAATTGAGTCAAGATTTAACACAAACTAGGTGGTACAGAAACGCGACTACGCAAGCAAGGCCGTCTATCTGACACCCCAGAATAATTTGTACCATATGAACAATTTCTCAACTATCTCGAAACGACCTAGAAATGGAGTCAAGATTTAACAAACCTCCTCCCTAAAATAAAAATGAATAAAAGTCTAAAGAAACGAGGAAATATTCAAAGTTATCATTGGAAGGAATGCTTACTTTCACCCGGTAGAAGGTGTAAAATAAGAATTTTTAGTAACAAACGTTGGTTATTAATTTTAATATAGTGTATGAATTAAATCTAATGGATTTTAAATACAACTTAATTGTTATATTTAAGGTGATTATACTTCGTGACAGTTCTTATTTGTTTATTTACTTATTTATTTTAACATGCTGAGAAATGGCTCTGATAATTGTCAAAAGGCGCTCTATTCGAAAAAGTTATATTTCTACCAGTTTCAAGTAAACTTTAAAATATATGCTTACAAAATTCCATCAAGATTTCTGTGCAAAGCTTCACTCTCTCTCTGTGGAGAGGTTCGTGAACTGGATGATACATGCAGAGGTACAGAGTAAGGCCAAATTCTCCGCAGTCAGATCTAAAAGAAGCAGAGGAGTACCATGCAAAAGGTATAATGCAACTAACAATGTCATATTTCTTTTGTATTCACACATAAGCATATTAAAAGCTCAAGGTTGCGATAAGAGTACCATACAATTTTAGAGAAGGAAAGAGAAGGAAAAAGAAGTAGGGCTGACGAGACACAGTGTAGGTAACTCGTCGTAGTTAACAAGTGAACATCAACGCAACGCCATAAACAAATTCTATAATTCAGTAAAGCAAGTGGGCGTAATTAGAGGAAGTTAAAGCGATAACACTGAAGCACCACACTTTGTACCTAGTACAACTCCTTTTTTGCAATCAAATACAAGTGAAACCTTCAGTAAATAAACTGTGTGAACGACTGTTTGCGAAGCGAGTGACCGTTAAGGGTGCATGTATGTGAGAGATCATCTGCTGGTCTACTGGTATGTGAATGACTTCTGCAGGAGTAAAGTCTGGTAAGATGACGACACTGGTATTATCCTGATGGTTACAAGCTTCCTTAGGTAATATATATTTATCAAAAGCTAATACGGCAAGTGCATACAAGTTATATTTGTAAGACGTTATCGATAGTAATTAACTTTTCACATAGTATTTAACAAACACAATCAGATTCATTAATAATTTAATTTTCGCCTGTTTAGAAAATGCAGTCAGGTATTATTATCTGTTATGCAAAAACGTTCTGACTAACAAAGATATTTTGGCATTCAAAAAGAGACCATAATAAAAAGATAGATCCTTATTTGACTTGTTTTACTAAACGTCAGTTATAAGTAAAGGATTTTACCTAATGAAAATTAAATTGTTCTTTCACACCAGCCGTGTGCAGGTCAAATTGTTATTTCCGTTATTAAACCTACTAGGGACTTAAGTGTTGTAAGTGGCCATTGAGTTTTCTCATGTTTATATGAAAATTCCTAAGTGGTTTATCGGAATAATGCGAGTCAGTTGGAGAATTAATTTCATACTGGCACGTTGGCCATGGTATCTGAGTGGTTAGAGAAACCGTGTCTGTCAGGTAGCTCTAAGCTCCATGGACCTCGGACTCATTATTTGAGCATCATTTCATCCTTCCACTCATCGTCCAATATGACTTAACGTTGAGGACGTAAATTACAAAAAATAAATAAATAAATAAATAAACAAATAAATAAATAAATAAATAAATAAATAAATAAATAAATAAATAAATAAATAAATAAATAAATAAATAAATAAATAAATAAATAAATAAGTAAGTAAGTAAGTAAGTAAGTAAGTAAGTAAATAAGTAAGTAAGTAAATAAATAAATAAATAAATAAATAAATAAATAAATAAATAAATAAATAAATAAATAAATAAATAAATAAATAAATAAATAAATAAATAAATAAATAAATAAATAAATAAATAAATAAATAAATAAATAAATAAATAAATAAATAAATAAATAAATAAATAAATAAATAAATAAATAAATAAATAAATAAATAAATAAATAAATAAATAAATAAATAAATAAATAAATAAATAAATAAATAAAAAAGCAAACGGACGGAGACCGGGAGATACGTGTTTTTTTATTGTTTATTTTTTTAGTTTACGTCCTCCAACGTTAAGCCATATCGGACGATGAATGGAAAGGGCGAAATGATGTTCAAATGAGCCCAGGGTACATAGAGCTTAGAGTTACCCGATATTCGTCTTTCAGGGTAAGGGGAAACCCTGGAAAAACCCTTGTCCAGATAACTCACCCTGACCGAGATTCGAACTCGGGACCTCTTGAACGTGAGGGGATCCGTGTTCCAATCTGGGCTATGGCATTGGCTTTTTCAGTCTGACTCTACCTGCCCAGGATTTGACATGTTTGAAAATTTATTTTCTTGACCATTTTAATATTTTTAAAGAAAAATGTATCCAATAATGAACCTAGGTGCAGTTTCTATTCTTAACTGCAATATATGATACCACTAATCAAAGACAATTTTTGAAGCTAACTAAAATATAGTATGATAATATGGAATTAAATATTAAATGCTTCCGCAGGGATTAAAAAGTTTAACTATATCCGACTAGGTTACGCTTAAATTTCAAAGAAAGCAGATGTTATACTACCTATGCAAAAGTATTTGAATCCACAGGTTCTTATTGTAAAACAAAAGATGGGAAGCACTTGTTTTCATATGTGGATATTTTTGTTGTAAATTCAACACGGTAAATTGTAAATATGTTATTTTTGGACTCCAAAATAAGTATTTGCTTAGTTGACCTACTCGTTAAGTTCAACGTAGTGCAGAGGAACACAGCCTCGAGAGTTGTGACGCATTTGAGCCGGGAGCGAGGCCTGCAGTGCATGTGATGTCAGGCAAGAGTCGTGTAGCACCAAGTTGCCTATATAAATGGCGCTGTGAGTAGGAACAGAATCTGAGTATTCAGTCAGGTGTAGCACATTCGATGACAACAATGTAACTGTCACGTACTTAATGGAACTGTTAAATTTACAATGTGACGATTTATTGAAGGACAAATATACACGCAAGAAAGAGTTGACTGATTTTTATAAGAATGTCCCCGAAACAAGATTTCCAGATTTCACTTGCCGCATGGACATTGTGTATGTTTGGCTCGACATATGTGTGCGAATATTTTTTTTCTGTTATGAAATTAGCTAAGTCCGAACCCCGAAGTACCTTGTCGTATCATAATCTAACATGCAGCCTTCGATTACAAATTTCCCAGACATTACGTCCAGAAATAGATAAACTAGTTAAAGAAAAACGAAACAAAGTGTCGGAAAATGTCCGCGTAATTCTGTTCTGAGTGGATCTCTTCTAATTTGCAGGGAAATTTGTTTTATGTTTTATTTTATGTACTTTATAACATGCCTGACCTTCAGATAAACTAAAAGTTGAAGTTTTACATATTTTCTCATAGCACAGTTATAAACTGTGACCAATTGTGTAATTAAAGCAGTCAGCATTAAAATTACAACATCCAAGATGTAAGTTGTACATATTATTAACACTCGATACGTTTCCTGTCTTCTACGCTGTTGGAACCCCAACTCATCAAACTATTTTCTTCCTGTTGGGCAGGAGAAATCAGTGCGGTGACGTCACACGCTAACCTGCCTTTCGTTCTTGAGCATATTTGGCGGTTAGAGCTGTCAGAGCTGACGTCACACTGCCACTACCTATCTTCCTCTGACGTATCGCCTTTGAAAACGGTTTTCTTTTTCATTCATCGAATGTATAATTTATTTTCATCCAATAAACAGCTTAGTGTTTACAACATGATGTATAAATATCAAACTATAGAACATTAATATGAACAATATCCCCCTTTTTAGCTTGAAAAAGTATCTATATTTTCTGATGTGCAAAATCAAAGATAGAATAGTAAATATTAGCTATAGCTTCATCAGTGTACCAAATTAATCATAATAAATTGGAGAATCTGAAGCACGGTAATCCATATGCATGCTATTTAATACCATATCCACAACAGTAAAAAAGATTTGCTTTATGATCCTTATATTACATTTTAACTTTCTTGATTACTTTCTGAGATATCGGGTAAGTTATACTAGGAAAATATCCTTATAAAAATTTTTAAATCAAAATTCCGAAAATATCTCTTAAATATTTGCAAAAGAGACAAATCAAATGAACTGAGCATACAAATGCTATCATATTTAACAATAGTACCTAATTTGTAGTAGAAAACTGGTAAAATTTGGGCTGAAGCATACCTCTCTTTTTGTAGTGGTGTAGCACTGCTGTACAAATGAAAGGTGAGTGCCATTTGAAAGATATGTATTTAATATTAATTAAGTAGTGATGGTGATTTATTACGAACGTGATTAGCCAGAAATCTTTGTGAAGTTTCATAATCTTGTATTGTAGTCTTTCGGGACCTGTTGAAAATGCGATAAAATGTAAATTGTATGGAAGTGCCAAATTTACATGCTAAAATGCTATATAAACACGAAATGTTTTTGTAGATCGTATAAGTACGTAAAAAGAGATTAAGCATTCACTTGGGAGGAAATGCCATAGTGTAATTTTCTCCCAAGAGTTTGGCAGTTTTTAATCCCGACACTCATGGCCAGAATGACAAAAACATTTAAAATGTTAAATAGAACAGAAGAAAGTATTATAAATAATAATTTCTTCAACACTAGTCGTGTGTAGGCTATGGTTTGAATGAGTAGAGCCGGATTGAAAATTGAAATGCCACAGCCGGGATTTGAACCACGGATCTCCCGTTGCAGTTGCTGTAACTAACTGAGCTACTATGGCCGACATGTCGACATGACATTGAAAAAAATCATTATTTCCAATTTTTTACCTGAATAACGTAATGGTTTAACTACGAGGGCTGTTCAATAAAGAATTATCTTTTTTTTTTTTTTTTTTTTTTTTTTGCCAACGTACCTTTACTCATCCTCATAATTTTGATGGTTCTTCTCAAAATACTCTCCCCTGAATGCGATGCACTTGTCCCAGCGTTTCTGCCAGTCTTCAAAGACGTGCTGGAAACCAATTTTTGAGAGATCCTTCAAAATGGCCTCTTCAGCCTTCACCACTGCTTCTGATGACGGATAATGATACCACGAAAGCGGTTTTTCAAGTTAAGGAATAGAAAAAAGTCACATGGGGCTAAATCCGGACTACAGGGAGGGTGAGGGATGCACTTCACGTTGATTTTTGCAAGATATTCAGCAACAACATTGGCAATATGTGACCGCGCATTATCGTGGTGCAGCATCCAGCCTGCTTCACGAAAATGTGATCTTTTGCGCCTGATATGGACTTGCAATGTTTTCAGGACATCCCTGTAGTATTGTCCAGTTACTGATGTGTGTGCAGGTATAACATGCTGATAAACCATTCCATGAATATCAAAGAATGAGATGACCATAACTTTCCCAGCAGAAGCACACACTTTTGTTTTTTGGGGGTTGGTGAAGAAGAAGAATTCCACACTGAATTTTGCTGTTTGCTCTCAAGATCAAAATGATGTAGCAAAGTTTCATCAGCAGTGATTACGTTTGAAAGAAACTCCGCATCTTCATCTAACATCATCTTTAACTTAATGCAGAGCTGCATGCGAATCTCCTTTTGTTTGGGAATCAACAGTCTTGGAACCCATGGCTCACAAATATGTTTCATGTGTAATGTTTCTGTCACCAACGTGTGGTAATTCGTCGATCCTCTCTCACAATAGCAGCAGTGTTGATGTTTTCTTCCGCAAGAGCAGTAACTGGAGCACCGGGTCCACCAGTCTTTGAAATTGATTTTCTCCCTTCTTTGAACATTTTAAACCACCTTCGAGCTGTGCTGTAGGGAAGAACAGACTCTCCATAGGCCTCCTATAACATTGTATAGGCCTCAACTGAAGACTTGTTGAGACGAAAGCAGAATTTCAAAGCCGCATATTGTTCCTCGTGTGTTACCTCTATTGCAGCGGTAAGCGATACTGAACATGTCTGAGCTTGCCTGGTTCTCACAGGCGGGAACCAGGTGTATCAACAATGAAACTACTATGGCGTGTTTGTTTCACATTAAGCTAACAGAATATAATACGATTGAATTTTGGTGCAAAAATTATGACCGTAAAAAAATTATGATCATTCTTGATTGAACAACCCTCGTTAGAAGCCTGGGACTTAATTACTTACAGCATAGTAAGTCAGCACAAAAGGTGCGTGCCTCATAGCATATGAGAACTCCTAGTGGTCTACCGGAAAATATAGGAGAATTTAATGTCATGTCGTCATGTTGGCCATAGTAGCTCAGATGGTTAGAGCATCTGCACGGAGTGCGGGAGATCTGTGGTTCAAATCCCGGCTATGACATTGAACTTTTCAATCTAGGTCTACTTACTCAAAATAGAAGAAAGAATGAATTTTGGTGGTTAATATGGATTTTTTGAGATATATTGATATTTCCTTTACCAACAGACAAATAAAGACGGCCTGTTAACAAACAATGGCCTGTAAATGCCGTTTTAACAGCAGAGACCAGATATTTAGAGTTTGCCAATGAGTTTTGCCATGTATGTGACGTCATATCAACCGCATAGATGTTGAAGGGCTTTCAATAAATACAATTTAATTATAAGTGACAGTAGAGCTAAAATCACAGTTAATAATACGTGCCTTCCATTACCTAATTAAATTGCATGTGTCATCCTTTTATTGTTCTAGGTTTGCATCAGTATGAATGTTATCTTTTTGTGTTACGCTTTAACATGCAGCAATTTAAAATAATTTAAATATGCAATTAAAATAATTTTAAATAAGCGTACAGTTTTATTCATTTTTATTTCATTAGTTAGCATTTACAATTTTGATTTTTATTTCACAGTGTTATTTCAAAAAACAGTAGTTGTTTTGAAAATTTAACTTCAGTTGTATTTTTTTTTCAAAATGCTATAAAGTGCTACCAAAACTAAATTTCTGATTTGAAAATGCTAAAAAATCTCCGCCCCAAAATTAGCTTAAAATGTTGCGCATAGCACAATAAATAAATACTTTGAAATAATAAGAGTGTTAAAAAAATAAAGTATTTTTTGGGCAATTCCCACAATTTATCCGTTTAATTTTGTATTAAAACGGTCTTAAATGCTACTTATCCCAACTGTATGCAAAGTGTATGTAGTTCTGAAGTTAGAATTTTGTTTACTGAAAGCTTAAACAGCTGACACGTCTGTAGTAAGAACCACTCTCAGATAAAAGGTGTAGTGTTTCTAAATTAAAAACTAATAGCTTATAAATTGTGTTACTAAAACGCTTAAACAACTTGTACGTATGCGGTAAGAAAGCGCTCTCAGAGAAAAAGTGTAGCGCTTCTGTGTACGGCCGACGGGACTTACCCTGTGAAGGGCGGAAAACGTCACATAGCATTGATCGTGGAAGCGCAGTGTGGGGGGAAGGTTGAGGGAAAAGGACGCAGTGACACTGCCTGCAGTGTTGATGGAAATGCACAACCCGATAGAGCTGGAATTTTGTGGAAAAAATGCGCATTCTTATTTTTCTTTCACGAATAACTCCTTTGAAAGTTTCTCTCTGAAGTTTTCCTATGGTGTTATTTAAATTATAATGAGGCTCCCGCCTTTTAATCTTAAAACCGTCGTGGAATACCAGATATTTCAAAACATTGTGCAAAATACTTTTTCAATTTTTGCGCGTGTAAATTATAAAATTTATTAGCGTAAAGACTAACTTGTTTTTTGGTAAACTGTACCCATAATGAACCATTATAAATTGAAATTATATAAAATAAATAATTGAAATGCTAAAGAAAACTGCATGGATAAGTTTATAAGATAATTTAATAACCTAAATGAGTATAGATTGTGCTCATTTTGTTTCGCATTCTTATCTCCTAAAAGAAGCTTTTAATAGTTATTGTGACTTTGTGGGTTCGTAGAATTTAAAGTCAGAGTTGCAGATATTCCAAATTTTCTTTATTTCCTTAGAAATACACTGTTCAATTCTCACGTAACTGCATTTCGTCACATACAACACAATCTACAAAGGTCGATGACAATAAGAAACAGCGTTATGGTCAGCTCTCGTTACAACAACACCCTTGTTACACACTTCACAGCTGTTTACTACTACTCACGACTCTCGCGACTGACTCTTGGCGAGTCGTTGCTCTCTTAAATACCTCATTGATAATTTCGAGATATTTCCGGAACAATAAATAAACCAAAAATTCTATCGCCTACCAGAAGCGTAACTTAATCTATGCCGGCAAGTCCTTTATCTCAGCTATCTTTATTTGCCGTCTCTTTGTGTACACTAGCCGCGCTGTCGTAGATAACGGCTTCGCCACACTATTATTTGTTCTGTCTTTTACCTGTATACAAGGGAGTGAACAAATTAACTATAAAAATTCGTTTTTCTGAGCATTGAATTCAAAAAATAAGTTGAATTCGAGAAAAGTATTCATGTGAGCACGTAAACTAGATAGTATCGAATTTTGAAACACAAACTAGGCACTGCTTAAGGGCGCACTGATTTTTCTTGTACTTTAAGAAACAGCCATAATTATTTCAATTAAATATATCTACGACACTTCGTTTTTAAGAAATGAAAGTCCAGAAATGCCTGGATGTGGTCTTTTAATTATATGTTTAGCAGCATACTTTGAGGTGTTAAGTGATTTTTATTTGTTATTCAGGAGTTTCTGTAAGTATATTTTATTACAATGATGTATCTCCTAATAAAAATTTATCTCAGGCAACAAATGGTTCCAACCATTATTTAAATCAAGTTGTTCAGCAAAGCAAAGTGCTGCAAAGGTGTCATTTACACAGAATACACAGAATTGCACCTGAGGAGTAAAACGGAGAATAGCTTCACATAACTCTTTCAGAAAAAATATAATAAGTGATCACAAAGGGCAGAGAGATGTGCGCTCATATGCGATACAAGTTAGCTGGACACAGTGTGAATGACGTCAGGTGTACAGCACGGCCATCAAGTGTGCAAGCTTCGAAAACAACGTAACATAGTACTCTGCGAACTAGTGAAGCATTCTCTTGCAAGTGTACACAGGTGCAAGGTCAAGGTGCAGTATAACGCGACTGCTTTGTTTCCTCTCGCAGTTATATATACACCTGTAGTTGTTTACATTCGTGAACGAAAACAATACAGTCCATGTGCAGTATACTTATGGAAAAACGCACACGTCCCTAGCCTTTACTGATCAGTAATGCACAGAGAAGGAAGTAAATGTCACTCCACTACAGACACCAGATTAAATGAATATGCTATCTACTGTTGGCACAATGTCTAAACGCCCTTCCAATTGAAAATTATGTATCGCCAAGGTATGTCGCAACCGAGGCTGCATATTTTATTGGTTGGAGTAGAATTCGTTGCATTCCATCGAGTTGGAATTGATCCAAACGGAGACATCACAGTATCTTCCCCACATGTTGTAAATCACCTTATAGTCCATTCTGCCCGCCTCGGTGACGTAGATGGTAGCGCGTCTGCCTCACGTTCAAGAGGTCCCGAGTTCGAATCTCGGTGAGGGTGAGTTACCTGGATAAGTTTTTTCCTGGGTTTTCCCGCATCCTGAAAGACGAATGTCAGGTAGCTCTAAGCTCCATGTGTGCCGGACTCATTTCAGCATCATTTCACCCATGACATAAAGCTGGAGGACGTAAAATACAGAGCCAAACTACCTTAGTCCATTCTGCTTTACTGCTGTGAACAGCTTATGTTTTTCAAATGGGAAGCGCTCTGGACTGCGGCGAATGAAATGCGTTTGCGTGCTCAGCGTTTCCAGCTTGTTACCCCCACTCTTTTCATATTTACTCTTCTTTCGTTTACTATCCTAGATCTTATATCCTAGATCCTAGACTAAAAATCTTGAACATTTTAGAAAAAGCCTCTGAAATTCTCTTCATTCTGAATGAATTGCACAAAAATGTGGATCTCGTTAAGGCATACACTTATGTTATATTTGTGGAATAAAAAGTTTCCGATATATTTCTTGTTATTGGTTCTATTTTAAACTACTTATACACTTCACAAGTTGAAAGTAATTATTCATTTTTATTTTAGTTTGTTTATTTATTTCGTGGCCATGCAAAACATGACATTTCAATGCCCTCTCAATGAGACACGCTGTGTAACTACTTATCGCTTTCCCTAGTTCATGTACAACAGAATGCGTAAATGTGAATTGAAGGTTTATTTTTTACTTAACAAAACCTTTAAAAGAAAAGTTTTAAACCTAAATAAAAATAAAAAGTTTAAAGATAAAGGCAAAAATCTTTTTCACGTGAATTAACAAGAAATAGCTAGAATAATAAGACAAGTTTTTGTAAAAATAGTTTATAAACAAATGAGTAGAGAAGTCATGTTGATTCCACGCACCTGCTTTAAAAAAAAGGAAGGAAGAACGACATGATTATCGCTTCAGTGTGCCGTCCCTCCCTTATATCTACAACGAAATATTTAATGGAATAATTATGCAAACGTCCATCTCAATTAAAATGTGGCACAAAAATAGGAATGTAAATTAAAAGCAAAAATAAGCGATGGTGAGAGAGAGAACAGTACAGTTATACAAAATATGGATAGAAGAATAGCTTTTTATATCATAAAGTCGCATAAGTAATGTAGTTTTTATTTTATTTTGATGTTTTGGAAAATTTCTTGGGATTCTTTGGTTTGGCAATGCTATTTACAGGATCCCATTGCTATGTTACGTACATTGCGAGCATGTATCATTTGTTAATGAACAATCACAAAATGGAGATAACAAAGTTTGAACTTTGTCCTTCTAAAACACTATTGGAAACAAGATTATAAAGTCACTGCCGCAGCTCGAAGAATATGTGAAGTGGAAGAAGAAGATGACGTGAGTGAGCGTGTGGCACAGCGATGGTTCCAACGTTTCAACAATGGAGAAGAAAACACTAAAGATTTACCACGTTCTGGAAGATCCAAGGTATGCAATATTGAGGATACACACCAAGTTTGCGAGAAAATCAGCAAATAAATAAATAAAATAAAGGTACCTGTAGGCTTTCAGAAGAACTTGGTGCATCAACGGATACCATACGTTGCCACATTAAGATACTTGGAAAAGCATACAGAAGCTGTAGATCTGTACCTCACGAACTGACACCTCAACAGGCCGAACGTAGCATTGATTTCTATCGTCAAGTTATCCGTAATCCCAAGGATTGTTGGGAGCATTGTCACTTGTGATGAAAAATGGGTATATTACCGAAAACCTCATATCTCGAAAGAGTGGCTTGATCCCCGTCAACTGCCAAAGTCATCGTTAAAAAAAATCAGTTCGGTCTCACAGTAATTTGTGTCGGGTGGAATTTTGGTGTGAGATTCACTGGGAGTTTGTTTCAAACGTGCAGGCGATTGATGCAGATCTTTATTCTCAACAACCGAAACGAGTTAATGAAATTTTGAGACGGAGAGTTCTGCTGTAGTAGGATAATGCAACACGCCATATTGAACGAACAGCGATGGGCAACTTCAGGAATTGGGAGGAACTGAACTGCCACCACACCCAGCATACAGCCCTGATCTCACACCATTTTTTTTCGAGCCATAGTCCATTTTCTACGTGGAAGAAATTTCGATGACTTTGGAGCAATGCAAGTGGGTGTTACCCAGTTCTTTGAATAAAAAACAGAGACTAATACCATCGTGGAATAAAATACAGCGCTGAACGATGGCTCAAAGACCATAAAATTTAATGGTCTATACTTAGAAAATTAGTTAATTGCATATCAGAACACATTTCAAATATGCTGAAGTTCTTCTCGGGAAGCAAGTCAGGTGTAAAGACGATTAGAAATAACCTATCCGGAAGAATCAGCAGAATTGTCGCCAAATACAACATCAGGACCATCCAAAAGCCACCTCTGAAGATTAAACAGCTGTTGAGACCAGTGAAAGAGAAACTGAACTTCCAAGTTCCGTGAGTGTACCGCATTCCCTGTGAATGTGGGACACCGTATAGAGGAAAAACCGGAAGGACCATCGCTACCAGAATAAACGAACATGAACGGAGCATTCATCTACTGCAACCTGAGAAGTCAGGGCTGGCAAAGCATTGTTTTGATAACTTTCGGGAGGCGACCATCTTGGCAAAATGCAACAGTCACTGGGAGCGGAGAACAAAGGAGGCTTTGGCCATTTCCTCCGAGAGGAGCACGCTTAAACGTGATGATGGATTTCAGTTCAGCTCCTCTTGGAAACCGGCCTTAAAAATGGAAATCCTGTCGACTTATGTTGTTTTCAAATGCTAGGCTTTGGCAATGAAGCCATTAGCTCTCTTGCTCTCCCAATATTTCAGTGTAGTGGGTCTGGCAGGTAGGGCTTCACAGGTTAAAAGATGTTGTTCAGTAATTTCCTCTTCTTTGTTGCACAAAGGACAATTTGGACTTGTATAAATTCCTATTCTGTATAACTGTTTGGCCAAATAATCATGTTCCGTAAGTAATCTAAAATTTTTTAGTTTGTTAATGCAGCTTTACGTGGGATTTCTGGAATAATTACTGGATTTTTAATTAAAATGTTCCATTTTTTTATCTTTGACTTTGTTAGATATTGATTGGTTTTGTTTGTTTTTATATTTGCTTTTGATTAATATTCTTATGGATGTAAAGGGTAAGTTTTTACTTTTGTTCTGAATTAAATTTGCACCTTTTTTCGCAAGAAAATCAGGTGATTCACTTCTAGCAATTCCACAATGTGCAGGTATCCACTGTAATATAATTCTTTTCTGTAGTTTTTGAAGTTGTTGGATTATTTTGTGACATTCTTTAATTTGGATTGACCTCATTTTATGTGAACTTATTGCACATAATGCTGCTTTAGAATCAGAAAGTATGACAGTATTTTTGAATTCCGTCGACTTATTAAGAAGCACAGATTTGTTAATCAAGTTAAGTAGTTTCTGTGACCCAATTAATTTTCTATACTCACGCGATCACCTGACCTGGCATTTAATTTACTTAAAGCAGTCTTTTGTTCAGTAATGCAAATTTTGACAGTGTTTTGTTTTTGTTTATATCTGTGCTATATCCAGTTATTCATTTATGGTTATAACATTTAATAAATATCCTGATGATGGGAGAGATGTACACTCCCGAAACAACCATTTCTAATCGTGTTTTCACCTGGATTGCTTCCCGAGGAAAAAATTGAGCATATTCATCGCCAGGAAAGCTTCAGGTCTTTTTACATTTCAAATAATTGCTTTCTTAAAAACGACATTACTTATGAGACGGTATCTATATATAACGAATGTTTGAGGAAAATGTTATTGATAAGAGAAAATATCATAGCAAACGTTCTGCTGTACCTCGCATTTGTTTGGAACCTTTTGTTTGGTTGCCAAGGTGGAATATAATGGCTAGGAGCATAATAGGGGGATATAAAGGAGTGGTTGCTTCATTAAAACACCAATAAGCGGTTCAATAAAAATAAAAAGTAAAGGTACGCGTTACAAAGGACTCCCCATGGCTGCGGTAACGTTCTGCCTGTAGAATGAGGAAGGGGGCAGCAGTTTCGATTCCTAATAACTGTATAGGAACTATTCTTCTGCTTGGAGCTTTGATAGAAATGTATTCAGGCTGTTGAGGGTATGTGGAGAGGCACCTTTTATTCCATTCGTTTACGGAACAGATGAAAACGTATCGCAATTTTTATTTTATTATACATTGGAAATGCATTACATGAATAGCATGTTAAATTAATGTACAAATTAGTCTTCTTTGTGTCTCCCTTTCGCACCAATGCTTATGTTAGGAGTAGCTTGGATTCCCTCAAAACGAGGGGACCGAAACATATTGACCTGATATGAGATCAGGGTTGGAGATCGGCCCAACGCCTGGGATGAATGAATGATGGATCAATTGGTGGAATGATGGTGGGGGGAAACCGGAGGAAGCCCACCCCATGTTGCCCACCATAAATCCCACTTTGCGGTCGCCTGGGACCGAACCCGAGCCACCTAGATGAGAGTCAAGTGGTGTAACCACTCAGCGACCACAAATTAATTTACAGGAAAATTGTATTTCATTTGACATAATCATTAAACATTACATCCCCTGGGAATACAAATAGAGCACTTCTTGTCATTTTATACAATGTGTTTATTTGTGTCATTGCGTCATTTCAAAACTCTTCGTTCCTTTAAGTTTTGTTCCTCCGGGGCCCTGAATGTCGATTGCCCTGAATGTCCCGCCCTGAATGAGTGGGTGTTCTGGTTCTCAGCCACGGTATGCGACTCTTTCAAGCATTGCGGTGTCCCTAAGGAGTAGATACAAGAATTAACATTCCGTTCACTGAGCGGGGTGGCTCACGCGGTTTCATCTGTGACCCGCATGGGGAGGCCCGCATTCGATTTCATGGCTGACCTACCTGACCTATGGATTTTTCGGGGGTTCTCCCGGGTCGCCAGGCGAATGCTGGATAGGTTAATTACATCCCCGAATTCCTCATCCTCCATTTCGCATCATCTTTCCTCTGGTGGTCTCTTTCAGGATAGAAGTGTCGGCGGATGTCTCGGCGGTGCACGGCAGGAAGATATGCTTTGAGTGAAATTTCCCCTACGGTAGAACGGTCTCCAGTCTCCGAATCCAGTCTGATGGGTCCGTTTCCGGACCTCAGTCGGATGAGCTGCCAGCTTTGCTGGCCTACTGGGGAGTTTCCAACTGGAAAACTGTACAGCCCCTGCCCTATGCACTGTCGTGGCTCCTTGGGACGACCGTCCTCTGTCTCCTCTAGCCTCATCCTTCCTCCTGGCGATTCTCCACTTGGGGCATAGGTACAGTAGATCAAAATTTGTCGCAGTGTCGAATCCCCTCCGTACCATAATCCAATCCAACATTCCGTCTGGGGAAGCATCGTGCTGGCTGCATCTCTGTATCAGCTGAGTGAGCGATCTGAAGTCAGTAATTGAACTGGTAGGCCTGGATGTGATGGTCATTATTATTATTATTATTATTATTATTATTATTATTATTATTATTATTATTATTATTATTATTATTATTATTATTATTATTATTATTATTATTATTATTATTATTATTATTATTATTATTATTATTATTATTATTATTATTATTATTATTATTATTATTATTATTATTATTATTATTATTATTATTATTATTATTATTATTATTATTATTATTATTATTATTATTATTATTATTATTATTATTATTATTATTATTATTATTATTATTATTATCATTATTATTATCATTATTATTATCATTATTATTATCATTATTATTATCATTATTATTATCATTATTATTATCATTATTATTATCATTATTATTATCATTATTATTATCATTATTATTATCATTATTATTATCATTATTATTATCATTATTATTATCATTATTATTATCATTATTATTATCATTATTATTATCATTATTATTATCATTATTATTATCATTATTATTATCATTATTATTATCATTATTATTATCATTATTATTATCATTATTATTATCATTATTATTATTATTATTATTATTATTATTATTATTATTATTATTATTATTATTATTATTATTATTATTATTATTATTATTATTATTATTATTATTATTATTATTATTATTATTATTATTATTATTATTATTATTATTATTATTATTATTATTATTATTATTATTATTATTATTATTATTATTATTATTATTATTATTATTATTATTATTATTATTATTATTGTTGTTGTTGTTGTTGTTCATTTTCCCAACTGCAAATAATCCCAACCCATGACGTTCTTCCATCGAGATGCAAGAGTATATACCAGAAGACAGCTTCGAGACTTGTGACGTATTTCAGCTGGGAGCGAGGCCTGCAGTGCGTGTGACGTCAGGCATGAGCCGTGTAGTACCAAGTTGCCTATATAAACGGGGCAGTGAGTACAGAATCTGAGAGTTCAGGCAGTTCTAGCTCACTCGATGACAACACTGTAGCTGCCAGGTATCAAATGAAACTGTTAAATTTACAATGTGACGCTATTTTAAAGGACAAATATACACACAAGAAACCATTGGCTGATTTTCACAAGAATGTCCCCCAAACCAGATGTCCGAGGTGGTATTCACTTGCCGCATGGACATTGTGTTTGTTTGGCTCGACATATGTGTGCATAACAATTTTTTCTGTTATGAAATTAGCTAAGTCCAAACCCCGGAGTACCTTGTCGTATCATAATCTAACATGCAGCCTTCGATTAAAAATTTCCCAGACATTACGTCCTGACATTGATAAACTAGTTAAAGAAAAACGAAACAGAAAATTGTCGGAAAATGTCCACGTAACTTCATTCTGAATCGGTCTCCTCTAATTTACAGAGAAAATTACTTGAGGTTTTATTTTATTTACTTTATAACATGCGTGTTCTTCAGATAAATTCGATTTTGAAGTTTTGTATATTTTCTCATAGCACAGAGACAGAATGTAATTGTTTATAAACTGTGACCAATTGTGTAATTAAAGCAGTCAGCATTAATATGATACCGAAATTAAAGGTTTTCAATAAGTAAAGAATCATGATGGATTTCAAAGGAGTCTTGTATGTTTGTTACGACACGAACAGGTGCAGTTGGTTGAGTTGTTATAACAAAAGAAATGGAAGAAACAGTGTCCTTAGCAGATTTCTAAAGGGTAGCACTTGACTTTGTTGAATGGGCTGTTCTTCGGACCCTTCTTAATGGCATGACAAAATAGTCACAAAGGGAATCTTTGGTTGAATAAGGGGCTTTCAGAAAGTGAAAGCTATACACCCACGCGCAGCGGTGGAGGACAATTCGTGGATTGGTGTCGATTAGGGCAGTTATGTGGTTCTGTCTTGGTCGAGGGCAGACCAGAAGTGATGAGAGAAGATATTTGTCGGTTTATACGTAACTAATTAAGTATTATCGAGTAATAAGCATTCCGCCTTTAGTAACTCTAAACAGTGATGTAACGCTTGGTCGGAAACTTCAAGTTTGATGTTCTGATAAAAAGAAGCAGTCATTAAACAAGTTTGAAACGGGCACTCCAGTGTCATTAGAACCATCCTTCTCACACATCCACGCATACCCTGGGAGAAACCTGATTGCTTTACCCTTAGCTAAACATTATTGTATCAAACTGTAGGGGAAAGTGGAACTGTGCGACACCCATTATTTACATTTGCATCAAACCGTCGCCTCAACGGTGGTTATAACATTTAATAAATATCCTGATGATGGAAGAGATGCACACTCACGAAACGTCGATTTCTAATCGTCTTTTCACCTGGCTTGCTTCACGAGAACATCTTGAGCCTCAAAAATTGTCAGTTTTAAGCAGTAATTTAAAAAAAATTTTGGTATATTAATTTTTGCATGTCTTTCTTTGCAACAGATAATGGTAGGTAAATCACAAATATCTGAGTTTACTTCCTGAGGGCCTATTGAAACAAAATCGGTTCTCCAGTGTGACACACAGATATTATGACTGCGTTGGAGCTTGGTTTTATATTATTTACTACACAAATTACTGTCACATAAGAAATAATTTTCATAAGGTTAATATCATTATTAATTATGTTTTATTTATAATTCATTTTAGAATTTAAAAAAATTAAAATAATTAATTTAATGAGTTTATTAACCTGAACACAAATCGTATTGTGTGAACAACCGCTCCATTCTAGTTGTAAATATATCCGCACCTCGATATTCTGAAGTCAATAATGCCGATCCTGCTCTGTTTGCGCTGTTACGTAGCCATGCAAATCTACTCTTCATCAGCATCCGTTTTCGTATAAACAGTAATCCAGTTCCGCCCAATTCGAAACATAAATGTTCTTGCATTTTGTGGAATGCAGCGATTGTAAAAGCTGGTTTTCACACAGATACAGTCTATTCCTATACCTGCAGTATTCTGTGACAATTATAATGGCATCATTACTGTCCACCGCCTTCTCTCTGCTAGATAATCGACCTTTACATATGAGGGCGGTTCAATGAATGCCCACATTACAAAACAGTATTACTAAATCAAGTTGCTGCGTATACTGTTATTTGTCACAAGTATCCCAAAATGTTTGGCACTGATTCGTAGGTTAGGATTTTGGCAAGTATTTCAGTTAGTTGTTCAACGTGTTTTCGTAAAAGAATGGAAAAGTTGTACTATGGTTCAGTGATTCACTTTTTCTTTTTGGATGGAACATTTGCGAGGAGATAAAGGTGAAACTGAATGCTGTCTATAGTGACTTTCACCATGTATGACAACAGTTGGATATTAGTTTAAACGAATTAGTAGTCGAATATCTGTTTTAGATGAGGACGCCTGGCAAATGTAGTTACCGAGGAAGTGTTTGGTAAAGTCCATGATCTTTTCTTGTGGATTGTCGAAAGGAGTGCAAGGGCCATAAGTATTTTGATAGAAATAGCTATTCCTGTTTTGCATGATAAATTGGAGATGGGAAAGCTGTCGGCCCGAAGGGCACCTTGTATGCTCATATTCGAAAAGAAGTGGTGCAACATTCAACTTCGAAGGAAGGTATTTAAGCGCAATCTTGACGTAAAGTTGTCATCATCCACGAAACTTGGTTTATTTGGAATAATATTTCCAGTATACTTGGAAACCAGCAACAGTCAAAACTTTGGGTTGCTTCTGATGAATTTGCAAATAAAGAAGTTCGCATCTGCCATAAAAGTGACGGCGAAGGTTTTTGGGGATGCGAAGAATGCCATACTCAGCTCTTACTGGGCAATATTACGATGAATTATTGTTCGGTTTCGTCAAGATGTTGGAGACAATGACCCCATGTGGTAATGAAGAAAGTGGTGTTTCACCATGACAACGCACTAGCACATTCACCCGGTGTTACCACCGAACTGCATGAATTACTGCCGCAGCCTTTATATTCGCACCATCAGGCTCTCTGCGGATTTCTTCTTGTTCTCAAACATGAAGGAATGGTTCCCGGAACCAAATTAAGTGCTAATCAGGAGGTTATCGCTACGACGGTATTTTATAGATATTGAAAATTTCTTAATTTTGGAGGGATTTAAAATAGCAGGAATGTTGGGAGAAATGTATATCCCTAACAGGGAACTACGTTAAGGAATAAATAATTTGTGTTTGAAAAAGTTGGCAATTTCATTCCTAACTGAATTGACTACTGAATTGATCCAAACTCATACATCTTGATATCTCAGTATCTGCAAGCACAACAAAGGGAATATTGTCTAACTTGTGAAATGACCAAAATACAGTCAAGCGGCGCTAAATGATAAGCTGCACATAGTCTACCAGCAACGTACTTCTACTATATTGTTACTGTGCGCTGGTCTCTGTGCGCTTAGCCGTGTGTAGGCTAAGGTTTGCATGAGTACAGCCAGACGATGATTACACTAGGGAACAAAAAATAACTTTTGAATGTTTCGAGCACTTCATGAGACAATTCCTACTAATTTTGGGTTGAGAAAAACAAATATGATAATGAGAAAATTTTATTAGCTCTAGTTTCTATGATATACGCAAGGTGGAAGTATTACATATTAACGGATTGAGAGAAAAGGATACATTTTAATTACATACATGCTAACAACAATGAAAGTGCATTTGATTTTTAACTGGTAATTACATGACAAGTGTTCTAAATTGCTGGAAAAATACTCCGCAGATAGTCGTGTCTGAAGAGGATCTTATGATGGAGTTCCGCAGAATCCCTATACAAAGATAATCAGTAATCCGCAAAAACTACTTCATTCCAACGGCTCTGATATCTTTGTTCCATAACAGAAATATCCTAATGGAATCTCTCCCTATGTTCATCAGTAACAGCTCCACAACTAGGAGGGAAAAAGCCTAGGTGGGAATGGAGAAAATGGATCTTAAGGGACATGTGGCATCCAAGATTACGGTATTTTTGCAGTAGAACTGTCAACAAATGCTTGTAGTTGAATTCTCTTTTGTTGCCTAAAAATCCATGAACTACACCCTTGAAGGCTTCCCAAAGCTTCCTTTTCTTTCCCCTCCAAAACTTGGTCAAATGCAGGATCCTTTACAAGTTCTCTTATTTGTGGTCCGACAAAAATGCCTTCCTTAATTTTGCATCACTTTATTTCCAAAATTGCTCTCTGGTGTGCTTAAAGGCCCATCCTTCTCGGTTCATAGCTTTGACAGAGTTTTTCATCAAACCCAGTTTGATATGCAAGGGTGGAAGAAGAACGTCTTATGGGTCCACAAGAGGCTTGGCAATGATATTTTTCTCGCTAGGGTGAAGATTTATTGCAGGCCAGTGTTCTTTAATATAATCAATTTCCTATCCCTACTGTCCCACATACATAAGAAGCAGCAATGCTTTGTGTAACAAACTTGCATTCCTAAGAGCATGGCAATGACTTTTACATCACCACAGACTTTCCATTTGTGTTCATGATAATTAATTGAGTCCAAGAGAGCTTTCATATATGCATATGTCTCCTTCATGTGAACAGCATGACCAACAGGAATAGATGAAAGAAGGTTCCCGTTGTGAAGTAACATCTTTTCAAAATAAGCTTGGAGGACTCTATGAAGAGCCTCCATTCACTTGGATCATGGTTCATATTCAAAGATTCCATCAAGCCATTAATGTCGCAGCAAACAATAAGATTATTTTTCTTCTCAAAAAAGGGAAGCAGTTCCATGTGACGTTTCCTGTACTGTGAGATTCTCGCACCACTTTGGAGAAGATTCCATTGCTGTAGTCGAGACCCAAGAATTTCTGCCTTCTGCTTTGACTGGCCAAGGTCTCTAATGAGATCACTCAATTCCGCTTGACTCAGTTTGTGCGCTTTATCATATTTTCTCTCAAAATCAGGGTCATGGGATGTAGAAGGCTTGTTTGGTTCTTCTTGTTCCACAGTGTCTTCATCTTCTACTTCAAACACACAATTTTCGGGTGGAGTAGGAACTAGTAAGCCATCCGCATGTGGAATGGATCGAATAGCAAATGGAAAATTCGGGTACTAAACTGTTCTTGTTTTCTTCCTAGACAATCCTGCCTCTCTAGATGGAGTCAGGTAGAAATAGCAGTCATCTGTATGGTTTGTAGGCTCCCGCCAAATCATAGGCACAGCGAAAGCCATACGTCGCTCCTTCTTTTTCAGTCATTCTCGCAGTGTTGCATGCGTTGCAACATTTATGTGGAGCCCAAGACTTAACCTGGTTCCCTACTTTCATACCGAAATAATACTGATAGGCAGTCTTTACAAGAGGCGTCAGATTGCGTTTCTGTGAGGAAAATGTTATTTCACCACAAATATAACAAAAGTTATTCACCTTATTTACACATTTTCGTGGCATTTTTACAAAATTTACGCTAAAAAAGCACTCGCGAACCAGAAATTTTGCATCAATTTGAGTATAAACTACATGTAATTCACAGTCACAGCAACAGTATCTATGTTTATGACTTAAAAACAGCTGAAGAACATTTGTGTTTTGTTATTTGACAGGTGTGGCAACTCTCAAAAAAAAAGGCTCCCCCAAAATTAAAATCTTCACTCTAGAAAATGAAATATCACTTTATCTTCAAAACAAGAGCTAATCTATCATTTTATGATGACTTTTGAATGCAGCAGATGGAAATACATGTAAATTCGCTATTTTAAGCCCGAAACATTTTCATTGTTGCCCAGTGTTATTTATCGTCAGTATTTGAGGAATGAAATAAATTATCTAAGATGATTTAGTGATCATACTGCATACTAAATTATGAAGTTAATACTAAATGTAAACTATTATCCAGAATAGCTTTGTTCAGTATAAGGTTTTGGCTACATCAAAAATATTTCAGATTATGTAATTGTATTATATTTCTGCTACTCCTGTTCGGTTGAAATTCCATGTAATCTAGTTAGAGGTTTTGCACGTTTCATTTCAAAGACATATTTTTTTTAATATATTCTTTCTGGAACTTGAAGTACATGTGCATTATTCCTTTTCTTACCCTGGAACGGAGCAAATGGTGTAACGTGCCAGTACCTTTTGTTCGAAGATAAAACTGAATGGTTTATACAAAACGGCAGAAATAGCCAGCAGCATAAACACACGAAAACCTCTTTCCCTTAGTGTAGATAGAAGGTGCATAAAACTGTGGACTACATTGAGCTCACGTAACCTCTTGGGAAATTTAACTCATTTGTGTGGAAGTTCTTACATGGGCAAATTGTACCAAATGCAGAAAATAAGTTATTAAAGTGTAAATTGTTCCTTAGCAAACACAACTCACATGCATGTTGCATAATTACACTATACTAATATTTGTTTTATTGTTCTCTGTGGCAATTTTGGTATTTAGTTAATACACTTTTTGGAAATTAAAGTAATAAAATCTTGCAACAGTAGAAACTATTACTTTGTTTTCGTATATAATGAAGAAGTGAGCTTAAAATTTGAACGAAACATCTTATAAATTGCATGTTTGAGCCATTTAGAGCAAAATATCAAAACAAAATGATTACTAAAAACAATTGAAGTATGTATAATATCAGTCATGACTATTTAAATCTCTTAAATGTAAACACATGTCACCTGTGTGAAAGAATAACATTTAAATATTTAGCTTATCGAAAATAGACGTTTTTGAGCTGTTCTGTCAATCATCCAAGTAACAGTCTTCGAAAATAATAAATTTTCATATTAGGTTGTCTCATAAGTAGCATCGGCTTTTTTATTTTGATGTTTTGGAAAATTTATTGTGTTTATTTGGTTTGGAAATGCTATTTACAGGATGCCATGGCTAATGTTGCGTAAATTTCAAGCATGTATAAGTCTTCAGTTGTTAATAAACAATCACAAAATGGAGATAACAAAGTTTGAACTTAGTCCTTCTAAAGCACTACTCGAAACAAGATTATAAAAGCCGTTGTCGAAGTGGAAGGAGAACGATAGTTGCAGTGTTTCAACAATGGAGACGAAAACACTAAAGATTTAGCACTGGAAGATTTAAGGAGGGGCGTACGCAAATATTCAGGGTCTTACATAAATAGCCATAACATCCAAAGTTTTCAAGTTAGAGAAGTGAAACTTAGTATACTCATTTCAGATAATACAGTTAATATGCACAATTTTTTCATAATTTTCCACTGTTTATAACTAATGCTACATATTTTTTCTAAATGCGGAGATATTTACAAACTGAAGCCCATTTTTTTAAAAAAAAAAATCACATATGCTATCTTTCTGAAATTTGGTATGTTATTTTAAAACACACTAAAATGAATTTGTTGGATTTAGATTTCTTATTGAAGCCGTATAGAATTAAAAAATGTTAATCATATGCATCCTTTAAAAATTAAAATAATTTCATATATTTTGTATCATCACATTCCATCTGGAGCTTAATCTTAAATTCTAGAACCAGAAAAATGTTCATTGTGGCATAAGAAAGCTGTGTGCTAAATTGCATCACTGTAGATGAAGTAGTTTGAGAGAAAAATGGGTTGAAGTTGTAGAAAATGCAAGTTACGGATAAAGGCAATTAAAAATACAATAAGTATTATTCAGTTTGCCTTTTAATTTTAAGTCAGAACTTCCCATATCCATAGTCTGTATCCGCATTCTGGTCTTCTTCAGCCTTTCTTTTTAAATTCCTCTTCTGTCTTGCTTCTTTCTGCATTAATTTCATAGATATTTCTGCACAAGCGATGCGAATGTTGTTGATACTCTACAAAATTGTTTCCATAAACACACCAGGTTGATACCTTAACTGATGCATAACTTTCTTTCTGCCAACATTTGCAGCATCAAATGTAGCAATTTTCACCACTATGGAAGACACAAATGATGTTTTGGGACACCTTTTCCATATCAAACTGTTGAGGCTTTCATTTGGGTTTTGTGTCTCTCCAAAGAGACATTTGTTTAGCAAATCTGGGTGTGCTAAGAATTGGTAGTTGGGCTTTATAGATTCCAAGACAGCTGATGGAAGACTATGTGTTGCTACTATGCTACTATGCAACACTAGGGCACTTAATTTTTTAAAGGTACATACAGACCACGTACAGTCATAATATTTTGGCGTTTGATAGCTAACACTATATACTATTTTAAAAAACAGTAAAAAGATTAGATCTTTTGAACATTTTCTCGTACGTCCCCCTTAAAGTATGGAATATTGAGGATACAAGTTTTGCCAGAAAATCTACAAAAAGTACCCTTAGGCTTTCAAAAGAGCTTGGTGTATCAACATATCATACATCGCCATATTAAGGCACTTGAAAAATCATATAGAAGCTGTAGATCATCAACTGACACCTCAACAGACTGAACGTAGGGTGTGGTCTGCTTATTCGCAATCTCATGTATGATAGATTTGTCAGGAGAATTGTCACTTGTGAGAAAAATGGGTATATTACCAAACCCCTGATGCCTCGAAACAGTGGCGTGATCCCTACCAACTTGCCAGTCATCAAAAGAAAAAAAAAATCAGTTCTGTCCGTAAGTAATGTTGTATGTCTGGTGGAACTTTGAAGGCGTAATCTCCTGTTTGCTTGCGGAACAGTAAGCAAATTACAGCGCTTTCAGTGTGCTTGCGTTGGTAAGTAATACAACTAGCTCCTCCTAGATATGAACACAGACCACCGTGTCTTCATGGTTGAATGCTACTTTCGTACCTGCATTAAAATTGGTGTGACATATAAATATAGTTTAAACCGCTGCATAGAGGAGTTTATCCGAAGATATCTGGAATTCAGACAAGTCTCTCGGAGCGTAATGTTGTCAAAAGTGTCCAGGTACCGTCAAATTGACATACTTTTGTTTGCAACATAAACGTCTTACGTTTAATCAGTACGCGATATAAGTTTTTTGTTCTTCTCACGCTTAATTAAAACATGTCTTTTAAAACCAATAGGTTCATCAAACATTTCCAAGATACAGGATCAATTACTGGCAAAAAGAAAGACACTAGACGCTATGAAGTGACTGGTCTCAATCTAGAAGCAATAAATAATGTTATGACAGAAAGGCTTCAAGCATACCTTCTCGCAGTACAGACAGTGTTTATGGACACATTAGACTATGTACTCGAGATATTTTCATGTTTAGACTTGGATAAAAGCTTTGTACATATTGTAACATTAATTTATTTTACATTCCTAGAACACGTTCTGCTAATTTTCTGTTTTGTAATGAAGTTACATTGTGAGGAAGCAGTGGGTGATAGAAAAGATTTGAGATCAAATTGAAATATCTTTATTTTCTGTGACAGGTTTACAATATGCATATATGTCTACTATAAGAGAAAAGCAGATGTTCATTTCGTATATTCTTCATGGTCTATTTCTCTGGCTGCATAATTAGATTTGCATTAGTTTTTTTATAAACAGTTACGTATACACGCACCAGGCGAAATTACGCACGAAATTACGTGGGCAGACCCACCTCTCAAATGGTATATTGTGACTTTCTAGGTTCTTAGAATTAAAAGTCCAATTTGTAGAAATTAAAATCGTTCTTTATTTCCGTAGAAATGCATTGTTCAATTCTCACGTAACAACATTACGTCACATACACCACACAATCTACCAAGGTTGCTGACCCAAACAAACAGCGTCCTGTTTACAACACCAGCTCAGCTGTTTACTGCTTACGACTCTGGCGACTGACTCTTGGCGAGTCGTCTTCTTAAATACCTCATTGATAAATTCTAGATATTTCCGGAACAATAAAGAACGCGAATATTCTATCACCTTCCAGAAGCGTAAGTTAATCTATGTCGGCAAGTGCTTTATCTCGGCTATCTGTATTTGCCGGCTCTTTGTGTACACAAGCCGCGCTATCGTAGGTAACGGCTCAAAGCTGCTATCAACGCATCTAATACGGTCGCAAGCCGCTAGGGGAATCGTATATAAACTCGCTCCATCAGCGATACTATTGAGGACGTTAAATTTTGCGGTAAAATTACAGATAAAAATGAACGCCGTGTATTCTTCGTATGCTTAGGAAAGTCTTTGCACTTTGGAACTGGATAATTCGGTGCAAAATGGGAAAACTGTAGATGACGATGGTGTTCTGAAAGCCCCACGTTGTGGCGATCATTTTGGAACAGGGTTCGGTATAATTTGGTGCAAAAGGCGCGATGGATGAAAGATGGTTAATTATTCTCACCTTTTCTGTTGATCTTGAAGAATTTTTGTATATGTATGCCTCGGCGCTCTGGAGCAACGAGTCATCTCTCCCTCCCTCTCTCTCTCTCTCTCTCTCTCTCTCTCTCTCTCTCTCTCTCTCTCTCTCTCTCTCTCTCTCTCTCTCTCTCTCTCTCTCTCTCTCTCTCTCTCTCTCTCTCTCTCTCTCTCTCTCTCTCTCTCTCTCTCTCTCTCTCTCTCTCTCTCTCTCTCTCTCTCTCTCGCCCACTTCGGTAGCGTGGTGGTAGCATGTCTGCCTCACGCTCAAGAGATCCCGAGTTCGAATGTCGGTCAGGGTGACTTACCTAGATAAGTTTTCTTCCGGGATTTCCCTTATCCTGAAAGACGAATGTCGGCTAACTCTAAGCTCTATGGACCCCGGGCTCATTTGAGCATCATTCCACCCATTCCGTTCATCGTCCGATATGACTTAACGTTGAAGGACGTAAATTACAAAAAAAAACTCCCCGCCCCCCCTCTCTCACTCTCTCTCTCTCTCTCTCTCTCTCTCTCTCTCTCTCTCTCTCTCTCTCTCTCTCTCTCTCTGGCTGCCGTAGTATCGGAGCGAAAATAATTTCTAGAAAAGAATACCAAATTTTCTCTTGTTTAAAAATATCGGAATGTAGTCCACAAAAACCATTAATATATGTAATCACAATGTTAAACATAGTGAATTATGTACTTTCAGAAAATGATTAACATGGCATCTTTGCACATCAGGTTTCTGCAAACTTGCAGACCGGCACCACATATAACACGTCTTTACACTTCGATGATCTCATGCAGAGTGACGCCAAAACTATTTGCATATTCTCGAATCTCTGCATGCAAAGCTTCTAGAAAAATCTAAACCACTTTTATCCCATTGGTCCACGTCACTACATTACGTAATCACATTTTTATAACTACCAATAGGAACACTGTTAAGTAAGCTGTCATTCTGTGGCCTACCCAGTTTTACAATCTATTTTATACAAATTACGTATTCTAGAACAATTAAAAACAAATTCCCAAATATATGAAAAAAATATGAAATAACCGTTACAACTTTTACTCATGTATTTATTTAATAGAGCAGTATAGTTGTAACCCTAGAAAAATGTTAACTTTCGTTTATATATTTTAACGCGCTCTATGTATGTATAAACCTCATATGTATATGTTTTTCTGTAATTCTCAAAATTTTCGAGTTAAGTAAACTGTCTACTATTTACTGAACAGTAAGAGAAACTTAGCGGCTATTCAGAGAAAAGTTTATTTCTTACATCACTAGGATTTATTATATTGAAAATCGTTAGTATTAAAAGCAACAAATTCTTGAAAGTAAGAGCTAAATTTCAGAAAGTTTGTTAATCTTAACGCGCTAAGAATACTTCATGGATTTTTTTCAAAGTTGAAACTAATTTGATTGAATTATTCAGCGTGTGATTATGGGCTTAGACCGCAGAAATGATTGTTATTATTCTTGGACAAATTAATTGTTCTTTCACACTAGCCGTGTGTAGGCCGCACTATGAAAGGGTAGAGCGAGACTAAAAAATTCTATGCCATAGCCGGAATTAGAACCACGGATCTTCTGGTCTCCGTCCAGCCGCTCTAAACCATTGAGCTACTATGGCCAACGTGCCAACATGACATTAATTTACATACATTATTATTATGATGATTATTGTTGGTTTTATTTTTATTATTATTTTTTATTATTTTTATTATTAATATCTATTGAGAAAAATTTAACAGCATGCCCCATTAAAACGTAATGCTACTTGCTTTATCTTCCAAGACGTCAGTACAGAACAGCTTGTGGTGCATTAGCCAGAATGCATTGTTCTAATATTTAGCCTGCAACTTTTATAATACTGTTGAACCACTTATTTTAGGTGTTAAGTATAATAATTTCTCAGCACTTCGCTTTGAACTCATGAGTTGTTCACAATGATTCATTTATTTGAACATAACATTTTGTTAATAACGTTTTTACAAGATGGCTTCATTTATATTGATATTTCGCAATCACAAAATCACAACATTATCAAACGGACATTCACAATTATTATTATATTTTTTTGAAGTCTACCACATTTACAAATCCGCTGAACTGTTTTCTGAATCTCCTTGTGAGGTCCTTCTTTGTAGTCGGCCATTTCCTGCCGTGGTGAACTTTGGCTGCTGCAAGATCCTTCCTTTGTTTGCTGAGTATTGGAAAGTGAAACAAGGGATGATCCACCGTTTGTTCTCCTGTATTACATGGACAAATTGATTCGTCCATGATTTTCAATATGTGCAGGTAGCTTCGTATATTGCCGTGTGCAGAAGTTATACAAGTGAAATTTGGCGTGATACTTATATTGCTCTTGATACGTTCGACGATGCTTGGGATGAATTCTTTCGTTGTCGCTCCCATGGATATATTGTCGCATTCTCTTTGCCATCTCCTGTTTCCATCTTCCTTCACTCTGGTAGTAATTACGTCCTTGGAGAGTTATTATTGTTATGGTGATTATGTTTTTTGGTGTAATTTACGTACGCCAATATTACCGTCCATGTCGGGCGGTGAATGAATTAGATGAAATGATGCTCAAATGAGTCCAGGGTCCATGGAGCTTACAGTTACCTGATATTCGCCTTGAAGGACAAGGGAAAACCCCGGAAAAGACCTTATACAGGTAACTCAACCTGACAGAGATTCGAACTCGGGACCTCTTGAACGTGAGGCAGACATGCTACCATCTACGCTACCGAGGCGGGCTGATTATGATGATGATGATGATGATTATTATTATTATTATTATTATTATTATTATTATTATTATTATTATTATTATTATTATTATTATTATTATTATTATTATTATTATTATCATCATTATCATTATTATTATCATTATCATTATCATTATCATCATTATTATTATCATTATCATTATTATTATTGTTTTTATTATTATTATTATTATGATTATTATTGTTGTTAATTATTTTCAAATCTGATTCCCACTACACGTTACCTAAGCAATTCTAATATTACCATTATTTAGGCGTGTTTAAAATTACTTCGTTAGCTTAATCTACTAATTTCAGCCAGGCTGCTTCTTCAGACTGAGAAAACAGATGTTACTTGGTCTTGAGCTTCAGGAAGATGAATGGAATGGGTGAAATGATGCTCAAATGAGCCCAGGGTCCATAGAGCTTAGAATTACCCCACATTCGTCCTTCAGGATAAGGGAAACCCCCGGAGAAAACCTTATCCAGGTAACTCACCCTGACCGAGATTCGAACTCGGGACCTCTTGAACGTGAGGCAGACACGCTACCACCACGCTACCGAGGTTGGCGTACGGTATTTTCTACGTACGCAAAACTCCATGGCTGAATTGTTAGACTGCTCGGCTCTCACCAAGGCGACCCGGGTTGCATCCCAGGCCAACGCTAAGTGAGATTTGTGGTGGATAACACGGTGCTGGGGCAGTTTTTCTCCACTATTTCATTTTCACTATTTCATTCTTTATCTCTTTTATCAGTGTCACACACACACACACACACACACACACACACACACACACACACACACACACACACACACACACAGACACCCACACACACCATATGTACCCAAAGCCGTTCCCCTAAACAAGGCCGCTCTAGCTAAGTACTCATAATTAGCTATGGGGTTTCCTAGTGCAGGGATTGAAGGTTCGAGTTCAGCCACCGGAAAGTCTGTTTCTATGTTTGTATACGTGTAAATAAAATGTAAATACAATCTGGAAAACAGGAGTGCAGGGAAAGGTAAAAGTAACTGCTACTGAAACAAAAAACAAAACAAAAACCGCTGCTATTAATTACTTATGATGAACTAAATAGAGATATGGAAATCAATTTTTCTTTCACACTGGCCGTGTGTAGGCTAAACTATGGAAAGATAGTCAGACTGAAAAATTCAACGCCATAGCTGGGGTTTGAACCACGGATCTTCTGGTTGCCGTCCAGCCGCTCTAACTCTTGAGCTACTATGGCCAACGTGCCGACATGACATTAAATTCTCCAACTGACTCAAAATTTAATGACCTGTCGGCACTTTGGCCATAGTAGCTCAAGGGTTAGAGCGGCTGAACGGCAACCAGAAGATCTGTGGTTCAAATCCCGGCTATGGCATTGAATTTTTCAGTCTGACTCTATCTTTCCATAAATAGAGGTATATTTCTCAATGGAAAAATGTTAATGAAAGAAAGACGGTGGTTGTAGTTCGAAAGTGCTGCCACTGTCATCTTCAGTGGTGGTTGGAAATAAGCAAAAATGAGTAACAAGAATTACAAAACAAGAGTTTGGATTTTATGGTACCTACTAAATGTAGAACCAGTAGCAGAAGTACACAGTGGAAAAATGATTATTATAAGGGGCGTGACACATCAATGGCGTCATTGGTAAAATCAAAACTGACGAATACTTCTTTATCAGAACATTGAACTTCCATAACGAATTTGCTACATTCGGTTAATTTGAATTTCAACTGATCAATGGTTCCATATTTATATGTGACAACTCTAACTTTGATATGTTGGAAAGTATTTGTTCACTCCATTTGAGTTTGAAAACCACTGTCTGACATGACATCATTGTTTGATGCATTACTCTCGTAACGAGCTCTGACAGCGTTTCAACATGATGCAAACGCGTAGTTACATTTGATAGGCACTAGAATCGGCCACATAACGAATTACAGTAAAATGGATGTTGGGAATGTTACAGTGCAGCGATTCTATATTTTTATTGCGACTACGTGAGAGTTACTTAAATAGAGGATGCGCTATGAGAGTTCTTGGTAGTGCGGTGTGAACCCGTTTCAATTCGCATAACAATTAGAACTGTCGTAGCTATTTTGAGTCTACGATGACAGATACTAATTTTTATTTTTTAGTTATGTTATCTCTGATGATTTCTGTTTGCTACAACGAAGTATGTTTTGCTGTGTAACAGACTGGAGGATAGGTATACATGATTACAGAGTAAGTGATCTACAATTAATTAAATATCCGTTTTACACTGTTACTCTTGCAACGCTTGTTTGAGATTCTCAATTTTATGGAGTTTCTCAGTACTGAAAGTATAAACAGGATCTCAGTTCCGCAGAACTCTGCAAGTGCTAAGCATTCGCAACCATCCTGGCTTTACTCGAACAGCAGCACACAGGATACTTGACTCATGGCTGCTCTATCCTCTTACTATCAGGGATCAAGACGTTTATCCTTCTTGAACATTCCAATTTCTGAAAGAGTGTGTCCTTTTGTTACCTCTTAGTTCCGCAACACCTTAAGTAGCACCTCAATTAGCACGTTTGGTAATGTAATAGTCTAATTGTGTATTTTCTTCGAATAAGAATAATATAAATATACAGGATGTTCCACCTAACTCTGCGACCTCAAATATCTCCAAAATGAAACAAAATACGGAAATTCCAATTGGCAAGGAATGTACATACAGAGGCCGACATAAGTATTCTAACGTAAACATAATTATTACTTATATTATTTTAAAGATACGCAGATTAAGTATACGTAAACACAACTGGTACAAAATAAACTTGAGTGCTCCATTCAACATATGAACTCATAAATAGCAACTGAAACTAATTTGCACTACAAGGAGAAATAAAGTGGTTACTTTACATCTGGACAGAAGTATTCGAACAGAGAACAGCTAGTATTTAGTTATCATCCCCTTTCTTTGAATTACTGCTGATAATTGTTTGGGCATTGTGGGTATGTGCTGTTTAGTGACTGCAGAGTCCATATTTCTCCACTATGTTTGAAGAAGTTTTTTCAGATGTTCCTTGCTTCTGATGTGATGCTTCCTCACACGCACCTCGAGTTCCTTCCAAATGTTTTCTACAAGATTTAAATCTGGAGATTGGGGCGGTGTCTTCAAAGTGTGAGGAGTGTTGTACACGATCCAAAGCCTTACAATTTCAGCAGTGTGCTTCGGATCATTGTCCTGCTGGAAATGATAATCATGCCCTAATCCCAGCTTCTCTGCATTATTTTTAAGATTGTTTTCAAGAATCCCCTTGAATTCAAATTTGTCCATGATCGCATATCAACACCAGTTCCCCAAAGCCAGATGAAGCTATACAGCCCCATACCATCACACTACTGCCACCATTTTTCACTGTAGCTACCATGTTCTTAGGTTCCCATTCTGTATTTGGCAGTCTCCACACTTTAAGACGTCCATCATTCTTGCATAAGCAGAATTTGCTCTCGTCCGACCAGAGAACCTTATCCCAGAATTCTGTTGGTTTCACCACATACTGTTTAGCAAATTCTAAACGCCTTTTCTTATTCACCTTATTAACACATTGTTTCTTCCTAGGAACGCGTGCATTGTACCCAGCACTATTTAAAGCCCGTTCAACTGTTCTGGTGTGGACCACAGTGCCAGAATATTGCTCAAGGCATCATCTAATCTCAGATGCAGTGACTCTTGGATTCTGCTTCACCATTTTTATTATTTGCCTCCTGTCTCTGGAGCTGAGTTTAGAAAGAGAGCCATTTCTAGGTTTATTTGCAAACGTATTTGTTTGTTTAAAGCGTTGAATTATGCAGAACACTATAGTTTTGCTTCTGTTAATGGTTTTGGTAATTTCAGAGAGAGATTTGTTTTTATTGTAGATATTTATCACGACATTCTTCTCTGCCATCGTTGTCTCGTTTTACCTTTACGTCCCATATTACCTGTGAATTTACAATTGGCTGAATAACTTTCAGTACACTGTCTCGAGGCATAGCATAAACACAACTGCTATGTGGTAGGGTACGTTTTGTTCGTTTCGGTAGGTTCGAATACTTATGTCCTCCAACAAGAGGGACCATATAATAAATACAGGACAGATGGTGTACTAAATACATGAAAAGTGATATTTTAAATAATGTTTCCTAGACACAAAAGGTAAATGTTTACATGTTCAGCAATTCAACGCTGCCAAGTAAATATGACAGCATTTATAGAACGTGCAATGTTACATGTTATATTATTCGAATACTTCTGTTGGCCTCTGTATGTCACAGGCTCACACATTGAGAAAGTATGCACAATCAATAATGATAAACAGATAACACTTCCAAAATAACGTTGCGCTTTTTAAGTGGTATATATATATGTTTATTCTAGAAAACTGACAACTAGAGATGCAATTAGTGATAACACACTTGCTTCCGCTTTTCTACACACATTTACTAGTAGCCTATAGCCGTCAGAAACTTCATTGTTGTGCATTACATCCGGCATGGAAAATACACCCACAAATCACCAGTAGCGTCTTGTCCTATGAAACCGTATCACTTCAACAGATGTTACAAGTACCCTCCGTTTGCATCAACACACTTTTGGAATCTGGTAACAAGAGAGTGTTGCACGGATTGCAGTGATTCTACAGAAATTGCCGCACACGCCGCAGTAATACGATGTTGCATATCCTTTACTGTTGTTGGCGGTTCTTGATACTCTACCTTTCACTGTGCCCTAGAGAAAGAACTCTAATGGCGTCAAGTCTGGGGACCGAGCTGGCCACCGCACAGGATCTCCCCGTCTTATCCATCTATTTGAAAACTTCGCTTCCACTTCGTCTCTGGAAACTTTTGCATAATATGTGGGACACCCATCCTGTTGGAACCACTTTGATAGACGCGTTTCCAGTCCCACATCCTCCATGAGGAGGGGTAGAGTGTGTTGCAGAAATGATGCACACACTGTCCGTTTAATGTTCCCTGGTAAAAATGGGGAACTAAAATATGGTTAACAATTATACCGCACCAAACATTGGCACTCCACTCTCGTTGATGAGCAAGTTGGCGAATCCAGTGGGGATTTTGAACGGTCTAGTAGTGCATGTTCCGCAAGTTCATGACCATGATTTGTAAATGAAGCTTCGTCCGTAATCAGCGTATTACTTAGGAGTGCTGGACTACCCTGCGACTGCTGAAGTGCAAAACGACAAAAACAATACAATCCCATACAGTTCCTGGTGCATTGTGATATGAAACGGATGAAACAGATGCCTTTGCAAAATTCTGCTCTCACTACTGCGGCTTATTCCATAATCTCGTGCAATCTGTCAGACACTTACCTCAGGATTGTGTGCTACAGCAGCCAGAACAGCAATTTCGTTTCCGGTGCCAGTCACTGTCTTTGTAGTTGTCGCTTTGTGGGAACCCAGCTTCCTTTTTCCCTGAGTTTCGTGCAGATGTTGGTAATGGTACGAGGTGAAGGACACCGTCGATCTGGGTAGCGTTCAGCGTACAATGCCACAGCTGCTGTTGCATTTCTGCATCATTCGCCGTAAATTAAAATACTATCCAAGTTTTCTTCGTTACTGATGGCCGGCATATCGACTAGATGACGACAGCTGTTACACGCCACACGAAAACTCGGACTAATGTGTCAATATGGACAGCAATATCCTAAACGTACGTGAATTACGTTACAGTATGACAGCAGACCAGATCAGGAGACACTAGTACACTGATGCTGAAACGTGCCGATCTGATATCGGATTGTTTACAGCAGGCTACAGGCCAGTGGAACTCCTGCTCTGAGCACATTTCCAGAATTTCTATGACTATATTAACCCAATGTGACGAGAGATTAACTAAGTAAATGGCAATTCTCTTGCAGCTGAGGTATTAACTCCATGGCATTAATAGACTATGTAAAAAACGGAAAAGCCTTGGAAATATGATTTTAATAGAACCACTATCTATGTTGTGTGTAAGGCATCTTCTATCAACTGCTGTCTTAGCTCAGAGGCAAAACGCACTGGGTGTGGCACGGGGGTTCGCGGTTTCGAACCCTAACATGTGGGCATACTGTTTTACTCCAAACATTTTACCTTGTTTGATGATGTAATGAAATAATTTAAAACTGTGCTCTTGCAGCACATGCATTGCAGGGTATCAAAGAAAATGGAAAACACGTGGAACGATTATTTTAATAGAACCCACATTTACATTTGTATATAAGCGGCGGCACCCAAACGACGGCTCTCGTAGCTCATCAGCAGACATCGGAGCTCATACACATTTTAAGGGGATATGAAGTTTACGAGTCTCGCAGTATATAACTGCTGACGTCAGTCCCGAGGACAACAAGCAGGGATAGTCCGGTTCGTAACGCGTAGCTTTAGTTTCATTACAACTACTACTCGCCACGCAGGTAGATCTGTCTTCCAGGGAGTGCAAGGTGTTAGACATATTGTGTTCATAGCATTACTTTCACAACAAGTATTGGACAGTCTCCATTTTATAAATCAAAAGTTTAGGGTATTATCAACAACCATTAAGGAGCTTGAAGAATGTACTTCCCAGCTGTCTAAAAGCAGTAGAGGAATTGTCTGCAAAAATTAACAATATAGAGAATGCACCACCTATCAAAAGAACAAAAAATGAATTGTTTAGCATTCAACACAAAAATACTGGATTTTCAGTGCTGCTTAATATAAGAAATAAACTAAGTCTCAGACAAACACATGAAAATGATTTGTACTACTCATATGTACCATTAACGATATGTGACATCGAACGAACTTCCAATATTTTTGTGTTGTTTCAGTGAGCGGCGCAGAAAATTCAAATTCGGCAATTTCCGAATGAACATCGTTGTTCACTGTAATTCTCGCATCGAAAGCAATGAGAAGGATGGCATGTTGTAACGTAGCTTACACTTTGTATCCGTACCGGCTCGTACACATACAGCGCTTCGGTATACTTGTTGACACGGACGTTTGTTGATGTCTCGCTTGAACTTTTATAGTACCTGTGCGCGTATATTGACTGCTAAGGTGTACGGGATCCGATGTTGCTCATCAGTAAAACCCATGCGGGATCCGTCCTCTTCAGCTGCCGAGGTGCGGGCGCTGCGGACCCTTAGCACTCGTGGTACCTCTGACGTTACTAGAGGAACCTCGGGCCGAACATTCGAGCCCCTCCCTGAATGGGAGTTCGGATTTTGTTGGACTCGAGGGGGCAGTGTGTTCCCGACTTGCACGGGGAACAGGTTTCAGCTGCCCGGAGGGGACAGAGGGTTGCCTAAGATATCCCGGATACTAGCCTGCAGAGCTAGTAGAAGGTGTTCTAGATCACCAGGCGGCCCCACCGAGGTTTTCGTTAGTCTTCCCTGCGGGGTTGACGCGCGTAAGTGGCGTATCCCGTCTTGACGTTGTGCTTAGCGGGGGGGGGGGGTAATGGCTTTTTAAGAAATCAGGTATTGCCCTATGGAGAGAGCCCTGGAGTATCCCCGGGAGTATCAAGGCCCGGGTCCTTGGTCCTACGGGTCCAGGACTAATGTGAGTAGAATCTCTGCACTTAACTGTATCAACGTGACCGAGAGTTCATGGTTCGAACCCAGTCTGGAGTCAAATTTTTATCGCAGAATTAATAGTTTGTTAGAAACAGTAATAACCAATTTACAAATGCTCTCTTACTATTAACATTCCTAAATGGCATTAGAAGATAGGCAAGTACAGGAAAAACACGTGGAGCGATGGTTTTTATAAAAACACCATATATATTTTATAGAATCTGTGTTCTGATATCTGTCATCGTAACTCAGTGGTAAAATGCACGCTACATAAATTTGCAGAGGGATAACGGTTCGAACCGAGCACAGAGCATCATTTTTCTTTATTCAAATGTTTTTACTTTGTAATACGCGTTAATAAATCAAATTAGAGTTCTTCTGCGGCTAATTTATTACTACATCATTTCAGATTACTAGTAGGTTAAATAATAATTTTAATGGATCCAACAGCTGTGTTCTATATACAATCTATTTTATCATAAGAATAAACTTATACATTGAGTAACAAGAAACTAGGGCGTTTTTTGTCTGTTCTTGCATATTTTCTAATGCAGTATAATAATAACTTAACCGTAAAAAAATATTTGTAAGTTGATTTTTTACTGCGTCTAACAAACCAAAAATTTAGAGATAAAAATATTGACTCCAGACTAGGGCCCGAACCGCTAACAATCGGTCCGGTTGATACTATAGTTGATAGTTGAGCTAGTAGTAGAACTATTAAATTCCTCGCGAATTTCAGGTGTTGTACGAGTTCTCTGATGTTTATTCTGTACATATATGTACTGATCTTCCCTGTATGATGTTACTCGGGGTCTTCCAGATCGAGAAACTCTTGAATTGGCACCAGTTTGTTTGAACCGCTGCAATATAAACAGCGCTGTAGATTGGGCTATGCCAACTTTTATTGCTATTGTCCTACAAGAATAGCCTTCTAGATGCAGAGCTACAATAACATCGCATTTTTCGATTCCAGACTCCTTTCGTCCCATTAGGTGGTAATGTGATATACAGATACACAAACACAGTGCTAAATACTGTAGACCCACGACAAAAAGGCAAGCTAGAGGACTGCGTAGCTCTCACAACGGCGTTTATACTCACCTTCCCAGATAGACAAGGACGGAAGGTTAATTGTCACATAACTCACCCATACATAATACCTATCGCTGCAACAAACATTAGATCTGACAGCATGGGTGACTCATATGCACTCTCATACACCCATTTCCTAGTAAACAGATCCGTTACCGGAGCATATAAACAGTTCAAGCTCCTCTGCCCTTCATACCCCTTCAGCCTTCTTGTAGTGGGCATATTGTACAATAAAGTAGTGTAAACCAATGCGAATTACTAGTTACTTAGAATGCTGAAAGAATGGGGCCTATTCCAATGGAAACGTCATAGGTAACGATGCAACGCAAAGAATGCCCGCCTCGGTGGCGTAGATGCTAGCGTGTTTGCCTCACGTTCAAGAGGTCCCGAGTCCGAATCTCGGTCTGGATGGGTTACTTGGATAAGGTTTCTCCGGGGTTTTCCCTTATCCTAACAGACAAATGTCGGGTAACTCTAAGCTCCATGGACCCTGGGCTCATTTGAGCACCATTTCACCCATTCCATTCATCGTCCGATATGACTTAACGTTGGAGGACGTAAATTACAAAAAAGAAAAAAAAAAATCCACAAAGAAGGTCCCTGAAAGGAATGTACCTCCTTACACAGTAGGACAAGGACAGCGAATGTGTGTGACAGGGAAAGTATGCTATACAAGGAGCATAACCGTTAAAAATACAAGCGCTCTATTCCCCCTGTACATTAAAACAGAGAGGATTCATTCACAAAGGTAGAAGCCGTCAGAATGTTTTTAAATGATCTGTAACTGAACTGACATGGGGTGTCATTAACCTGGCCAGGGAGGGTGTGGGAACCTTCTGCAATCCCCCTGCGTCTCAGGCTCCGGAGACTTTCTCTCCTGTGGTGTACTGCACGTCAGTGTAGTTGTGGCAACTGACCAGCACTCCTCTACGCGGTAAACCAGTCAAATGCACAACCGAAGCAGGTACTATTTACATGTTTATACATATTAGAACGGGGATATGGCATAATATTAAAAACGAAATCCCTGATTTATCCACAAATTCATAGTTGGCATAGATAATCGAAAACTTTTGACCGGTAGTGTACTAGTGTAGTAGCTACTGCAGGAGAGGGAATACTTCGTTCACATCTTCAAAGTACTCTTCTCCAAGCCTTTTCTAATGTACATTATTTTAACATAATGTATACAAAACTACGAGGGCTGTTCAGTAAAGAAGGATCACAGTATTTTTTGACAACGTACCTTTACTCATCCTCATAATTTTGATGATCCTTCTCAAAATAGTCTCCTCTGAATGCGATGCACTTTTCCCAGCGTTTCTGCCAGTCTTCAAAGATATGCTGGAAACCATTTTTGAGAGATCCTTCAAAATCGCCTCAGCAGCCTTCACCACTGAGACTGATAATGGATAATGCCTCCCACGAAGGCGTTTCTTGAATTTAGGGAATAGAAAAAAGTCACATGGAGCTCAATCCGGACTATAGGAACGGTGAAGGATGCATTTCACGTTGATTTTTGCAAGATATTCAGCAACAACATTTGCAATATACGGCCGCGCAGTATCATGGTGCAGCATTGAGCCTGCCTCACGGAAATGCGGTCTTTTGCGCCTGATATGGACTTGTAATGTTTTCAGGATATCCCTGTAGTATTGTCCAGTTACTGATGAGTGTGTAGGTACAACATGCTGATAAACCATTCCATCAATATCAAAGAATGAGATGACCATAATTTTTCCAGCAGAAGCAACCACTTTTGAGGAGATTTTCACACTGAGCTTTGCTGTTTGCTCTCAGGATTAAAATGATGTAGCCAAGTTTCATCAGCAGTGATTACGTTTGAAAGAAACTCCGGGTCTTTCTCTAACATCAACTTTAACTGAATGCAGACCTGCATGCGAACGTCCTTTTGTTTGGGGATCAACAGTCTTGAAACCCATCGCGCACAAACATGTCTCATGTGTAATGTTTCTGTCACCGACGTATGGGTGTGGGTGGCACCCAGAAAGCAATCTTCAGGTAATTCGTTAATCCTCTCTCATAATGGCAGCAGCAGTGTTGATGTTTTCTTCCGTAAGAGCAGTAACTGGAGCACGAGGTCCACCTTCCTTTGAAATTAATTGTCTCTCCTCTTAAACATTTTAAACCACCTTCCAGCTGTGCTGTGGGGAAGAACAGACTCTCCATAGGCCTCCTGTAACATTGTATAGGCCTCAACTGAAGATTTGTTGAGACGAAAGCAGAATTTCAAAGCCGCATATTGTTCCTCGCGTGTTACCTCCATTGCAGCGGTAGGATAATGTAAATGTCTGAACTTGTCTGGTTCTCACAGGCGGGAATCAGGAGTACCAACAATGAAACTATTACGGCGTGTTTCTTTCACTTTAAGCTAACAGAATATAATAAGATTGAATTTTAGAGCGAAAAATTATGATCATTCTTTATTAAACAGCCCTCGTAATTATAGAGTGTTTACAGATAATCTTTCATGATTAATGTATGTTCTTTTTCAAAGTAAATATGCCAAAGAAATTTAAGTACAATTTCTATTGTGACATCTGTTTAAAAACGCAATACAGAGCTATTATTGCAATGTTACAAATCGTTAAGATATGTTTAGCACACTTATAGTGGGTTATTATTTTTAAAGCCGAGTTCTTAAATCAAATATCTGTTCTGGACGCCTAAATAAAGGCTGCTGTGTTCTCTTTACTCCTATCAACTTTAGCACTGCTTCACAGTTCACTGCACCTAAAAATCCTCTCAACATTTATACCCAGAGGCATATTAATGGACTGGTGTACTCAACATCGATTAGCACTGCAGAAGGGCAACAGCGAGAATAATTGAATCAGCAGGTGGCAACAGCGAGGGATAGGAAACTTTCAAAATAAGTTAGTGTTAAAAACAGAGCAGATTTACCTTTCTAGGCGTAAACAATTACTAACCAAGTAAACATTATTACGTTATGCAAGGCCAATGTAGAAGCACTTCGTTTGACTGAACAAATTTTAGCAGGGAAACATAACCTGACAGTCATAAATTGCATTTAGAAAGCCTTTCTGCAGCTTTAACCGCATTGTCCTTTGTTATTCTTGTAGAAACTTTCGACGTTTAACTAAGAAAAATGTGTTTCATTACATTTAAAGAGCATAATTATAATACAAGAAATGAAAGCTTGAAAAATAGGTTAATTTTAGATCCTAACTGCTAAAACTTATTTTCGAAAACTTCTCCCTGTTTTATCCCCCTGTGAGTGTTACTTTTCAAATATAGTTTACACAGTACAATTGCAAATGCTCTAATGCTAATTGTCCTTAAAGTCGATAAAATATTTTCTTATTAAAATCCGTTTTATTCTCAATAGAAATTATATAACTTAGGGCTTTAATAGAACGTAAACCAATTTTATCATTTTGGCTTCAACTCAAGGCAAGGCTACACTGAAAATGTTGAAAATCATGGAATTTTCTTTTTTGACATTTTTGATAGCTTAGGGCTTGTAGTAATAAATGGCATGCTACTTTTATCATTTCCACCAGTTTAGGCCATCACGTAACAATGTAAAAGGACCTTTAACAATCGTTAAAAGTAACAATCATGACTTTAGAAACTTTTTATAACACTTTTCAGTATACAAAATGGTTCACGCATCGAATTTTTCCATTTAAGTTAGTGAAACTTACAGAATAGGTACATATTATGTAAATAAGAAACTTCACATCCCCCTTTTTCTGTCAATGCTCATGTTTTGAAAATTATATGGTGTTAAGTAATAAAATAAGTTAATATTTTCAAAATTTTGAGAGCTAACACGTGGAAAATGTTATAACAAATGCTACAAGAGTATTCCAAAAAATAAGAATGTGGGTCTTTTAAAATTGCTCTGTACCAGCCCAAAACAAAGATTCAACTTAAAATCTCAAATTTTTTGACGTGTAAAACATTTTTAATTTTTACGGTATTGTCACAAAAATATAATAAATAATTAATGAACTATTTGGTGTAGCAACATAAAAATTTGCATGCCCGTTTAAAATGATACTCTAATTATGTGGCTAAAGTTTCATAATGATATGTTTATTATTATAGAATTTGGAAATTTCAGTGTAACCTTTCCTTAATAGATATGTGAATTAAATTTTTAGTTTAAATGAAAATGCATTAAAGGATATTTAGAGTGTATTTGAAACATCCACACCACTATTTTGTATCACTAATATTTTCACCTAATATGTTTTAGATACCATTCTCTCCAAAACGTGTCCAACTGGTTCAAACTGTAAACTAATGATTTAGAGTAGAAAGTGGCTGCATTTTTGGGGGTAAATTTAATTTTCAGTATATACGTAAGATATGAATCTATTAACAGTGAAGCAAACAAATATCTATAAATATAACAATTTGTAGCTTAGAACGTCACTTATCTTATTAGAAAAGATGATATATTTCCTATAAATTGTCCGGGATCGCGATTTCAATTACAAATTTTAAAGAGTCTGGTATAACTTTAGTTCCTCAAAATAAATATAGTATTAAACATTTATTACATTTCTCTAAAAAAGATAAAATTAGAATCATAAAAAATCTTGTATTTATCAGTTTAATTGTTTCGATTGTGATAAAGTTTATATTGGAAAGAGAAAATGTAATTTAGAAACCAGAACGAAAGAACATTTTCGTAACATTAAGTATAAACAGACTGATAAATCGGCCGTAGCAGTCATTGGTCATTTTACCATGAAATAAATCCAGAAGTTAAATTATTAAAACAATTAAATGTTCCGATATATTTAATGGTTTGGGAAAAGATATTTGTTTTAAAAACGAACATCGCGTAATGAATTTTGAAATACCGACAGTCGATTCTGTTTTTAAATTTGTTTTATTTTCGGATTTTGGATTGTACTAACAAGAACATATTAACATCTAGCGTTCGTAACGATGTCGACAGCTTTGTTGTTTTCGGCTGAGGATGAGTAAAAGTTTTACATGAAATCGCGATCCCTGACAACTTATGGCAAAAATATCATCTTTGCTTATAAGATAAGTGAAGTTTTAAGTTACAAATTGTATTTGTAGATATTAATTTTCAGTACCTATGTTCTGCTTGTATTTTGTACTTTGAGGAATAGTCCCTTCCGCATCCCTAAATCTGCCCCATATTTAAGTGGTTAACAACGTTAGGTTTCCACCAGGGGAAATCTTTCTGAGCCGGCATTAAGCTTGGAATAGTTACGGACTTCTGCGCATCTGTGTTGGCCAACCTGTGGTCTGTAGCCTCTTCCGTTCTTCCTGGGGGTGTTTAAGCTTAAAGATCTGATTTGGTGCGAGGTGTCTTTTCCCTCCCTCGGTTATGTTCGTCTGTTGCAAAAGGTAGATGCAACAGATTTTATTTTTTATACATCTAACGCGGTCCATTTTACAATGCGGACACACCCCTTTCGTACAAGCTATATAGCTAATAATTTCTTTACTTATTGGTTTATCAAAATAACAAACTGTTAACAACAGTTATTGTGCTAATTGAGTCGTGTTAAGTTTAACCTTTGAAGGAAGTTTTCGATAATTACAACATTCTAGCCCTTATAGTGAATAAGCATGTTAAGCAATTTTTGAAACATTCGCACAGAAGTAAAGCAAAAGAATCATAATTTTCTCCGATTGTATTTACATGAAGAGACACTAAAAGGTTTATTTTTGGTATCTGTTTCACGTGTCGAGCTCCCTTATAAAATTAAGACCATTAATGTTTACCTTCAAGTATACATGACAGATATTAACCTCTTAGTTTATTTATTAGAGTGCTACATTTTACAAGGCGACATCCGTTGAAACAATAAATAAATTGCCAGGATCATAGCACTGAACGCCTCCGGTGTCCCGCAGTACTTTAACGTACAGTAAATTTACGACATAGGATTTAGTTTTTAAAAACACTTAAAAGCCTTCGATCTGAGCCGGATTTTAACCCGCGACTTTAGAATCCGTAAGCCAGCACCTAACCAAATGACCTACTCAGACCGGCATTTTCTTTTTTAGGATATCTATGACTGAAAACGTAGTCAGACTGAAAAATTCAATGCCATAGCCGGGATTTGAACCACGGATCTTCTGGTTTCCGTCCAGCCGCTCTAACCATTGAGCTACTATGGCCAACGAGCCGATATGACATATTCTCCAACTGACTCGTATTTTCTCCGGTAAACCACTTAGGAGTTCTAATAAACACATGAGACAACTACCTTTAATGGCGACTTACAACTTGTAAGTACTTTAAGGTCCGGGCTTTATAGTTAACCACTATTAGGTCAATTAATGGAAATTAAGTGTTCTTTCACACTGGACGTGTGTAGGGTAAAGTATGGAAACATAGAGTCAGACTGGAAAATTTAATGCCATAGCTGGGATTTGAACCACGGATTTTCTGGTTAACTAGTGGTTAACTAGTAATATTTTCAAAATTTTCATAGCTAACACATGGAAAATATTTTAGAACGAATTCTACAAAAATATTCCAAAAAATAAGAATGTGGGTCTTTTAAAATTGCTCTGCACTAGCCAAAAACAAAAATTTAACTTAAAAGCTGAAATTTTTTTAACGCATAGTACATTTTATATAGCGAGTAATTTTTACAATTTTTTCACAAAAATAATTAATGAACTATTTGGTGTAGCAACATGAAAATTTGCGTAACAGTTTAAAACGATACTCTAATTATGTGGCTAAATTTTCATAAGGATAGGTTTATTATTATAATAGTTGGAATTTTCAGTGTAGCTTTGCCTTAATAACTTAAATTTTGATCTAATGTTTTACCAACAGTTTTTTAAATTTCCCTAGGTTTCTCTGTGCCTGAATGACTTCGTTCCAGAAATTTTTAAAGCTGTGAATATGGCTTTTTTGTCCAACAAGTTGAAATTTGAAGTAAAGAAAGTGTACTTAAATGCATCTCATAATGAAACCCAGAAAAATTTCGATTCACTGTTTCTCTGTGAACGTGTGTTGCAAGTTTCATTAATCTAACACCTAAACTGCAACACAAGGAGAATTTTAAATGAAGAAAAATGCTGAAAATTTCAATACCGAGAAAACAAACACGAAGAATTCGAATTCATATCTATCACTAGCATTCGCATAACTTTCAAACTTCATTAGAGCATTTAATAATGGCGTGGGAAGCTACCATTCTGCAGATTCCAGAATTCTTACACTATTTTATATACAAAAAATAAGAAATGTTGAGTTTTTTAAAATGTTCATACAATTTCAGTCATAGTTACCCGTAAGTGAATGTACATCGAAAATAAAAATACCTGTGCTTCGGTTTTCTCTTCCATAGGCCCAAATTTGACATGAGAAAAAACTATTTATAAATTGGAATGATCAGTTGTTAATAATAAATTGTATTTCGTCGGTATGGCCGCTCCGTGACTCAGTGGTTAGACCGCTTGGCGCTCACCAAGGCGGCCTGGGTTCGATCCCAGGCGACCGCAAACGTGACATTTGTGGTGGACAACACGGTGCTTGGGAGGGTTTTCTCCGAGACCTCCGGTTTCCCCCGCCATCTTATTCCACCGGTGCTCCATCTTCATATCGTGTACCATCAGTGTCACCGCCTGCGGTGCCGTATGTAATAAAACCCGGCGTTAAACACTACACATTTCGTCGGTATTTTATTCTGCATCGTCGGGTAATGAAATGATGATTAATTCCTACGTTAGACATACAAAAATCGTAGTAAGAAGGGCCGCGCCGTGGCTCAGTGGTTAGACCGCTTGGCTCTCACCAGTGCGGCTCGGGTTCGATCCCAGCCGACCGCATAGTGAGATTTGTCGTGGACAACACGGTGCTGGGGCGGGTTTTCTCCGGGATCTCCGGTTTCCCCCGCCATCTCATTCCACCGGTGCTCCATCTTCATCTCATGTATCATCAGTGTCATCGCCTGCGGTGCCGTATGTAGTAAAAGCGGGCGTTAAACACTACACATTTCATTTCATTTCGTAGTAAGAAAATACTAAACACCAAAGATATAATTTTTCCTTCTTATAAGATAGGGATAACAACGAAACGTTCCCACCCAACTAACTCGAATGAGAAGGATGAGTTCACTCGCCTTCGGAAACAGTGACTACGGTATCTCAATGGTAAAGCGTAAGCCGAAATTTTTATGAGTACCGAAGGTTTTTCATCTTATCAATTACTGAAAAGGCATTTTCATTTGCGATGCTATTAATAACACGGAGATTATGAAAGTGTAAGTCATCTTAAGGACATGTATGACTGAAACTTCATGAACATTTTCAAAAAATCACGTTTTCCTTTTTTTCGTCTATAAAGTAGTGTAAGCCTTCCTAATTCCAAAGAATGCTTAGATAACATTCGAAAGCCATTTTAAATGTTCTAATCTAGTTTGAAAGTTACGTGAATGCTAGTGTTAGATATGAATTCTAATTATTTATCCTTGTTTACTCGCTATTGAGAATTTCAGCATTTTCCTTCATTTAAGATACTCCTTTTAGTGTTAAGATTAATGAAACTTGCTACACACGTTCATAGAGACAAAGTGAATAGAAATTGCCCTGGGTTTTATTGTGAGATGCATTTTAAGCACACTTTATTTACTTCAAAACACAAAATTTTCAAATTTTGAGCAAAAAAGCCACACTCATAGCTTTAAAAATTTCTGGGACCTAAAGTTACTGAGACACAGAGAAACCTAGGGGAAATTCAAAAACTGAATGTGTTGAGAACCTGTTGTTAAAATATTCGACCAAAATTTAAGTTATTTTGTGGTAAGGGACTTCTTAGGTTACGTAACCAAAGATAAATAAATTTACCAATATTTTCCAAACTATCAAAGTGAAATTAACAACATTTGGGCTTTATCATATTTGCACTAAGTTACGTGTGTAGAAGAAATCTTAAAAAGCTAACGTTATTATTTCAGGATTTCAAATTTGCATTGTAATAACGGGATGTAAAACTATTGCTACGTCTTAGTTTGTTGTTAAAGGTACCCGTGGAATTGCTTGGTGTGTATACTACAATTACGAGAGAGCAAATGACACTAAGCGTACTGCAGTAGATGGCAGACTGAAAAGCTTTGTGAGCGTTGTTTTGCAGGAAAGTGCAGCTGAATGCTGCATTATGAGTTAGAAGTGTACTCCGGTAAGCAACGGCTCACCTGACACTTCCAGCTCCAGGATCGGCAACTTTATGAACCTTTAAAAAGTTTTCATGGCACTCATATTCGAATGAAAAAGCACTTTCCTGTGTCGTACTATCTTCAGCGAGACTTGAACATTCACAAAGCGTCCCAGTTTGCGTTCATCGCACTTAATATTGTGTATTCCTTTGCTTATCTGTTTCATAACTTCGTGTGTATTATCATAGAAGTTCTAAAGCAAGGGTCAACTTTTTATTATACTTGCAGACACTATAACTAGGTTCACTATGACTGATAGCGTCATGCGCTGTTTAACATTTACAATACAATACTTTATTCGTCACATTACACTTACATAGTTGAGCAGGCGCTCGCAAATTGGTATCTCGTCAAAATTTCAAACCTAAACTTTAAGATCAGAAATAAGCCTACAATATTTTCAATACAATATGTTACAAAGTATAATAAAGTAAGTGAATATTGATTATGTACAATATCTAGAGTATATGGTTTTCCTAAAGTTAAACAGACACTAAGATAAAATTGATCACAGTGCATCATCCATGTATTCCTGAATTGAATAGTATGCTTTTTTGGTGAGTAAGCTTTTGACTGTTTTCATAAAATTATTTTGGTTTTGGACTTCTCTAACTGTTTGTGGCAATTTATTATATATTTTAATCCCAATATATTGTGGACTTTTCTCGAAAAGTGCAACCTATGAGTAGGGTATTTTATATCTCTTTTTCCTCTTGTGTTATGACCATGATGTTGATTTTTTAGAAAAATGCTATAATTACTGTGTACATATAGAACTAGATTATACATATAGAGGCAAAGTTGCGTCAAAATTCTTAATGTTTTAAAAAGTGGTCTGCAGAATGCTCTGTAACTCGAATGGGTCATTATGCGTATGATTTTCTTTTGAATTCGGGAAAGTCTATCAGAGCCTGTTGCGTTTCCCCATAAAGACATTCCATATGCAAGTAATAAGTGAAAGTAACTGTAATATACGACTTTTCTTCTTTCTAAATTTGTAATCTGTGCCAAGCAGGACATGTTAAAACAATCAGTATTTAATTTTTTTCTATATAACTTAATTGCATAGTCCATTTAAGACATTCATCTATAAATAACCCTAAAAGTTTTGCCACTTTTGAGGTAGCTGAAGTTAAAGAGTTAATTTGTATGTTTTCTACTGTAGTCCTAAAATGTACAATTTCAGTTTTAGTTTTATTTAATTTCAGACCATTACATGTAAAACATACTTCCAATTGTTTTATGGCCTGGTCATTGTTTGTTTTTAAATTATCAATATCTGACCCACTTAAAATAATCGATGTGTCATCGGCATAAGATATTGGTTGTCCGCTGACTGTAACCGAAGGATCATTCGTGTAAATTACATAAAGTAGTGGACCCAGTATGGAACCCTGCGGAAACCCCATTTTTAATTTGTTCCCATTTTGTATGTATAGGACCAGAACTGCGCTCTAGTATAATTTTCTGTTTACGGCCTTCTATATATGATTTGAACCATTCCAATGGACATTTACATTTCAGTGGGATACTTCAGCAAACATAGCCCGCCTCGGTAGCGTATATGGTAGCGTGTCTGCCTCACGTTCAAGAGGTCTCGAGTTCGAATCTCGGTCAGGGTGAATTACCTGGATAAGGTTTTTCTGGGGTCTACCCTTATCCTGAAAGATGAAGGTCGGGTAACTCTAAGCTCCATGGACCCCGGACTCATTTGAGCATCATTTCACCCATTTCATCCATCGTCCGATATGACTTTTAAAGTTGGAGGACGTAAATTTAAAAAACAAAAAACTAAAGCATACATGGAAAAAGGAGAAGCCAGATCGAGAAGCTAAATTAGCTGAAATCGTTAAGGAATTTGCAACAGATTATCAATCAACTAAATCTTCTTTTACGAAACGTAGAATGAGTTTTTCATTTGAAAGGCTTCAGCGGTACATTATTGTTTTTAGTTATACGGCCGCAGATGAGTAAATATATAGTACAATTCCTGCTTTGTCATTTTGTCTAGTAAGAGTCTTCAGATATTTAAAAATTAGTTTTATTATTTTTATTATTTGGATACTGTTTTACATTCGATCAGGAAATGTTACAATCCGCGATATAACTGCTTGGAATTTGCCAAAATGTGCCTATTGAAATAATGAGATCAGCCAGAGTCAAACCCGTATCTACTAGGTAAGAATTTGTAAGCTAAAAATAATGAACTAGATAGGTGTGCATTTATGATTGCATCGTAAGCCTTTTTTTCTGTATCTTTTTAGAGAAAGGCATTAAATCTTAATACTATATTTTGAGGAACTAAACTTATACCGAATTCTTTAAAAAAAATTTGAAAGTGTTTATTAACCTCAGGATGGTTACTGCATTTTTTAAAATTATAACCGTCTTTTATTTTTAAGGGTAGAAAGATCATTAACAGTGTTTTTATATTTGAATTTTTCAATTCTTTATTTATAAAGTCTTTATTAAAACCATTAATTAAAGCAGTATTAATAATAGGTTTATATTCTTTATTAAATTCATCTTTATTCAGGGGTATATTTATTAATCTATAAATCAAACTATTGATAAAGTAAGCATAAAAATAATAATAAAAAATCTGGTATTTATCAGTTTAATTGTTTCGATTTTGATAAAGTTTACATTGGAAGGACAAAACGTAATTTGGAAACCAGAACGAAAGAACATTTTCGCAACATATAAGTATAAACAGATTGATAAATCGGCCGTAGCAGATCGTTTTTGTTCATTTAACCATGAAATAAATCCAGAAGTTAAATTATTAAAACAATTAAATGTTCCGATAGATTTAATGTTTTGGGAAAATATATTTATTTAAAAAAAAACATCGCGTAATGAATTTTGAAATACCGGCAGTCGATTTTGTTTTTAAATTTGTTTTATTTTCATATTTGATAGTACTAACAAGAACATATTAACATCTGGCGTTCGTAACGATGGCGACAGCTTTGTACATGTAAAAGTTTGACATGAAATCGCGATCCCGGACAATTTATAAGAAAAATATCTTCATTTCTTATAATATAAGTGAAGTTTTAGGTTACAAATTGTTATATTTGTATACCCTGCATAACATTATCAATTACTAGAGGAACGTGGTAATTGAGGATACAATTTCAGGGAAGTATTTGCTCCATCATAGTTGGCTGTTACCCTGAGCTCTTTGCTTATTCATCGCGGTTCATATCTCCATTAAGCCTCTGTATCTGTGCATAAAGAGCCTCGGCTATTGCACGTGGTTAAAATGCTGTTCATACATGAATAGTGCTATTCGTGAAAGCATTTCTATGATTAGAGAACATGCGGCATTACGTTGCTATTTGCATGTTCTGCCGATAGTGACCTCCAACACGTGAATGGTAGTGGTCTAATCATTTGTTGGAGGACAACATATCAGCATACAGTCGTGTGATACGAATTAGTGACCGTCAACTATGTGATATTGCTCTGGAGTTAAGCACACACGTGGAAGAGGACACCGCCACAAACAATTATCACTAACTCAAGGCAGCAGGCAAGCATGGACAAATTCATTATCATTAATTACTTAATCACATTCACGTCAACTTTCAAGGACTAAGTCCATGGTACATTGTACCGTATTCACCGGCGTAAAAGATGCATTTTCCTTTCTTTTGGTTTGTTTGAAGCTAAATTTCGAAAGCAGGGCACTTCTTCGTAACCGTACTCGGATTTTATCATTTGAATCTTGAAAATATATCTTGAGTTAGACTGCTAACATCAAGCCGGGACGGATTCATCTCCGGCTGTTGTAAACCGTCGCTATGAAATATAACTTCCAAATTCTCGAAAAAAAATGTAACAACTTAGGCTTTCACGGGATTCATAATTTGACTTTGTGGGTTCGTTAAATTAAAAGTCTAGTTTGCAGAAATTCAAAATGTTCATCATTTCCATTATAAATACACTTTGTACAGCCCTGACAGCAGCAGGATGACGTAAAATACACCAACAGTCTCTCGTGGCTTCACCACACATAAACAAACAAAAGAATTCACTTCACTACACGAGTATTAGTTCTCAACTTGCATCTCGGTACAGTTCAAATGTCTACACAACTCATACGCTGCACAAAAACTGTCTGTCCGACTAGCAGTGGCGCTTTTATACCTCCACTCATTGTTCTAGAAATGGAACGTTTGGTACAGTACGGATGATGTTTCTGTGCCGGTGGAGACCGTGTGCTCAGTCGTTTAGTATCCAGTTGCTGAGCCTACACTCTCGCTCATGCGCAGTACACTGAAATGGACAGTATCGTGGAGAAGTTTGACCGGGTAACTTCTAACGCTTCGGCACTTTCACGTTAAGATTGTGATTATTAATCGCACTGACGATTAGTGTTTTATCTGTGTATGTCCCCGTAGGGGAGGGGATCTGTCCCCTTCAGCTGCCGTGGTACGGGCGCTGCGGACCCCTAGCACTCGTGGTAAAGTCCGTTTACTGAACGCATGTGCAGTTCCGAGTCAAAGAAACCTGACTCGACCGCCCACTAATGACCGTCATAAATCCATCTCCACACTTCAGAAATGGAACGCTGTCGTTGAGGACCAATAGCAAACCTGATTTTCTCGAAGTGACAGTCGCATGTCTAGTCCACGTGGAGTCTCAGTTGCCAAAGTTCCAACTTCCAGTTGATCTGTTTCATTACGTGCAGAAATTCGTTGTGTGTCACAATGTGGAAACCGTAGGAGGGAAATGCAGTGGTAAATGCAAATGAAGTAGAGATAAATAATCAAAGGGAAGACAGTGTGAATAACTGGGCCGAATTATATTACTGGAAAAGCCTAAAAAATAACAAAGTTATAACGGGAACTGTTTCTAAGCAAATTCAAGCGCTTGTTTTGAACACATATAAATATGTGCTGACAATTAATCTTGGTAAGGGGTCATGTAATGAACCTGATAAATTCTGGATATTCACAGAAATACAGTGAGAAATATTGTGACGAAAGGAATACCAAAGACGCTGATCAAGTGTGAAAACAAAAGGAAACGTTTCTCTAAAGTAGATAATTTTACATGCGATTTAATTCGTCGAGAAATTTATAGATTCTATGCAAAAGGGAGAGCGCCCACCTTAGACGAATTGGTTGTACATTTGCAAGAAATTTGTGATTTTCCTTATGGGCGCTTCACTTTGCGCGGTCTCCTAAAGGAGCTGGGCTTCAAATACTGCACTTTGAATAAGATAATGGTTATTATGGAATCCAGAAGACTTGTAGCTTGTCAAAACTAAGGAAGTTTTGCAGTAATGGACATAAGATTATTTATTTAGACGAAACCTCCTACGATACCCATGACGTATCGAGAAAGGTGGCAACCTTGCAGAAAGATCTGGGAGAACGAGGGTCGGGGGTTGTAAAACGATTATAAGGGTTCGTCAAAGGCAGAAGCCGACGTGCACATGCTTTAACTAAACAGACTTTACCTCTGACGTTACTAGAGGAACCTCGGGCCGAACATTCGAGCCTCTCCCTGAATGGGAGTTGTTCGGAGTGGGTAGGACTCGAGGGGGCAGTTGTTCCCGTTACCCGTGGGAGATCGGGTACGTCTTCGAACGGGGTTGATGGAAGCCATTAATATTCCCACGTACTAGCCAGCATAGCTAGTAGAAGGTGTGCTAGATCACCAGGTGGCCCCACCGAGGTCATATCGGTAGCCTTCAGCTTAGGTGTTGGCGCGCGTAGGTGGCGTATCCACTTCTATCCCGTCTTGAGTCCACAGGACCAGATAATGAAGTGTGTAGTGTTTAACGCCCGCTTTTACTACATATGGCACCGCAGGCGATGACACTGATGATACATGAGATGAAAATGGAGCACCGGTGGAATGAGATGGCGGGGGAAACCGGAGATCCCGGAGAGAACCCGCCCCAGCGCCGTGTTATCCACCACAAATCTCACTTTGCGGTCACCTGGAATCGAACCCGGGCCGCCTTGGTGAGAGCCAAGCGGTCTAACCACTGAGCCACGGCGCGGCCCTACGGGACCAGATGGGGAGCTTGTTAGTCTATAGGTCTTGCCTTATGGAAAGCCCCACAGAGGGGCCGGGCGCCCTTTCGGGACAGCTCGGTAACTCCCTGGTCGAAGAAGGCCCGGGTCCTTGGTCCTACGGGTCCAGGACTAATGGGAGTAGGGCCTCTGGCATTAACATTAACGTTAACGTGTCTGTGTGTATGTGTGTGCGTTTATGTATTTTCTATTTAGATTAAAATGCCCCCAATTCAAAGCAAACTTGGTGGAGAAACACTTCACAGCCAAACCGCGAAGTTATTAATAATGTCTATCTATTCTGAAACGGGAAGCAGTTTCTGGCGATATGCTAACAAAATGCAAGACAGGGTGAGAGCAGCAACAAAAGTATCTGAGAGAAAATTTCGTAAAATAATTAAAACAGGAGAGAAATGTGAGGCAAAGGGAACCTTCTTTGAAATATCTGGAAAGTACATCGTGTACCTCAAACAAACACTGTCACTGATGTCTTTGATAGGTGTGCAATTCGCCAAGCAATTTATAATCTGTATATTCAGGAGAAAACGGTGCCCACTGTCAAAATTTAGGACTCCTGAAATATCATGATCCCAATAACTTTAAAGGGGGAAGCACAAGTTTAAAGGTTTATGTGGCATAGGTTTTGAGGTGGAAGAAAACAATAAACAAGGTCTTGTTATAAAAAAGGTATATGAGAAATTGGCGCGTGTCATATTTACGTGCCATAAAAAGGCTTAGAGACGAAGGAAGGTCTGTTATCTATGAAGATGCAACATATCTTCATACGAGAATCGGCTAACTCACTTCCATGTGCTACAAGCCACAAAGACATCACCCCAGACTTTTATTTTCCTGTAAATTAAAACTATTGTGACAGCAAAGTAGTAAAACGGTAATGAAAATCGGTTGTTTATCAATGGCTAAAATGAGCAAGTGCTCATATATCTTAAGGTATGCGCTTTAGTAAAGACAAGTCTAGGAAATATCATGCTGCATTGTCTTCCATCTTCTAGCGCTAGTAGAAGGTGCAAGTGACGCTAAGGCATAGACTCTCTCCAGTGCGCGAAGAAAGAAGGTCACCGGCACAGAACTATCGTCGCCACTGTAGTTTATGACCTTGCAGAACGACTTTTAGTTTGTATTAGTAGTTCAAACTTGAATCAAATATTTACTGGAGTAACTAGCAAGAAACTCCGTGCAACCAAAGTTTAATAAATTGGCTAGAATGCAATTTCCCAGATAAAAATTCAGTTCAGAAAGTTTGTATGCCTCAAGACATTTCGCTTATGTTAAATATCTATCTAAACAAATACATATGTAAATAATCATCAAAAAAGAAGACACTTCCAAACATCTATCTCTCTCTTTCTTTCTCTCGGCAAGCGTCCAACACTTGCCTACGCACCAACTATTACACTATGTCTCTTCCGCTAATGGTTGTACGTCCGAAGTATATGCAAAACAATAAAAGACTGGCTCATTACAGCTGGAGTGGGACATATATTTATTTAGTAACACATGGCGCGACAGCTCATACAGGGCCAAGGCCTGCCAACCCGACTGCCGGCCTCACGCCCTCATACGCAAAGTATCATCCAAACGACACGTGGAGGAGATGTAATCAGGATCTGGGCATCCCCCAGCCGGAATGTTGGCTTTCGTGACCAGGGCCGCTTACCTAGCGTAAGCTCCTCACTTCCCTCACGATGATGAGTGGGCACCGGTCCTATACCCGGGACTTAAAATCCGCACCCTCAGGGATGGGATTGATCCCGAGCTGCATTCCGTGGTAGGGAACCAAAGCATGACGCCTTAGCCCACTACGCTACGGCGCAAGATGTGGAACATAAATGCCAGCATTAAATAAAGCAACTATTAGAAGCCCAAAGTATCGAACGTGTCCGTACTCTCGACTATGCATCATGGTGGTCCTGATTATACGCACTTTTGGTGTCTTGAACTCTGCACCCAACGCTACTCCTCACAGCCCTTAAGTACCTGAAATGGAAAATAAATCTGCTTATTCTGATGTTAATGGATAGATTAAAAACGAATTTCTGAACTGTTGTGTTACAAATGCGGATTTTTGGATTGCGTAAGCAAAGATCTGAATATATTTAAGTATTTATTGTGTTTTGAAATGTATAATCTCAAACTAACGCTTAAACTGAGAATAAAGGAGCTTCAGGGGATCAGACATATAATGTCCCCAATGGTATAGATAAACTGATGAATGTGTCTCCAGAGAGGATAACGTTGAAGTAATATTTCTGGAATTGTGAGCCCCATGTCCGAGCTGAATAAATGGAAGCATTGTGGTGATTATCTCATAGCGCGCAATGGGACCACTAATCAAAACGTGCTGCTCAGATTACAGGTAGCTTTAACGAGCTGTGATAGTTGTTGGGACGGGACATCCTGGGAAATGTCTGAAAGCCACATAAAAGAATTATATATCGACCAGCTGCGCTACATGTGTCTAGATGTCTTTCATCAGCACACGTTTCTTTACGCCTGCTCAATAACGGCCACGGGCATTTACCCTCTTAGCAGAGAATCCCTACAGCTTTTTTGCGCACTGCTCGTTGCTGCTTGATAAGCTTCTACATATATATTTTAATTGTGATAAATATGTGCACAAAATAAATCAAGGAGTAATACACAAAATAATATTCACATGTCGATTGCAGTTTCTGTTAATCACGGACTATTATGGGGGGGGGGCGATGTTGTACTCGCATGACGTTCCCTATTCTTGAACCTACTATACGTAAATACAAAAGCATATCTTGTTATCTACTTGTTAATCGAGATAAACGTTTTAAGATATTACTTATAATTTCCTAATTTTCTTTTAAGTAAAAAGGAAGTGTGGGAATGCAGTAAGCTTAAAGCAATATGCCATATAAAAGCTGGTCGTTATATGATGCCTTTGAAATTCGCTTAATTTTGTATGGCAAAAACTAAAAATAGTAATTACTTCCCATTTCAGAAAAGTATGTATTGCAAAATTCAGACAAATAACGTGGAATACCCCGAGAATGTTTCAGTTCACAAATAAAAAAATGTAGACATATTTGGCATAACTTGTGTTTTAACCAGATCTACACTTATCTTTAGGAAGATTTGGCCTACTTCTGAGGTTTACAGTTATGCGAAAGTCTTTGAAAATGAAGAGAACTTCTGAAGACCCTTCCAGAAAATAGAGGTATACATTTTATTTGTCATGAATACAGGCCGCAGGCGTATGCGTTTTTCCATTCGTTATACTGCACATGGACTGTGTTATTATCGGTCGCAATTGTAAACAACTGCAGGTAGGTATAGCCTGCCCATGACAATGGCCACACTGCCAGAGGAAACAAACAGTCGCGTTACACTATGCCTTGACCTCGCATCTGCATACACTTGCAAGGCAATGCTTCACTATTATGTGTTTCAAATGGGATGATGTTTGTCCTTGAGGGCTACTAGGTGAGCAACCAATCGGAGTACTGCGGTGTTGTATTGCATTCCCCCTATGTGGTGTGTCAAGAGCGCCAAACTAATCAATCTCTAATAAATACTATTCTCGCTGAGACAAAAATTCAGATTTTGCAAAAACTGATCCATGAGGAAGGAGAGAGTAATGTATTTAACATAACCGTAAAAACCCTATATTTTTAGCTCAAATTGTTTTCCTATTGCAATTGTGATTTCAACAACTGCATTATTATAAAACTTTGGAAAATTCCGTTTTCGTTCCCTTAAGTCTAGCGCCAGGAACACTCGCAAGTGTGCCAGAGAGAGAGGGAAATATAAAAAGAGTGGGGGTAATGAGGTGGCAACGCTGAAGACTCTAACGCATCTGATTCGCTACAGGCGAGAACTCTTCGCATTTAAAACACACAATAGATTCGAGTTATGGTATGTTTACACATTTTTGCGGCTATTTTGTGCATTGCGACGGTCTAGTCAGTTAGTGATAGTTCATGCAGTAGGTTGTGAATGAAGTTGGGATTTACCAACACAGAAAAGGCCGACATGCTCATGGTGTACGGAGAGTGTAGGGAGAATGTAATTCGTTCTTTTATGGTGCATAGGGAAAGATATCCCAATAGGCGTCAACAATCTCGGCAATTATTAATGAACCTCTTCTACCAGTTACTTGAAAGTGGTAGTGTAACATCAAGAAAACGTAACGAACGGGTGACTGAAGATGTAGGAGAAATTAATGTTTGGGCTGCTGTTGCAGTAGATCTACAAAATATTGTTCCCGCACAATCGCACGTGGAAGTGGAATGAGTCAGGCAAGTGTACTTCGCCTTTGCCATCGACATAGGTTCCATCACCATCACATCTCTCTCCATCAAGAGCTGCATGGAAACGATTTTGAGAATCGTGTTAACTTTTGTACATGGGCATTAAGACACGATACTCCAGTTTTATCTGGCCAGGTAAACTGTAGAAACATGCACTATTAGTCTGTTGACAATCCCCGTTCGCTTCGTCAGGTGGAACAACGTCAGCGTCGATGGAGTTTAAACGTATGGTGTGGGATAGTGAACCATCAGCTCATAGGCCATTTTTTCATAGAACTCGAACAAGTATCTCGGCCTCCTAGTTGACCATCGTCCACAGATGCTAGAAGATGTTCCTCTGCAGACTTGGAGGAATCTGTGGTTCCAGCATAATGGCAGTCCAGCCCATAGTACACCAATCATCACAGCTGGTCTTCACGGATTATTTCCAAATCGATGTATCTGGCACCTTGGCCGCCCGTTCTACGGATTTGGCTCCGTTAGACTTTTTTCCTATGGGGAATACTGAAAGACACTGCCTACAAGGACATATCAACTACACCTGATGATATGAAACAACATATTAATGCTGTCTGCTCTGAAATTGCCGCTGAAATACTACAACGTTATGGGCAGTTTTACCACAGGGGACTAGGAAGCTTGTATTGAAGCTGCAGGGGGTCGTTTTGAACACAAGCTTAGAAGATCAAATATTGGCGGTGCAAGTTTTGGGTGATTCATCATGTATTTAAGTTACAACGATTTTTCAGAAAATTATTTTACTTGCACTTACTAGAGCAAATTTCTTGGATATATAACAGCGAAATCTACAGCTTTCGAACTGACGGAGGAAGAAGGTCATTGTGGCATTGTTAATATATTACTGAACTTCCTCTTAACTCTACAGTTTTTTAAATTATTCAAAATTAATTTCTCTGTCTGTTTGTATAATTTTTGTGGCACAGCTAGGAATTACATAAAAATTATATTAATAAATGCATGTGAAATAATTCTGAAAACGTCGCACTTGAAAAAATATAAAAAATGGTGAAATTTTCATAACTAAAAGGAAAACTGAAATAACAAATCAGAAGGACAGCCATAAACATCTTTATTTCTTCAATACATTAAGAAGATAACTTTTTATGCATTATTTAGATGCTAGAGTTTTTGTACTGTACAGGAATGTTGTATATCCCTCCTCATTTGTAAATCCAGAGCACTGGAATTCCAATTTCATGATATTGACTAGGAAGCAAAAAAGGGCAGAAGCAGGGCGAAAGAGCATATAATCATGTGGATAACCATTAATGTCATAAATAGTTTAAAGGTGTATAATGAGGCAATGTATAGATTGTATTAGCGCTACCCTGTTTATCTTTCATCTTTTAGTCTCTGCTCAATAACCTAGGAAATAGAAACTTTGGAATTCGAACTGAAAATGCTGTTTCGGAATTTCACCAGAAATACACTGTAGGAGATAAGACTGTACCTCCTGCACTGCAAAAGTTGTCATCCAAAGCACTATCTCTTTTTAACCTAATACCCGCCCGCGTCGGTAGCGTGGGAGTAGCATGTCTGCATCACGTTCAAGAGGTCCCGAGTTTGAATCTTGGTCAGTGTGGGTTACCTGGATAAGGCCTTTTCCGGGGGTTTCCCTTTTCCTGAAAGACGAATGTCGGGTAACTCTAAGCTCCGTGTACCCCGGGCTCATTTGAGCATCATTTCACCCATTCCATTCATCGTTCGATATGACTTAACGTTGAAGGACGTAAATTAAAAAAAAAAAAAGACTAATACCTTGTACTTTCCGGCTGGAGTGCCAAGATGCTCTCCACATCTCCTCCCCGTATTGGTTGGATGACGGAATGGCAGGTCTTGGCCCTGTAGAGACTGTAGCGCCATATGGGTTAATACCTTTACTGTGGTACAAGAGTCGGTTGAATTTCTAGGATAGATAACGACCTTAAACAAAAATACTAAATCTCATGTCACAAGCGATTTATTGTTAAATCGATATTACGCTTCTGAAAATAGTTTTAATAAAATAATCTCAGGTTAAGCAATATGGACTCGGCTGTGTATGTCACACGCAAAACAGAACATAACTGTTCATTTATCGTCAATCCGTTTTTGTTACCAATGAACTCAACCTGCCAGTATGATGAGCAATAGCATGATGAATATCCAGCTCTAATCTCTATGAACCCTGGGCTTATTTGAGCATCATTTCACCCATTTCAATCATCCTCTGATATGACTTGATGTTCAAGGACCTTAATTACACACACACACACACACACACACACACACACACACACACACACACACACAGAGAGAGAGAGAGAGAGAGAGAGAGAGAGAGAGAGAGAGAGAGGGAGAGAGAGAAAGAGAGAGAGAGCAAGAGTTAGAGAGAATAGCTCAAGGTATTTGTTACATGTAGCATTACTATTGATTCTAGCAAAACATAAAAGATGGTACGACGAATCATTCGAGCCCACCTCGGTAGCGTAGATGGTAGCATGTCTGCCTCACGTGTCTGTATTTGTCGAACAACCCAATTACTGCAGATATTTATTTGGTATCGACATTTTTCTGGCAGGAAGCAACAAGGATGAAAGATGAATTCGCACGTGTACAGCTGTGCGATGGAAATTAGAATATCCTGTGGCAAGAATAGTTAACGCTTTCTGATTACATCCCTCTTATTTCCCTCTTACGCTATGCCATAGGGATGGTACCGATATCGATCTTCTGTCCAGATTCTCACAAGGGCGGGGATATGCAATGATCTAGGTATATACTCGAGAGCTATTGTTTCGAAATGCCGCGGGGGTTGCATTTGGAAACTCTCCATCAACATGAAGAGTTTTGATCAGAGTAATTATTGACCATACTAAGCTCTGTGCAAGTTTTCAAAAGAGTAACAGATAAGGTATGGATGGGACTAATATTGGATAAAAGAAAGGACCTAGATGCTGATCATCTACCCGTAAGTTTTCAGCTAACTATTCGCGACTACTCGCTATACAACGTTGTTCTACAAAGAAGTTTCAGTAAACTACTCCAAGAGACATCTACAGGAACAGTTGCAACCGCTAGTACAAAATTAAATGTGAAGCGAATATGATGTTGGTAAGCAAAGTGTTCCACGTTGGCTCGACAGTTTTATGCACTAAAAATGGGTAGCGCAGGATGCAGCAATGAGGTACTCTCAGGGTATGCGTGGATATGTATGAGTAAGGATGGTTTTACTGACACTGGAATGCTCGTTTCAAACTGATCTAATGACTGTTTTTTATCATAACATCAAACTAGAAGTTGCTGACCAAGGTTATCAATATTTCACTGTTCAGAGTTACTGTATGTGGAGTGCTTATTACTCGATAAAACATAATTCGTTCATCACATATATACGAACCGACAAAAATTTTCTCCTCTCGCTTCTTATCTGCCTTCGACCAAGACAGAGGCGATGACTTTCTTATCGGCCCCAAGCCGCGGACTGTGTGTCCTCACTGGGCACAGCTGCCTCTCTC
>CM060950.1:29966635-30111635 GCA_030765055.1 Mantis religiosa | reverse complement strand
CCTCTCTAGAGCAACATTAAAATCTATGAGGTTTTCTCATCTAATAGTTGCAGCAGCAGTCCTATTGTAGCGGAGGTTTTCTGATTGATGCATGCAGAAACCATGGTGTTTCTTGAAAGAATTCTACCATTCCCAACCAGCCATGGTGTAATCACTCCTGAAAGAATTCTTGCTGTTTTGAGATGCCAGACAAAATGCAAACTCTTTAACTTTAGCTGCAGTCATTTCAGAGCTAAATTTTATGTCTTCATCACACGTGACACAAATTCAGCCTCTTTTCATACAGATAAGAAAAAAAAAAACCCTCTTTCTTCTTAAGTGGGATTTTTCAATTGTTACGTCTGATGTTTAATAGATCCCTCAATATATTGTAAGGAATATTAAATTTCTTGCTGCTCTGGTAGATAGGCTATCCAAAATTCTAAACCTTAGCAAGGGCTTCCTTTACATAATTTTCATCATAATTTTGATATTTACATTTAGGTGTAGTCATCTGTTACAAATGTTTTAAATTATATTGTTATTTGTTCTCGTATATTTAAACTTGATTTTTTAAAAAAGCTTCTAGCTCTAATAAGATTAATCCTGAACCTTTATGTACACTATTAATGTTAGGTATCTCTTTAATAAATATTAACTATGATTCTTATCTTAATTTTTAACTAGCTATAGTATTAAAAATAAATATTACATTTTCTGCTGGGATTGAACCTGTGATGACTTCCAAATCAGTATAGTTACTGATAGTAAACTCAGCATGCAATGTAATTAAATCACTATTAATCAAGTAAGTAAAAAAATATTATCATTAAACAATGACAGTAATATTTGAATATTAAATTATTTATTTCAGCACTGCAACCACATCCATCCCCATTTTACCAACCAGAACTCCAGCCACATTGGATTTTTTTCACTTACTACACAAAACATTCTTCATAATAAAAGAACATGATTAACATATATAAACACATTTCAACTAGGAAAAGAATTAAAAAATAACTTCAGTGTTTCACAAGCATACTATTTTCAGAGTCGGACACCAGAATGGCAAAATCATTTTTCAGTTTTGTTGAAGTTTGGTAGAGTCACTACTTGAAGTGCAGACAGATTTATTTAGTACTTATAATGTAAAATGTATGCACCCAACAGTATTAATATTATTGCAATATAATAATATTGCAATATTAAATATGAGAACAGAGAGAATAATATTCCACTAAAAGCATTGGTTTGCAAAGATAAGCCTTCAAAAATAGAGGATGTTTAGCATTGTATATGATATCACATGAAGAAATGCTACATATTCATCAACAGTACTTAACTCTGCCGTTTCCTCTAAATGTGTTTACTGGAAAACACATATAAATGTGAAAATTGCCCAACTAGAATGGACTCATTCATGCTGTTTGACACCGCTTTAAAGGTGAATAATCATGAACCTTAAAACATCAAGGAATATTAAATATTTTTGTTACATGCATTGAACTTCACATACTGCAAAATGTAAAAAATGTGTGTTCCCATAGCAGAAACATTGTTTAGATTTACACAATTTAATATTTTGGTAAACTCTACTTATGAGCCATCAGTGATTTAACTGATTGTTTACATTTCCCTTTCCTCACCAGCAACAGAAGTATTCCAGTGGTGAGAAATGAAATTTTAATGAAACCATACATCCTGTATATGACTTACTTTATATGGTCTGAATAAGTTGAGCATACCAATTGCCTGAGGAGAGCCAGAATATCTTTACAGCAATGAAGACTTATAGAGATGCATCTATGACTACAACAATTACATCATTAACATAGATTTGCATATAACATATATATCTTGCTATCATCTTGTTCACAGATTCACATTATCAAGATCTTCTATCTCTTGTCATGTACTTTTACCCATTTCATTGTGTGCTGTCAGTTATTATATGCTGTATATAATGAATCAAATGTTTTACTCAGAAATGTAAGCATTTTGGCATATATGTGTTTGGAGAAATTTAGTAACAGTGACATCAAAATTAATCGCAAAATCTATTGGTATGAAATTAGGCACTACTTTTTTTCCCACCAGTAGATAACTTGACAAAGTTCATAGTTCCACCACCAGAGAGAGCGCAGACAACAACAGATGCCAGTTGGAAAGAGATTGAAAATGGAGGCGATTGCCTTTGAAACTAGTCTCTCAATAATATAAAAAAGTAAATGACGAGTATCAGTAAACCAACTACAAAGTTTTTGCGATTTATTTTGGCATATTTATTTCCTACTGAACAGTATCCCAAAATGTTTCATCTGCATAGTTTGTATAGCATAAGTATCCAAATGCTTGAAATCTAGATTTTTAGATAGAGTTTTCATAGTTTTGTCAGAATAGATGAAGTATCAGATCCTGCTTCTTCTTTGTGTGCTAGGGTGTTCACATTTGGATGATGTAAGAAAAGTTTGTATCAGTACTTATTTACATGGAGTATAGATTATCCTAAAGTATGTCATTCAAATAGTCAATTATATGAAAGTGTTAAAGAATTAAAAATAAAAATGGTCTAATTAACTGTTTTGTTGATAAAAAATTAAAAGCGTTGGCTGCTAGAAAACATTCCAGATTTTCTGTTCATTGCATAATGCTTTATGTATGTACTATATCAGGTGAGTCAGCCACGCCTTACTTGTTTGCAAGGGAGGTCACCCATCAAACAGCATGTGAGCCTTAGTCCAGTTTTGCACTTTCTAAACTGTATCGCTTAATGTTCTTAGAAAGAAGAATATGCAAAATTCAGAGGAATAGCAATTTAAGGGACAAAATGTACTGCTCGCTAAAGTACACCTCAAAAACATACGACTTCTTTACTGAGAGCGAATTCCAGTTACCAGGTTATTTTACAAACTTTTTATTAGAGAATACATGGCAAAGTAATTCGGTAAACACCTCAGAAAAAATGGACTCATGAGTACACTAACGTCAGCTAAAAATAAAATGGTGGATTCTTGTACTTAGAGCAGGTGTTGGCTGCCAAAAATTAGGAAAAAATTAGAGACACACCTAATCAATTATGGGCATGTACAGTCAAAACAGACATATTATTAAACAATGGTTTATTTACATACTTCTCGTGCAACTCAATTAACATGCATAAGAGCTTTTGACATTTATGTAATAATATTAAAACACCCAGGAAATGATTAAAAGTGTCTTAAAAGGCTAAATCAAGCACGAGAACTCACGAGGTGGCAAAGGTATAGCACTAGGCATGCAAGTCGTACTACTGAACCCAGAACGTGCTTTCAGGCAAGTCATGAAATAGCTCAATTTGATTATGACGTCTCCTGTGTCCTAACCTCCAATGACCCAGGTTCTAGTCTCAGCATTGTAAATATTTTTTTGTTATGTTCATCAAAACTTGGAAACCGAATTCACAAGTTCCTGAGGGTGTGCATTACCCAAGGAGGTCATCAGTTCGAGCACTTGCTTCGTTAGAGGAGTTGTGTTCCAGGAATAGAAAAAGGGTCATTCCAGCAATGCAAAACATACCAGTTTGTAACAAAATTTTTAATAGCACAATAATTCTATGTCTGCAAAATAGTGTTTAACTTCCATGTTAAAAGTCTGATACTCTTATTTCCTTGTTTTCTGTGTTCAAATGTATATAAATGATCCTTATTGCAATTGCACCTATCTATAGGTGTGTTTAAACAATCATCTACTTTTAGTTCGCCAATAAAGAAACATAAAAAATGCCACAAAACATAAATAAAACAATTAAAAATAAAAATAACAGTTTTCAGAATAATAATTGCAATTTTTGAGTATTACGTGATAAAAAAGATCAGTATACCTATACAGAGGATTTGAACCACTGTCACAGCAGATAAATGTCATCAGTTTTGCGCTAGTTCCAACTTAGCTACCTAACATAATTAGTAACATATGAGATAAATATTCCGTCTAACATATTGTATTTGCCAGTTCCATTGAACATTTGCAAACGTGCAAATGTCAGTGGTCTAATTATGAATATATCACAGGTGATGCGATAACATCTATATTAGTACTAATTTCATTGAGCATTTAACATCCATGTTAAACACATGGGTAGAACCTCATAACGGGGTCAATGTTTTTATGTTGGAGTATAAAATGTGGATTGCATAAAACTCGAGAATAAGGTGCAGCTGACTCACCTGGTATTCAGTGTATATCTTTTAATCAAGACTTTACTTTAGTTGTGCCTTTTGTTAACAATTTGTAAATTTTTTTTATGTTGATGAACTCTATGCCAATAGAAAATAATGTGAGAATGTAGAGCTGTTCCTAAATATTTCTGGTTATTTAGAGTATCAGCTTTCTAAACACAGTTCCAATCTATCCAAATAATTGATGCTGTAGTGTACTTAGAAGTGTAGGTAATGGTTTGCTGTCTATAAGGTGAATAAACTGTAATAAAATTTGTTTTCAAATAATAACCCTATTATATAATGATTCATGCAATCTGTTCAGAAGTAGATGAGATCATACTTCAAGCTTTCAGCAACATTAGACTTAATTGCTGTCATCAGGCAGCTGGAAAATGGAAGCTTATCCTTGCCGTCAGATGATAAAAAATGGATGCGTTTGCTCCACTACAGTTATAAGACTTGATATTTCTCAAAGAAGATCCAGCCATAAACAGCTATATGCAGTAGTAGATCTCTCAGAATAACTAAGCATACAATTATGATTAATTATAGAATGTAATATAAAACAGTGAAATGAAGAATTTTAATTAGAGAAACTGATAACAAACAATAATAGACGTAAACATAAATTCAGAGCTATAAAAGTCTCTGAAAGGTGTATTAAGCACTACTGCAGATGAAAAGCAGTAGGTTGATTTAGCTAACTAGAAGATATATCAACAATGCTAGTTTTCAGTGATTATGTATTGTATTTGTCAACTGCCAGTTCAGCTATAGCTATTCTATTTTTGTATAATTATAATTTCTCGAGTTCACACTTAAAGCAGGAATTGTGGAAAAATCGTGCAAAAGTGAAAAGAAAGGCTCAGATTCTTTCCAATGTAAAATTTGATTTCAAGGCATAATTTTTGGCTTCAAAATTTCTAATTTTTGCACAGCTTCCTGGACCCCAAATGGTTGCTTGCACTAGTTCTTTAAATGATGATTATTGCAGAATGTTGTACTCTTGTGCATTGATCCAAATCCAAAATTATTAAAAGGAGTGATAAACCAAAATAAATTGACAACATGGGAGAACATATTCATATGGAAAAATAAGGATCGTGTAATGAACTTTGAAATCCCACCAGTAGATAATTTGACAAAAACGTTCATAGTTCCACCACCAGAGAGAGAGAGAGAGAGAGAGATTGAGAGAGAAAGAGAGAGATTGAGAGAGAGAGAGAGAGAGAGAGAGAGAGAGAGAGAGAGAGAGAGAGAGAGAGAGAGAGAGAGAGAGAGAGAGAGAGAGAGAGAGAGAGAGAGAGATTGAGAGAGATTGAGAGAGAGAGATTGAGGGAGAGATTGAGAGAGAGAGATTGAGAGAGATTGAGATTGAGAGAGATTGAGAGAGATTGAGAGAGAGAGAGAGATTGAGAGAGATTGAGATTGAGAGAGAGATTGAGATTGAGAGAGACTGAGAGAGAGAGATTGAGATTGAGAGAGATTGAGATTGAGAGAGATTGAGAGAGAGATTGAGAGACAGAGATTGAGATTGAGAGAGAGAGATTGGGATTGAGAGAGATTGAGAGAGAGATTGAGAGAGAGAGAGATTGAGAGAGAGAGAGATTGAGAGAGATTGAGAGAGAGAGATTGAGATTGAGAGAGATTGAGAGAGAGAGAGATTGAGAGAGAGATTGAGAGAGAGAGAGATTGAGAGAGAGAGATTGAGAGAGAGATTGAGAGAGAGAGAGAGAGTGAGAGAGAGTGAGAGAGATTGAGAGAGAGAGAGAGAGAGAGAGAGAGAGAGAGAGAGAGAGAGAGAGAGAGAGAGAGAGAGAGAGAGAGAGAGAGAGAGAGAGAGATATGCCAGTTGGAAAGAGATTGAGAGAGAGAGAGAGAGAGATGCCAGTTGGAAAGAGATTGAAAATGGAGGCGAATGCCTTTGTAACTAGTCTCTCATTAATATAAAAAAGTAAGTGACGAGTATCAATAAACCAACTACAAATAGTTTTTGTGTTACAATTCTGTTTATTAGAAAAAGAGATCTCTATTCATTTCTCTCTTGTGAAAAGTTGCACATTATTTGGTCTTTCTCGTGAAAAGTTGCACATGGAATTTAAACCATAATTATATTATAAGTATATTATAAGTGTATTATAAGTAAAATACCAGGAAAAAGTAGAAGAAAACTTTGTTAAACAAGCACCATGCTACACAGTTTCATACTTAAAATATTTGAATACAGTATATTTGTATTTGTATTTATTTCATCCTTTTGAACATAATACATATGTTATAGGACACGTCAGTTCAAGATACAAAGATAAATATAAAAAGTTACATAAGACTAAAAACTGTAACATATACAGGATACAACTAAAGTCGAAAGTAGAAAAAGCAATAAATATAAACTATATAAAGACCATAGAGAAATGCTATACAAAAGTAATTGTTCACAAATGTGGAGTTTACTCTACTTCATGATTTAATTCAATTCAATTTATTTTGTCCTTTTGATTGATATCAGACACGTCATAGTATAAAAATTACATTAATGTCCACTGTCATTATTTACAATCACTTAAAACTAATTAACATTTAAAAACTCTTTTACAGAATAAAAGGAATGTTGCAGTAAAAGGAGTTTTACTCCCTTTTTAAAATGTATAAGGCTCTTCATTAGTTTAATATTTTCTGGTAGCCTGTTGTATAATCTTATATCTTCATTGATAGCACTAGACCTGAAGATTTCCATTCTACAACTTTGAATGTGAAAATCATCTTTCTGGCGTGTATTGTACTTGTGAATATCAGCATTTTTGTAATTTGGTATTTGTAGTTTATTTTGTTTTACATGGATCACTAATTCCAAAATATACATACATGCTAGAGGTAATGTATTAGGCGATGTATCCATGACATTTGGTAAAAAATTTGGACATTTTTAATTCTTTTTTTTTTTTTTTATTTTTACTATACTACCATTCTACACAATTGGTTTATAAATATAATTTTATTACACAATTGGTTTTTAAATATAATTTTAAAGCAACAGATAGCTGTGCATTGTGCACTAGTTAAAATATTAAATGGTGTAATTGAAATTATTTTCAATACCTCAATGTGTATACAAAAATTAGGAAATGATGCATAACAATTGTTTTTAAATTTGTATAACAAATTCTCATAAAAAATTTGGGAGCTATACTATAAACCATTACAGTCCCATAAGCATTTCATATTACCATATCAGAAGGTGATTTATTATGAACAAACATTAAATGTCTTAACAATAGTTTGATATAGATCATTAAAATAATGTATACACTGTTTTGTGTTCTGAGCATATAGTAAAAATGTTTAAAGCAATCGGAAGGAAACAGTAGATTTGTTTTATTTTCAGATACATTGCCTTAAAGGAAACATCTTCTATATCAAGGAATGGTAAAAAACTATGCTTACTATAGTGAATGACTATAGTAACACATGAGAAATATCAGGATTGGGTTTGTAATATTTGGGATCTAAGAAAAAGGAGCATGAAGATGCATATTGCGTCAGAATGCTTTGAAGCTTCAATTCCTTTCAGGGAACTGATTACCTCCAGTTTTAGTGACTTGATGTTGAACAACACTGAACAGTCATAAACATCATTAAAGAAACATGATAGATATATACCCCATTTTGCTTTCCCTACTGTATGTATTATTTCCGGGTGGGGGATGCCGAGATGCTGACCACATCTCCCCATATCAGTTGGAGGATCACTCACCTCTACCTTACATATGTGGGCGTGAGGTCAGCAGTCGGGTTGGCAAGTCCTGGCCCTATATGGGCTGTCGCATCCTGGATTATGTTACGTTACTGCATGTATTATATGTAAGCTTTCTGCAGGCAACAATGTAGCATTCGTGGTGTAATGTATTGAATTGAACATTACTTTCCTAAACGATGTGATTTTGAAAGCATATCAAACTTCAAAATATAAACCAAATTCTAGCATTTACCAATGTAACAATGAATTCTTTGATTTAAACTGATTCCTGATATAAAAATATTCAATATAATGCTATATAGTAGTAAAACCCAGAATTACTAAAAATAAGCGTGACTGTACCAAATACTAAAACTACAGATTCATGATGCATAACAATTTATTAGTTGGACTATTCTTAAATGCCCAATGGCCATGTCAATTCTGTTTTGCCATTCTGTAAAGTTGCTAGGTTAAACAATTTCAATTAAGCCAATGCAACTTATTATGGTTTTAAAACAACAAATGCAACACTACCAACCTAAATTACTTGATAAATGAGAAAGAACAATTTGTGTATATATTAGTAGAACTTTAAGTCAGTTATGTTTTACTGGGATTCTGTAACACATGAATGTATGAAAAGAAATAAATAAAAGAACCGCAGCCAGAAGGCAAATGAGATTCAAAACATATTAGAAGCATTTGGGACAATCCATGTAAAATCAAATGACAGAAAACATAGCATTTTTGTTTCAAGTGTAATTTTTCCTCTTATTAGAGTACGCAAAGGAAAACAGATTTAACAAATGTTAGCATCTGTAACTAAACAGTTCTCATGATACTAAACAATAAATTTATTGCAATACTTGATTTTGTGACTTCAATTGTACATAGCTCCAGAACTCTTTATTGCTGAATATTATAGTTATTAGTACTTATTTCATTGCTGCATAGAGTAATTATATTGTATAACTTTCAAGTAAAACCAATATACAAGTTTCACTTACTGTGTCTTTGGCTTGTGATAAAACAAAAACAGGATAGCGAACATTCTGCAGTCTTTTCAAGAGAAGTCAGGGTAGTGGATAAAGTGGCAGTGCTAAGTTCTTTTGTATTTATAATACAAAATTTGAATAAACTTGAGTTATGTGTATACAAATATAATAATTTGTAACTTAAAACTTCACTTATCTTATAAGAAATGATGATAACTCTTATGAATTCTCCAGGATCGCAATTTCATGTAAACTTATACACATCTTCAGCTGGAAAACAAAGCTGTTGCCATAGTTAATAAACAATAGATGCTGATATGTTCTTGTTAGTACTACCAAAATCTGAAAATAAAACAAAGTTAAAAACAGAATCGACTGCCGTTATTTCAAAATTCATTATGCGATGTTTGTTTTTTAAAATAAATATATTTTCCCAAACCTATAATCTATCGGACCATTTAATTGTTTTAATAATTTAACTTTTGGATTTATTTCATTGTTAAATGACCAAAAATGATCTGCTACAGGTGATTTATCAGTCTGTTTACACTTAATGTAACAAAAATGTTCTTTCGTTCTGGTTTCTAAATTGCGTTTTGTCTTTCCAATAAAAATTTTATCACAAACAAAACAATTAAACTGATAAATACCAGATTTTTTATTATTAGGAATTTTATCTTTTATAGAGAAATGCAATAAATTTTTAACACTATATTTATTTTGAGGAACTAAAGTTATACCAAACTCTTCAAAAAAATTTTGAAATTATTTATTAACCCAAGGATGGTAAGTAAATTTTTTAAAATTATAATCATATTTTACTTTTTAAGGCTAGAAATATCATTAACAGTTTTTGATATTTGAATTTTTCAATTTTTTAATTTATAAAGTCTTTATTAAAACCATTAATTAAAGCAGTATTAATATGTTTATATTCTTTATTAAATTCATCTTTATTCACGGGTATATTAATCTATAAATCAAACTATTTAAAACAGCAAATTTATGTGAAAAAGGGTTAAAACTTTTATTTTTTATGTAATTATCAATATGAGTAGACTTCCTATAAGTACCAAAGTTTAATTTATTATTATTTCTTATCTTTAGATCTAGAAAAGGAAGAAATCCATTAATTTCAGTTTCTTATGAAAATTTTATAGCTTTATCTTGCAAATTTAGTAATTTTAAAGCATCGTTTGAGTTTCTCAGGAACAATTTCAAAATTATCATCAACATATCTATACCAAACGTTAAAAATTAAAGGGAATGCTTTAGTGACTTGCATATCAAAAAACTCATAAAAAGATCAGCAAGAAAAGGTGAAAGAGGATTACCCATTGCTAGGCCAGAAGTTTCTGGAAAAGACTCACCATTAAAAGTGAAAAAAATTTGATCTAAACAAAATTCAGTAATTATTAAATTTTAGATGAGTCGCATTTTTTAACACATCTGCTTCACTTTCGTACCTATTTTGAGGACATGTTTCGCAAATCTTCGCTTGCATCTACGGCTCTTGTGCGACTGACCAGTCGCACAAGAGCCGTAGATGCAAGCGAAGATTTGCGAAACATGTCCTCAAAATAGGTACGAAAGTGAAGCAGATGTGTTAAAAAATGCGACTCATCTAAAATTTAATAATTTTTCGCTTCACTGTGGTGTTCCAATACAGTTGAATCTCGATATAAAAATTCAGTAAGTTTAGTTTTAGACAATATAACATTGTCAATCTTTTTAACTAATTAAAAAGAATTTTTAATACTTAAACTCTCAAATTTATCAAAATTACGAAATTTCTTATGTAACCATTTAGCTAAATTATAAGTTGGGGAATTTATACAATTTACAATAGGTCTCATTTTATTTCCAGGTTTATGAATTTTAGGAAGAACATAAATTCTAGGTCAAATATGGCTACTAACTTTTAGTAAATGTTTTTCTTTATTTGATATAACGTTTACTTCATTAAGCATTTTATTAAAATTTGAAATAAGAGATTTTAAAGTGTCTTTATTAATTTTTATGAAATCTTCACCTTGAAGTAAGTTTTACTGTATTAATATTATCAGATTTATCTAAAATTACAATTCTATTCCCTTTATCCGCTTTAGTGAAAATAAAATCTTTTTGATTTAATGATTTAATAATATGTATAGTAGTATTATTATTTCTCTTAGGTTGGTATTTATCTAAATTTTGTAATATTTTGTTACATTTCAATTTAATCAATGATTTATTAGTTTCACTTAAATCTTGACTAGCAATTTCTATATCTGCAATATAATCATCTATATTTTTTTTAAAAATCTACGCACGTTTTTAAACCTTGATTTAAAAAATTTAACTCTTTTTCATTAAGGTTACGATTTGATAAATTAACATTAGTTATTGACTTAGGAATCCCCAATTATTTTCCATTTCATCTCTCCCTCTCATCATAAACACAGGCGTAGCTCCTTAATTTCCTCACAATGCTGCATGGGCACTGTTCCTATACTGGGATTTAAAATCTGCAGCCCCCGGGGGTGGGATTGATTTTTTTGTCGTGATTAACGCCTGGTTTTACTACATGCAGCACCACAGGCGATGACACCGATGATACATGAAATGAAGATGGAGCTCCGGTTGAATGAGAAGGTGGGGGAAACCGGAGCATCCAGAAGAAACCTGCCCGTACATCGTTATGTCCACCACAAATCTCAAATGCAGTCGCCTGGGATCGAACTTGGGCCGCTTTGGAGAGTCCAGTACTCTAACCACTCAGCCAGGTATGGCCGGTGGGATCGGTCCAGGGCACATTTTGTTTCAGGAAACCAAAGCACAACGCTCTAGCCCACTGTGCAGGACTAAGTTGTGAAGTACTATATATAAAAAAAACACTGAAGTATTTTCACAGATTCCACTATCAATATAGCACATATTCCACTGTATATAAACATATACTAGTTATTATTGCTGTAGCCAAAAATACTTTAAAATAAAAACTGCACAATAAACTTGAAGTTAAAGTTGTAACTAAGTTATTGCAATATTTTTTCCCCTAACAAAATGGAAGTTTAGTAAAAGATAATTATTTAGTCCAGTATTTTAACTGTCATTTTTTTCAGTTTTCAGTCACTTCAGTAATGGGAACTAGTTATATTTATCATGGTCATTTCACTTTCCTGGCAACGTAATGCTTTACTCATGACCATCTTCTGATAGTTCATCCTATAGGTAGTCGAACAAGACGTAATGGATCAAATATCACACTATCCGGAATTAGGGAACCATCTGAAAATAGGGCATCTTAGCCTATGTGGTGTCCTTTAGATAAAAATAAATTACTGGTCTCTCTCCCTCCCTCATCCCCTGCATCGGCTATGTTTAGACTAACAGTGACTGAATTTGATGATACACATCTAATCACATTGAGTTTGGTAGAAACCACCATTCTTGTAAACATTGTGCAATAATAATAATAATAATAATAATAATAATAATAATAATAATAATAATAATAATAATAATAATAATAATAATAATAATAATAATAATAATAATAATAGTAATAGTAATAGTAATAGTAATAGTAATAATAATAGTAATAGTAATAATAGTAATAATAGTAATTAATAAATAAGGTATGACTAAGAATTACCAGACATTTTAAACCTCAGACCTCTTGCTGCAGTTGGCATCAAAGGTTTTTTCAGAATGCTGATCAATCTCTGGGCACATCTCTTTTCAGAGATGACTGATCTTAGCAATAGATTGGATATTAATTGCTTTGCTTCAAAAGGAGCAAGGAAGAAAGGAATGTATTATCTGCCCAGCGCAAGAAGGCAAGGTAGAGCTATGTGCAACTTAATCACTTTTGCAGTGTTTATGCTCACCTTCCGGATGCTAGGTGCTTACCTATAAAATAAAGTGTTGTCACATAACTCACCCATGCATAATACATATCACTGCAGTTACTGAAACAGGCATTAGATCTGGCATGGGTGACTCATATGCACACTCATACTCATTTCGTAGTAAACAGATTCATGAACAGAGCAGATAGACAGTTCAAGCTCCTCTTCTCTTCATTCCCCACATGCCTTGTGGTGGGCAGACAGTACCTACTGTAACGGGAGCGCTAGAACACCCTGTGAAAGCAGCTGGCAGCGGAAGGTAGGGGAGGTTCGGTTAGCCACACCTCCTCCTCGTTCGTCTTGTAGTGGTGACAGGCTGTGGTCAGGGAAAAAAAACATGACTGTGTCGCCTGTTATCTCCACACCTGTTTCTCGATCTTTCTGTTACTAGAACAATCCTGTAAACACCAGAAGGCGGGATATTCCGATATAAAGAGGGTTACAGACAGACGGAGTTAGTCAGTTGTTGGTTTGGTCAGTCAGTCAGTTGGTTAGTGAGGACAGTTCTTGGTGTAAGAAGGCAGTGTTAGTCAGTGACGTGTTAATGAACGAAAGGGTTGTGCAACGGAAGACTGTACGAACTGTGTATGTGTATCGGAGTTTGTGTAATCGCGAGTACAAGTGAAGTTGTAGCGGACGAACTGGTGAATTGTAATTGTTGCAGCACGTAATTCTGTGTAATTGGCAAGAGTTTAACTGTAAGTCGGTGGAAATAAAGAACATTTTTGAGTGGTGAAATTGGACTTTTTATTCCACGAACCCACAAAGTCACACTGGTGTCAGGAAGCGGGAAAACAACATAACATCACCGAACATTACAACCATGGAGGCAGCATTAGAAAAGATTTTAGCGGAACTGAAAGAAATGAAGACGGCAACTGAAAACCTCGCTGCAAAAATAGAGACGGCCAACGACAACATCACCGCGGAGATGGAAGAAATGAAGGCCGAGTTAACCACAGAAATGAGAGCAGCGAACGGCAGTCTGGCCACGGAAATGAAGGCGGCGAACGAGGCTCTCGCCGCAAAGTTTGAGGAACGTTTGGCCGGTGTGAGGGATGACGTCGCGAACCTGGGCAAACGGAAGGGTCAAGTAGATGACCGCCTTAATGATTTAGAGGAAAAGGCCGACAACATCGCAAAACCCCTCACCCGCCTGACGGAGGAAAACCGGCCTTATGTGTGGACGGAGGACGCCGAAGACGCTTTCCAGCACCCGAAGGGGACCCGGTGCAGTGCTTCAATTTTGGGTTTCCCACAACCGGGTGGCGCCTTCATTGTGGACACCGACGCCAGCGACCATTGCATTGGAGGTGTCCTATCGCAGATCCAGGACGGCCACGAGCGCACAAGAGTGGAAGAGGAGGAGCGTGCCGCAGCAGTCCGAGTAGTTGTGGCAGTGCCTGCTGAAGGCTGGGATAGCGCAGGCCTGAGGAGGGAGCAGCTGGCGGACGCAGACTTGGGGCCACTCTTGAGGGAAGTGGACGCAGGGACGAGACCAACCTGGGAGGACATCGCACTGAGGAGCGCCACCTACAAGTCGCACTGGGCCCGATGGGACTCGTTGAAGACCAGAGAGGGCGTGCTGTTCCGGGTATGGGAGTCACCCGATGGGAAGGCGCAGAGAGAACAGTTGGTACTTCCCCGGAGCAAGGTCCCGGAAGTCTTGGAGGAAGTGCACGCCGGTACTTCAGGAGGACACCTGGGAGCGAACCGAATGATTCACAAACTACGGCAGCGCTACTTCTGGCTGAGACTCCGAGCAGATGCTGGTGGTACACCTGGACCGCCTCGCACGCTACGATGGGGCTGTTCGAGGCGAACAGCTTTGAGGAGGGAGCAGTGTAACGGGAGCGCTAGAACACCCTGTGAAAGCAGCTGGCAGCGGAAGGTAGGGGAGGTTCGGTTAGCCACACCTCCTCCTCGTTCGTCTTGTAGTGGTGACAGGCTGTGGTCAGGGAAAAAAAACATGACTGTGTCGCCTGTTTTCTCCACACCTGTTTCTCGATCTTTCTGTTACTAGAACAATCCTGTAAACACCAGAAGGCGGGATATTCCGATATAAAGAGGGTTACAGACAGACGGAGTTAGTCAGTTGTTGGTTTGGTCAGTCAGTCAGTTGGTTAGTGAGGACAGTTCTTGGTGTAAGAAGGCAGTGTTAGTCAGTGACGTGTTAATGAACGAAAGGGTTGTGCAACGGAAGACTGTACGAACTGTGTATGTGTATCGGAGTTTGTGTAATCGCGAGTACAAGTGAAGTTGTAACGGACGAACTGGTGAATTGTAATTGTTGCAGCACGTAATTCTGTGTAATTGGCAAGAGTTTAACTGTAAGTCGGTGGAAATAAAGAACATTTTTGAGTGGTGAAATTGGACTTTTTATTCCACGAACCCACAAAGTCACACTACTAAAAGGAATACAAATTATGCTGCAGTATGCAGCTGTTGTTTAAATTATATATATATAATTTAAACAACAGCTGCACCTGAAAGCCTTAATATTTAATTATTCAGTAATGATGTGAAATCTTCAATTTCATACTTTGAGAAACCAAGTGCATTACAGATGTCCAGTCTTAGTTTCTTGGAATGTTGTTCTTTGTATTACCAGAAATATTATCTTTCCAACTAATGGGATAGTCTAAAGCAGACATTTATGTATGACGTCATCAGTGTATAGCTGTTGAAAGCATCCATTTTATGAAGAAATCCTTTTTATTTAGAAAAATGTACAGGATTCTTGTACATATGTACATGAGTACAGTGAGTACAATGTCATAATATTTTGTTAGTAAATTAGTTTCCAGGAAATCTTAGTTTACGCACTAAGATCCTTAAAATATGGATGACTTAAGCAGTATGTACCATAAAAGACAGAAAAAGTACTAAAGGAAAATTGTATTACTTTAAATAAACAGATAACATGTTAATTAACTACTGATAATGCCCAAATTGGTTGTCGCTAACTTTGACACATTTAGTACATCACCTGAACACCAAGTGCTCAAAATCTGGCATGCAATGTGCCCACAGAGATGTTTGTTAGGACGTAAGTTGTAGAGCCCTTCATGTAGTGAGTTTTAGTCATTAATTACTACCATTCATACCTTCACACACAAAAGAGCTCATGCGTACGAGTAAGTTGGAAATATCGGAGTTCGAGCAGTTTCCCTATCAGTCCATTCCATTTAATGTATCATTTAATCTAACGTCCAGTGTGACCATACGCAAGAGTAAGGCTCAATTTGCTGTACTGGCATTGTTGCCACATGGTTGGTTTTAATTTCATTTTCATGCTATTTGAGATTTTATATTAAGTAATGTAAAACTCTTCTCAATCATTAGGCTTCCTTTAATTATTTTTGTCATTATTGGGTATATTTTTAGGTTTATTAATTTGTATCTCATTAAAAAAAATGCAATGTTAAATACAGTAATCAAGTTTTATTCAGTAGTGCACTTAATTGTACATAGCATTAATGTAAAGCAGCAACTTTTGAGTTCATTCACTGTAGTTTGTATTGAAGGTTGGTAGTAACATAATTTACTTTAATGACAATTATGCATTTTCTTGAGTTTAAAGTATTTTCATTATTTAATTTATTGTATTATGTGCAATTTAACATTTACTTAATTAAATTAAAATGTTTATACCTACTTATGACTCTAGTAGCTTTTTCCGCTCACAGAAATTCTGTAGGTGTATGAAATATGTATAATATTTATTTTGAATCTATTTTAATATTAATATATGTTTTGTCTAGGAGTAATGACAAGAAAAGTTGACAAAACAGACTTTTCATATTATAATGTAGCAAAAGAAGTTTAAGAGTTTAATGGTAGAGAGAAAGAAAGTTAAAAATGCAGCGACATGTCATATGCTTATGTCATTCATTTGCTTTAACACGATAAAACAATACATGTGTCAACAAAGCTATGGTCTGAACTCTCAAACAACAAGACCACAAATACACATGTCTTCCACCTCACCTTATAACTAGGAATAAGCACTTGGCTTCAAGTTATAGATGCTCAAACCATATGATGTCCATACAAAGAAGTTTAGCAGAGAACAAGGTTCACTAAGAGGTATGTCAACATGGTCTGTTGAATGGTGTCTACAAATGCTGACTGACTCTAAGATAGCTGGGAATGGTTTGTTATCTGCAACGTCCTTAACTAAAGTCCAGTGAGAACTCAAGTTTAGTTCATGTAATTACTTATGCCAGTGCAGGAGAACATAACGGTTTAGCTGAGTTTGTTTCACTGTAAGTCGTTCCATATTTTTTAAACACATCTTTCACAAGAAAGAAAGAAATAGTGGACATACTAAACTTGTTAAGGTTAATAGCATGTTTCATAAACCAAATAATTTGAGTTGGAACAAAAACTTCATGATATATAATTTTATCTTCTTATGAAATAAAAATGACTTGGATTGGTTATTATAGAAGATAAATAATTGGCAAGGTTATAAAGTATAACATTTGTCATATTTCCAGTTTGCAAAAGTATTGCTCATGCTGTAAAGTAATCACTATATTTCAAAATACAGCTTAACCAAGAGTTTTCTAAATAGCAGTATCATTTTGATTTTTGTTTTTGTAATTCCCTCATATGCATGTTTAAAACAGATGCATCTATAACCTCTAATGCAAGATTTAATGTGCATGCATGAACCCACTGGCTAGTAAGTTTGGTATTATTTGGAAACCTTATTTTGCCTTCTTTTGCATTACTTTGTTGCAATAAAGGAACTAACATAATGTGGCATTTTATCTGTTAAGATGCCCTTTTGCCCACAAACACATTACATATACAGTCTGCCACAGTAAAGAAAGTCCCAAGGGAATGAGGTGCAAGGGGGGTTAGACACTCGATACCCTGCCTGGTAGTCTTTGTGACAGTCAGGTTAGTTTAGTTACAGCCAATTCAAAAGCATTCTGACACCTTCTACTTTTGTGAATAAATCTTCTTGGTTTTAGTGTATTGAGTGAATAGGGCGCATGGTTTTTTTTTTTTTTTTAAGTTCTACTGTTTGTGTAGCATGCATTCTGTCACACACATTCACTGTGTAACAGTGGCACATTCCTGTAAGGGATTTTTTTTTTTTTTTTTTGCGCTGGCAAACAGTATTTATGTTAAATAGTATATGTCTGGTTTATTAACAAATCAGCAGTTAATTCAAGTTATGCCCACAAACCTGCATACATATTCTACACTAATCACCAAATACTTAAAACTCTTTCTATTCACAAAATATATTGTACTGCAGTAATACTGGAAATGTGGCTTAAAAGGCATGTAGTCCATTTTATAACTACACTGGCTTTGCAACTAAGGTGTTCACAGTATTAAAGTAAAATCACCTAACATGGCATGATTTACTTCCATATGAGGAAGATAGCTTTCAGATCTCTCATTGGCTGGAGTAAGCTCATTGTCTCCCTGCATCTGTTCAGTAGGAGTCAATTCATTTCTAACTTGAACCAATAAGACATCAGAACATCTTCCCCGCGTGATAAATCATGTGAAGGGAGCAGGTTTCACTTTACGGCCATGAACACCTTAGTTGCAATGGTCAGTAGAATTATAAAATTGACTATAGACAGGGAACACCAGCACTCCTAATCGAGCAGTCTGGTATTTGGTATCAGCTGTATAAAGAATGTAAGTGTTCAGGTTTACTTTTATGGTGTTTTAAAAAATGACTAAGTATAAGAACAGGATAATGTGTATGGTATATTATTACGGACTACAGTTGGCAAAATAAGGTCATTTCTTTCTGTGTGTATTCAAAACATTTATATTTTATGTTATATATTGTGTTACTTATGGTATATAGGATTTTTTTACCAGATAATTGTCTTTATTCTATCTAATAGGGTGCCATAGACAGCTGAGAATCAAAATCTTCTATTTTCTGTTCTCAGAAACTTATTTCAGTGGTTGCCAGAGCTGAAACAAATATATTTCAAAAGTCATCCTAAATAATGAAATTAAAGACAAGTTGTGAATTCAAAACTAAAGGGTACTGAAACTTATTAATAAGTTGTATTTTGGAACAGTTGTCATTTGTTGTGCCCAACCCCCCTTTCAAAAAAAAAAAAAAAAAAAAAAAAAAGGAAGTGACAGATGAAGTGGAGGAGAGGGAAGGAGAAGAAAATGTTGCTTTAAATTGTACCTTATACCTTCATTAAATAAGTCCCTGTTTTCTCTCTATTGTTACTGAATTATTACTCTCAAAGATATTTGTTAACACTTATGCATAAAAAGAAAATAATGGAGTATTACAGACTTGGTTAGTGCGTGCTTCTGAGGCAATAATTGAAAGCTTTTTTTCTTTTAATATAAACAGAAATAGTACATCTTAAAAGAGGATTTGCAGTAATCCCTATAAAATCTACATCTGCTTGTATATGATAATAAAATTATGCTGTTGCCTGCAGTATTAATTTAGCATAAATGCAGTTACAAAATAAAATCCATGGTTCAAATCCCGGCTATGGCATTGAATTTTTCAGTCTGGCTCTACTCATCCAAACCTTAGCCTACACATGGATAGTGTGGAAGAAATGATTATTTCCTACAAAATAAAAGTTACAGTGTTTGCTGTGGACTTTGTCACATTTCAGAATAAATATGCAATGAAGGTGTAACCTTACATTTAGAAATTTTTGCAGATTGCTGAAATGCACAGTAAAGTAACATATTTGAAAGAATTATGTATCTTTTCTCCATTGTGTGTACAGTTCACAAAATTTGTCCTGCGTAGCACTTTACAATTAAACCTGAAACAAAATATAGTGTATGTATTAACTGAACTGTCACTATCAGACTTGCATGACTTTTTCCTGAAAGGGCAGTAAATACTTATACACATATCTGTTTGGAGGAATTTAGTAACAGTGACATAAATTAATCGCAAAACTATTTGTAGTTGGTTTATTAATACTTGTCACTTAAGGATCCTTAAGGATTGCGTAATGAGCTTTGAAATCCCACCAGTAGATAATTTGACAAAAAAGTTCATAGTTCCAACACCAGAGAGAGAGAGAGAGAGAGAGAGAGAGAGAGAGAGAGAGAGAGAGAGAGAGAGAGAGAGAGAGAGGGAGAGGGGGGGAGAGGTTGAAAATGCAGTCGATTGCCTTTGAAACTAGTCTCTCATTTATATAAAAATGTAAGTGACGTGTATCAGTAAACCAACTTCAAATAGTTTTTGCGACTTATACACTTGCTCAGTGGAATGTTGGTTTATTGTTCACTGGGTGTCCTAGTGTTTTGATAGAATGTTTTTCTCCTTTGTCTTTTGGTAATACAGGTACTGAGTGGCGTTACTTTGATTTAGTAATATTGTGTTTGAATTTTTGTTGATAATTAACTGTATAGATAACTAGTGAAGAATTACATTTTTGAATATGTTAAGAATATAATACAACTTTTCTTTGCTGCAGCTGTTAATATGGTAAATGGAATCTCTGTGAATGGGCTAGGTGAGGTTGCAATGGATGCTGCTCAGACTGCAACAAACCTCATTGGACTGGGTAAGCAACTCAGTCATGATCTCATTCTAGGTAGGAATATTACTATAATTTTGCTTAGATGAGCTTTTTCTTTGTTCTTGTAGAAATATTCAAAGTAATAAGAAATGTGTATCATGATGCTGCAGTTTTTCTCATTGTCCATACATGTCTCCCATTTGCTTAGCAAGAAAATGCAAGATTCTTTGAAATTAATTTTGACAGATGCACATATTTCACAGCAACATATTCATTGATTGTGATTCAAACATTAGCAGGGTCAATTTTAGCAACACTTTGGCATTACAAATGTAAACTTGTTTTCAATAAAGTGTTTCATGCTAATTTACCTATGTAGATGGAATTCCTTCCATCAATTCAGATTTTGTTCTTTTAATAATGATGCAATTGCACTGCAGTTTTGCAATTTTAACTGTTTCACATTTCATAGGTATAAAATTTGAGATCAAAACATTTTAAAGTTGAAATTATGTTGATAATTCATTATAAAAATCCTTCAGGAACTGAAAGGGTAAACATTTTAATCCTATTAAGTTTATCCTTTTTTTCTGGTAATGATACACCATTTCAAACTCATAAGAAATACCTAATCCTAAATTTCATGTTGATAAATTTATTAGTTTTCATTTGTTCTGAAGGTTGAATTTCAATATAATTTTAAAATTGAATTTATATTTTATGGAAGAAACAAGTACTTTTGTCATTGATGTGTGTTTGGAGGAATTTAGTAACAGTGACGTCAAAATTAATATAAAAATTAATATAAGAGATTCCTTCCGGGCTTTGGAGCCGTGGTCTGATGGAGTTAAGCTGTCCATACGTTTCGTCCATCCCTGCGGTGGACATCATCAGTGGCGTGGTCTTAATCTTCTAGGTGAAGGTTCAGGCACAACTGAGGCGCAGCAGCAGACCAGCAGAAGAGTCGAGTCGTCCAGGTTTTCCTGGACGGAGTGTATGCTGCCCAGCACCTAGCCGCTTCTTGCGTCTTTATCTGGGCAGTTTAGAAGAATTTTTAGTGTCACAGGCGATTGTTTTGGGCGATGGATATGTCTAAACTGAGGCGCTCGCTAGAGGTGTCGTATTTATATCCTGGTTGGACGTACTGGATTGGTGCGGCTGGAGAGGGGGTGTGTCCTCGGTGGGTGGGGTTTCCCTGTACTGATAGTTGATTGGCTCTCGTGATTTTTCTGCCTTTTGGTTTTGTTTTAGCCGTTCCAGTATCGGATGCCAGATGTTGTTCAGTTTAAGAGCCTCTCCCTTTCTGTTGAAATTATTGGCATCCGATACTGGAACGGCTAAAACAAAACCAAAAGGCAGAAAAATCACGAGAGCCAATCAACTATCAGTACAGGGAAACCCCACCCACCGAGGACACACCCCCTCTCCAGCCGCACCAATCCAGTACGTCCAACCAGGATATAAATACGACACCTCTAGCGAGCGCCTCAGTTGTGCCTGAACCTTCACCTAGAAGATTAAGACCACGCCACTGATGATGTCCACCGCAGGGATGGACGAAACGTATGGACAGCTTAACTCCATCAGACCACGGCTCCAAAGCCCGGAAGGAATCTCTTATATTAATTCTGACCCCGGCCGTGAAAGCTTCCGAACACTCAATATAAAAATTATTTGTGGTTGGTTTATTGACACTCGTCACTTACTTTTTCATATATTTATGAGAGACTAGTTTCAAAGGCCCTGGCCTCCATTTTGGGAAGAGATTGAAAATGGAGGCCAGGGCCTTTGAAACTAGTCTCTCATAAATATATGAAAAAGTAAGTGACGAGTGTCAATAAACCAACCACAAATAATTTTTATATTACTTTTGTCATTGCCTATTCCTATAGATGTCCAGAAAATTTAATCACATTTAGATAGTAATCATTTTATAAGGAGGATTTTATACATAGAAGAGTGTTGAAACTTCTAGAGAAAACAAATGGTTTAAGTTTGTATTTAGAAGGTTAGAATCATAACAATGAACAAACTGCAACTTTTGGGAATTAGAGGTCTAGGATACAAATTAATAGAATCCTATATGACAAATAGGAAACAATATGTAGTTTTGAATTCCATTAATGGCGATGTTATATCAACTACAACGGAACTGACATATGGGATCCCACAGGGATCAATCCTTGGTCCTCTTTTATTTATTTTATATATACACGATATAGCTGAATATGTACATAACAATACAAAATTAATACAATATGCAGACGACACCACTGTCATAGCCAGCAATACATCAAGCAAAATGCTAGAAGAAACCCTATATATAACAACTACAAAACTATTGCAGTACTTTTCTACATTAAACTTAAGTATAAATGCATCAAAATGTGAACTCATAACATTTGGCTCGAAGACACTGAATGCGCCTATACAATCAAATATTGACAGCAACTTGATAAATAGTGTTGATAATGTACAACTACTTGGGGTCACACTGGACAAAAAATTATCTTTTACACCCCATGTTGACCAATTAGCATTAAAACTAAGTAAAAATTTATTTCTTTTAAAGTGTCTAAAGAACTATGTCCCAGAAGCAACTATTAGAATTATTTATTTCTCCCTCATTCAGTCACACATCTCATATGGTCTGGAGATCTGGGGCAATACTTCAAAATTAAATTTAAACAGAATTTTTACTTTACAGAAAAGAGCAATTAGATATATATCTAATTTAAAAACCAAAGAATCATGTAGGAAAGCCTTTTGTCAGCAAAAAATAATGACGCTGACAAGCCTGCACATCTATAAAACAATTTTATATATGATAAAATACATCCCATTGCAAACAAATTCGGATATTCATAACCACAACACAAGAAACAAGAATAATTTCGCTACTATGATGTATAGACTCCACCTGTGTGACAAGTTGCCTAGTTACATGGGAGCCAAGCTATATAACAAACTCCCAGCAGAAGTTAAAGTGTCTAGTAACTTAACAAAATTCAAATTTTCCTTGAAATCATATTTAATTAATAATGTTTTTTATTCACTTGATGAATTTCTAAACTAAGACTACAACTTCAGAATTTATCGTTTGAATGCTAGTTTCTTATTTTACAATACTTATGATTAATACCTAGACATTGTATTAGGTGTATAAGACATTATACATTTAGAATAACATCACCTAAGGTTTAGTTTCTTCTAATATCTGTATATATATATATATATATATATATATATCAAAATATCCAGCAACTTTAATTGTATATAATTGACGACTTGCCTGTTTTCAACAATGCTTGTAAAACATAAGGTGATAATAAAGTATTATTATTATTATTATTATTATTATTATTATTATTATTATTATTATTATTATTATTATTATTATTATTATTATTATTATTATTATTATTATTATTATTATTATTATTATTATTATTATTATTATTATTATTATTATTATTATTATTATTATTATTAATTATTATTATTAATTATTATTATTATTATTATTATTATTAATTATTATTATTAATTATTATTATTATTAATTATTATTATTAATTATTATTATTTATTATTATTATTATTAATTATTATTATTAATTATTATTATTATTATTTATTATTATTATTATTAATTATTATTATTAATTATTATTATTATTAATTATTATTATTATTATTATTATTAATTATTATTATTATTAATTATTATTATTATTATTATTATTATTATTATTATTATTATTATTATTATTATTATTATTATTATTATTATTATTATTATTATTATTATTATTATTATTATTAACTAAAAAATTCAATGTCATAGCCAAGATTTTATTCATGGATCTTCCCCTCTAAGCATGACTGCTCTACCATTGGTCAAATCCCAGCTATTACATTGAATTTTTCAGTGCCTTCTTAAAGTTTACTTACACATGGTCGATCTGTCTGTGTTAAAACAGTCACCTATCATTGATTACCTCTACAAATGGAAAAGTACAATAAAACAATCTTAAACAGAATGGGAATTAAAGTACTTCTGAATTGTAAGTCGCTGTATAGGGTTAAGTGATCTTGAACTGAGATTTTCTCACGGGCTGCTGGGAAATTCTGATTTAGCTGGAGAATTAAGTCATGTCAGCATGTAGCCTTAGGAGCTGAGTGGTAGAAGAGCTGCATGTAGAGCAGAAGACCCAAGGTTCAAATCCCAGCTATGGCAATGAATTTTTCTCCCTCTAAAGTTCAGCTTTACAGGGTTTGTGTGTGTTGCAACAATCATCTATCGCTGATTGTTTTTATTAATGGAAAACTAATTAATATAATTTTGTGTTGAACTAGTACTCAATGCTCCATTTATTGCTAGTGTTTACCAAGAATGCCTTTCGTTAGGACCTTCCTAACATCATCAGCTGTTGTCGACTACTGTTGAGTACTAATTCGACTAAAAATTATATTAATTTGTGCTTCATTGTATCATAGTCCTTACTCATTGGAACTATAATTAAGTTTGTATTCTGATAATATCGGACATACCAAAAGCAAGCTTTATTTGCCCAACAAAAGTTGAAGTTTATAATGAAAATGCGTTATTGAAAATTGTAAGACAATGTTTGAAAGTGTATTATCGTATGAGCTAAAAGGTTTTTGACAGCATGATAATTGTAAAGTATTCTCTGGCTTCTAACTAGATGTATATGTAGTTGTTTTGAAGTCCAGCACAGACGCACAGGTGTAACATAAGCAGCCACATTAATCTTCTTACTGTTTGTCACTTATATAGTATAAGAACCATCCACAAGCCTCAGCCTAAAATTAAAAACTTAAATCAGGCCAATAAACAACAACTTAGCTCTCAAAATTCTTCACAAGTTAAATATTTCCAGTTAATATGGTGTTATCTATACAGGAAGAAAAACAACACGCTATTTCCACACACATTATAGAGTATCAAAGAAGTATGAAGCTCATACGACCTGAAAAGTTCACACTGGCCATATACTGTTTTGAAAATGATCACAGCGCTAATCTAAGCAATATCAGGACATTAGCAAGATGTTCAAATTATTGGAAAAGGAGAATAAAAGAAGCTTTAACTATCTCATTTGAAATCTTCCTAACCATGACTCAGGTTAACCAAGTCCAACATGTGCACCAGTGATAAAAAGCCTGAATGCACCAATGGCAGTCTATAATTTCGAGAACACTTTGAAGCAAATCTGTGCAATTCATTATATGTACATAAGCTGTAAAAGTTTTCTACCAGAAACATTGGTTATCTATTCATACAATTAATTCACTTCATTGTATAAAACTTGTATTGGGTAATAAATTGTGTGAACTTCATCTCTTCACTTCCTTAAGGAAATTTTATCTATTGAAATATCACAGAAACCTTCACCACAGGATTATACTGAGCTTTCCAATAAGGTTTTGGCAGGAAGGTGGCCTCAGAGGGGGGGAGGGGGGAGAAATTGCATATCATATATAATAGGGGAATAGACAACTTGCTTGCCTGTTAGTGACCCAACTAGTTCTATCATGTAAGGCAGGCTGGAAAACCTAGCAACACACTAAGCATTGATGATGAGTTTGTATTCATGGATGCTCTTTAAGTGCTTTGGTTCTGAGCATCCCATTGGGCATGAGAGACCACTTAATTATGCTCAAAGGTCTCTTGATCAGGTTTGATGTACTTTTTCATGCCTAAATCTATTAAATGGAATTCCGAAGGAAGCCATGCTAAACATTTTTATGCCTGAGAAATCCATGCATTTGAATCTTTGATCTTGAGAACCAGAGGCTAGTAAGTTACACTTAGATCAGAAGGATGACTAACACACTAGGCAAATAACATATGCACATAAACTAAAGTATGTAAAATAAGCTGATGAAAAGTACAATCAATACGAGGGCTATCCAGAAAGTAGATTACGTTTTGGAATAAAAAGTAAACAAAGTATAGGAAACAAATTTTATTATATACAGATGAAAGCCACACTCAAATACTACTTTTCGACATAGTCACCATTCAAGTTAAGGCATTTATCGTAGCGATGTACGAGCTTGGAAATTCCTTCGTCGAAAAATTCGGCCGCCTGCGCCTTAAACCACTTCGTTACCTCTTCTTGCAGCTGTGCGTCGTCATCAAAACGCTGCATAGCCAGCCACTTCTTCATTGCTGGGAATAGGTGGAAGTCGCTTGGTGCCAGGTCGGGACTGTACGGCGGGTGAGGAAACAACTCCCACTTAAAAGATTCAAGAATTTCACGAGTGACATTTGCCGTGTGGGGCCGGGCGTTGTCGTGAATCAACAAGATCTTAGAGCTCAACATTCCTCTGCGCTTGTTTTGAATGACTCTTCTGAGTTTTTGGAGAGTTTGGCAATACCTTTGAGAGTTTATTGTAGTGCCTCTTTCCAGGAAGTCCACCAAAATCACACCTTTTCTGTCCCAAAAAACAGTCGCCATCATCTTCCTTGCCGACATTGTTTGCATGCATTTCTTGGGTTTTTGGGGAGAACTTGTGTGCCCCCACTGCATTGATTGCAATTTCGTTTCACAGTTCACGTGTTTCACCCATGTTTCGTCACCAGTAACGATGCGATCGAGTAAGGAGTCACCATCCTTATGGTAAACGTCCAAAAAGATCAACGCTGCAGCCATTCGCTGATTTTTGTGGTCCTCTGTCAAGATTTTTGGAATCCATCTTGCACAAAACTTGTGGTAACCAAGCTTTTCGCTGATGATTTCGTGCAACAAACTTCGCGAAATTTGTGGAAAACTCAAAGAAAGTTCCGTTATTGTGAACCTTCGATTTTCACGGACTTTAGCATCGACTTTTTCGACAAGTTCGGCAGTCACTATGCTGGGTCTCCCACTTCGATCTTCGTCGTGAACATTGGTTCGGCCATTTTTAAATCTGATGACCCACTGATGCACTCCACCTTCAGTGATAATGTTGTCCCCATACACTTCACAAAGCTACCGATAGATTTCTATCGGTTTACAGTTTTTTGCAGTCAGAAACCTTATTACTGCACGCACCTCGCAGCTCGCGGGATTTTCAATTAACGCAGACATTTCAAACCGTCACAGTATCTGAACGGAGCACAGCACGAACCTCTCACTAGCACGGCTAGATGCCGACTGAGCTGCGCAACGCTCTGACCCCAAGATGGCCGCGCTAGCCCCGCCCCTAGCGGAAACAGACGAAAACGTAATCTACTTTCTGGATAGCCCTCGTATAAGTGTCAGCACATGCGAGTATGTTGGTAAGTAAATAGAATTTGAGTAGTTATAAATAAAAGCATTGTTAACAGTGAAGCTAATTTCATGCATAAAGACTAAAATTGAGTCATACCTTTTAAAATTTTTAACTTCACTGACGTCCTTTTACAAAATCAGGAATGTTTTCGAAACTGTTGCAGTTTCATCATCAGCTGATTAGCGACTCATCACAGTTGGTTGTTGTCTGGATCTCTTGTAATTGGTTCCCTCTCTTGGAAGATTCTTTACATAAGTTCAGTAGATCACTCACTGATGGCACATCAAAATTTAGAATATGTGGAATGTTTTAATAATAAAAACTTTCTCCCATGTTGTAAGTTCAAGTTTTGTTGACAATGGTTTTAGTAGTTTGATCTCCTCTCCGATGTGGTGATTCCAGAAATGAAAAGCAAGTGCCGATTTTTCTGTTTGTTTATATTTTATGTTCCTACAGTGTTCTGTTAATCTAGTTTTTAAATTCCTCTTTGTCAAACCAATATAAAATTTGTCAGTCTTCACAGTTTATCCTATATATGCCTGATTTTTGTTCTGGTGGGATCATGTTTTTTAAGGGATTATTTAACAATTTCTTGAGTGAGAATCTGCTTTGTGGTGCTAGTTTGATGCCATAATCTTTAAATATTCATTCAAACTTCGGAAATGTCCAAGGGTGGTAAGTGAGTTTTTTGTATTTCCAATTTTTTATTTATGTTTTGAAGAGTGGAATGATAATCACCACCTCAGAGAGGAGATCAAACCACTAAAACCATTGTCAACAAAACTTTAACTTATAACATGGGGAACAATTTTTATTATTAAAAGTATTCCACATATTCTAAATTTTGATGTGCCAACAGTGAGTGGTCTACTGAACTTATGTAAAGAATCTTCTGAGAGAGGGAGCCAATTACAAGAGACTCAGACAACAACCAACTGTGATGAGTCGCTAATCAGCTGATGATGAAGCTGCAACAGTTTTGAAAACGTTCCTGATTTTGTAAAAGGACGTGAGTGAAGTTAAAAGTTTCAAAAGATATGACTCAATTTTAGTCTTTATACAAGTAAATAGAAACTCTTCGAAGTAGTAAGAGTTTGTTGTTTCCAACTTTATTCCTGCAATGTATGGGCTATAAAGTATACTATTTTAAGTGTCAGCACATGCGAGTATGTTAGTAAGTAAATAGAAACTCTTGGAAGTAGTAAGAGTTTATTGTTTTCAACATTATAGCCCATACATTGCAGGGATAAAGTATACTGTTTCTCAATGTTCACAACTTTTCTACTGTAAGTAAAAAATTATGTCGAATTTGAGGAATACATAAGAATAGAACAGAGGTATATCGAGATTTAACTGTATTGGAACACCACAGTGAAGCGAAATAATTATTAATTTTTAGATGAGTCGTACGACTCATCTAAAAATTAATAAGAACAGAGGTAACTTCATAGTTTAAAACTAACACTATAATACACACATACAAAAATAATCACACACAGACAGACATATGCACACCAGTTGCTCTTAAGTTTTTATACTAAACGGAAACATCAGAAGACTACTGATAACATTGTATGTTTCATCTTACATCAGTTTTAGCAATGTATTTTTATTCTGTTAAATTAATTGGCGAACACATGAAATTCTATGGAATAAAATATACTTGTACTTGGATGTAAACAGATACATAGCTGTGGCTATGATTAATAGCCAACTTCGTTCTAAATGTATTTACTTAAGATGAGTCGGTACTAGTAAAGCTAGTATCACCTTTTTAAGTCTCTGTTAACATATTTTGGGAACAAGTGTTCTCATCTTCAGCACTGTCCGACTGACCCATATTGTTGTTTCTGAAATGTGTAGTGTTTAACGCCCGTTTTTACTACATACGGCACCACAGGCGGTGACACTGGTGATACATGAGATTAAGATGGAGCACCGGTGGAATGAGATGGCGGGGGAAACCGGAGATCCTGGATAAAACCCACCCCAGCGCCATGTTGTCCAGCACAAATCTCACTTTGCAGTCGCCTGGGATCGAACCCAGGCCGCCTTGGTGAGAGCCAAGTGGTCTAACCACTGAGCCACAGTGCGGCCATATTGTTGTTTCTGTTGTGGTGGTTATCTATAAAGGCAGAATCATGTGGCAGTGAAATACATAATATAAATAAATTCCTTCTAAATGTTTAAACAAACATTAAATGTAGGCATTATGTCCTAATAAAACATTACTTATGAAATTAGCAGTGCCTATAAAATTTAAGATAAAGCTAGACAAGCACTGGAATATTTCTGCAGAGAACATAGATCACTCTAGAAGTGCAATCATGATAACAATAGAAGGCTGAAAGATTTAGATCTGAAAGTTGGAATCCAAGTGATATTCAGAAAGAGTATGTGACAGTATAATGTCAAAATCAAGCAGTGGTTGACACAGGAGGTGCAACTGGTGAAAGTGCCAATGTAGGCAATTAATCCTCTTGGCAGAAATGGTAATGGTAACTGTATTTTGAGATTGCCATAGTGTATAATTGTATTTTGGAAAATGCCGAACCATAACCAATGAATGTTGTGCTGCTGAAACAATTAAATTCCATGGTAAAGAAAAATCATTCTTATTTGTTATATGCTCCAGCACAATATTGCATATTATGCAATAGCAAATCTGGCATTATTGGACTTAAAGTATGAAAAAAGAGGAGGGGAAGAAAGTTCTTCATTGCTGTAACAAAATACCAGTAGGATTGTAGTTGTTCAACATTGGAGAGCCAAAAATGTGGAAAAATAACACTTTAAAGACACACATGCAAATCATTATTATCATACTGCTCAAAAGATTACCCTGGCTTTAACTTTGTTAATACAAACATCTCAGATAATACACGGATTTTTCTCGGAAGAGTGAGAAGGTAGTAGCACACTTTTCGGATGTGTGCTAAGCACCAATGAATACATCACTTCAGCCAATGGAATGCACAGGAATTACAAATGACAAATAGATGTTATGTCCATGTGGAGTAATCAGTGCGTTATCTGAGAGGTTTCTATTAACAAAGATAAATCCAGGATAACCATTTGAGCAGCACAGTAATACAGTCCTTGAAATATCAAGTGGGGGTATTCAGGGAAGTTGATGATGTACCAAAGGCATTCATGATGGAAAAGCTGCTATAAATTTAGCAGCATCTGATGCATTTTCTTATACAATACTCTTTCTAGTTTATTTTATAGAATTAATTATCCTCTAAAACAGTGGTAAAGTCACTGAATTTCAAACAGCTGTAATCCAGCAGTAATGTATGTGATTTCCATACAAAATCTGTGTTTAATGATGTCTTTTCTCTGTGCTTTAACCATGGCAGCAATGTACCTGAGTGGTTCCATCACTGACCTCTCGCTAAAGCATTCCAGGTTCAATCCTAGAGGAAAGTATGTGGAAATTGTGATGGTCTCTTGGTTCTCTAATTTTTCTTGCCATTCATTCCACCAACTGCTCCATCATGACTTTTCCTTTCCTCCCTTTCACCTTCATTTCATATTATCTTCTTCCTCACTCTTACAGCAGGCTTTGAGCTATCATCCATTTAGGCTAATCTCTCTGATTCAGAGTTTGTGTGCTCCTCAATGGGCATCTGACACTAGGCACCCACATTTAAGTCTTGGGATATAAATCCTTCATATACAAGAAGGTTGCACAGAGAAATGGGAAGAAGAAAGTGTTTTAATCACAATGGGTAGCTGTAAGATGAGATTTCTCCTCTTATATTAAATTCAAAATTCAATAATATTTTTTCTGCAATCATTTCCTATCATATGGATGGGCAACCATGGAAAACAAATGAGTAGAAAAATGAAATTGAATAAATAAAAAGAAAGAAAGCTTAACAATTCTTTTTAACTTGCTTATTCATATTTAAAGATGTTTATTTATATATACATATAAAATAATTTCTTATATTTTGATATAACTAAGTTTTGCACTTCTATGAATGCGCAAACCTTTCAAACTGCAGACCTACATAAGTATAAACTTAAAAAAAAATAGGCATGTATTAGAGAGTGAGAAGCAGATTTTAACAGCTCTAAACTAAATTAGTTATTACAAAAGAAGTGTGTTTTACTAATATAGGAGTGGAGTTCAGTTTACAGTAAAATGCTTTGTAGTTTGAACAGAAACGAAAATACTTAACATTTATTTATGAAACTTTATTTTTTTAATGAAAGATTATCAGGTTCTTTCATCCTAAAACCTTCAAAACTAAATGTTTTCAGTAAAGGATTGCTGGATGTTGTTGCATTTAAACATGGCATAGAGTAATGTTTATTATTCACATCTGATTTTTGGTTGTATTTTTGTTTGCTTCTTATAATAATTAATAGAACAAAATAAGATGCATTCATTAATTGATTGATTGATTGATTCATTCATTCATTCATACATTCATTCAGTTATCAGCTTTAAAATTATGGCATAATTCATAGCAGTACTGGGAATAAGATACAATTTTTTGTGTGTGATTTACATCCTTCAATGTTAAGTCTTATTAGACGATGAATGGAATGGATTAAATGAGCCCAGGGTCTATAGAGCTTACAGTTACCCGACATTTGTCTTTCAGGATAAGGAAACACCCCAAAAAAACCTCTTCCAGGTAACTCGCCCTGACCGAGATTCGAACTCGGGATCTCTTGAATGTGAGGCAGACATGTTACCATCCACGCTACCAATGTGGATGGAATTATATACATATGATATAAAACAGGAAACCTATTTAGATTCATAAACTGTATACACTAAATAGGTAACACAGTTCAAAACACTTAAGATAGGTTAATATTTACATCTTATAATGTTATGTCAAGGGCACTTGCATAAAGAACTGATTCAGATGAATAGTAGCTTATTAAGCTATTAGCTGAGAGCTTAAAACTTTTCTTAAATTCTATTACTTGTCATTAAAGATAGGATTTCTATGTACTGAAAATTTACTGTATAACAGTAATAGTTATTGAAAGATGACAATAGGTAGCAGACACAAATAATAATGCACAAACTCTATAGATTGGACTTAAGCACTGTCACCTAGTCTAAAAGGAGGACTTTGAAGTTGGATAGGTACCATTGGTCTCTTGTTTGCATGTTTGCGAGGTAGCTATTGCAACCATTCTAGATCTATAGTTTTTCCAGTATTGGGTTTCTGTTATTACATAAATTAATGGGGAGGGTGAGAAGGGAAGAGAGAGAGAGGAAGCAGGAGGAGACTAGAAAAACAAATTATTATAAGATGAAAATTAAGTACTGATGGCATTTTTCAATGTGTTACACAAACTGCTCTCAAGTTTGGTTAAATTTAAGCAATACAAAATTTCTTTCAGTTTATCAGTCATTTAGCATGTGTCAAGAGTTGGTTGTATAGTACAAAACACAGATTCAAAATGGCAACATACGATTAATGTTGTATATCAGACATAGCCCTTGTTCAGGTAAATATAAAATTGAGTCCTTTAGGCTGTATTCCAGGTATTCTGTGAGCTTTAATAACTTCCACATCTTAGGCATTTTGCTTGATGTAGATATCTTTCTTGTCAGTAAGAGCTTCTCCACTGCAGTGTATATTAAATCTACAGGCCTCCCAACAATACACACACTTTGATAGTTGCCATCCTAAACATTTCAAAAGTTCTTGTAATTCTCGCTATATATCAAAGTTATTAATTATGAAATAACTTCACCATCTTAGAAAAGATGCATTAATAACCGTATGGATACACCCTATGAACTTGGTTACTCTGATTCCTTATTACATAAGTGCATTGTTCTTCCACATCATTAACTTGTAACCTAAGACAAATCACTCCTTAGAAACAAAACAACTTATACTATCCTACCTTCCTGGAGTAGAGCACAGTAGAAGTATCCTAGAAGATTGCTACAACCTTCTGAACTTGTACTCCTCCACATCTAAGTTTCTTCCTAAACTACCTTACTTATGTTCTGGAATTCTCAGAATCCAAGGAAAACCTGTAATCTCTTAAGACTCGAGGAACTTGACCATCACCTGTTTGTATCCCTACCAATACTGAAAATGTAATTCCCTACTTGCCTGAAGAGTAGCAATTGAGTCCAGTATATAGGTTTATTTTTGTGTTTTGATTGTGTAATATTGTGATCATCCTGGATGTACATTAGCTGTTTTGCAATAAAGGGAATTTTAAGAAAAGCAAAAAAGTTAAATCTTGTAACTAATGGCATCCATTTCTAATGTTCACCAGAAGACACCACAACAAAACATATTAATGCGACAATGCTCCTTCTGTAATTTCTGTAAATATTATTCATAGAGATTTTAACCTCAATATGTTCACTGTAGTACAGTTATTTTCAGGAAACAAAAATGAAAATTGCATTAGTATCAGGAAAAAAGGATATATTGGATAATGCCACCAGTTTTACACTACATGTGGTATAATTCATTTTGCATCCAGCCTTGCTAGTAGAAGATGCCAATAAATGCAAGCTGCACAATGTTGTTAGCTTATTTAGATTTCATTATTATAAAAATAAAAAAATAAAAAAAAAGAAGGCAAAAAAATTAATTTCAAACAACTTTGTGTTTGAAGACATGAAAGTTACTTGGTACCAAGTCTAAGCTGTAAGGTAGATGTTCTAATCTGATACATTTAAAATTATTAAAAAATTCTTGAGTTTTTGAAGCAGCAGTGTGAGATTGAGAGTTGTCATGCAAAAGCATCAATGCCTGATGCCAGTATACTGCAGTGTTTTTTGTGAATGGTATGTCTAAGTAGATTTTCTTTGTCTTTCTCTCTCTCTCCCTCCCTCCCTCTCCTTTTTGAGAAATCTTATAACCTCACATGCCTCACATTTGGTGTGATTTTCTAGTATGGCACTCCTTTTGTAATATTATGGTGAGCAAATTTGTAGCTGTGTGATTTTCTGACTAGCACAGTTGGGTGCAGTTGCATATTAATATTTCTTTTCAATGATACACTATGCACATAAATATCATATTATGGTAGATCACATCAAATATGTCAAATTAATATCCAAATAATTACAATAGCAATACAGTAATGGTAATAACAATAATACATACAGTTTAATAATAGCTATTATATATACACACAATATAAATAATAAGAAATGAAATTGCTACAGAGCATATTTAGTTCTTAGGTTATTGTTACAAAGAAAAAAAGTTGATGGTTTGTGCTATGGTTTAAAAACTCTTCGAAATCATGAAAACAATGTGTATATAAATAATTTTAACCCTTTTTTAAATTGACTAATGTTATTTTTAAATTGGTTTGTAGTGAGTTAAAGTATTTAGACCCAGCATGAATGATATTTTTATTTCCAAAGGTACCCCTGCATGAATTATAAAAGAAATCATTTTGTCTACGGGTAAAGTGTGTGTGTGTGTGGGGGGGGGGGGTGGGGGTGGGTGTGCATCCTTGTTTAGTAGAGGGGATATTTGGAATACATAACACACAAACAATGGTCGAATTTTAAATTGTTTAAAGTATGTTCTACAAGAGTGGAAGCTATTTATTCATGCTGAAACTCTTACGGCTCTTTTCTGTACTAGAAAGATTTGTATGAAATACTTTTTTATAAGGAAACCCCATAACATTGCCCCATATTCGAAAATACAAAAACATCAACAGTATCTTACACTGTATGTCAATGGAGGTTAGTTTTTTAATTGCCCTAATAAAAAAAATAATTCTTGTGTTGTGTTGGGTGCACTAGTTGCACGGAAGTCATGTGTTGAATTTATAGGTTGATTATATAACATGTTTTATGAATATAACATGAGAAAGTGAATTTTCAACAAAAAAATCAACCTCAGGGATAACAGTATATAGAAATAGGTTATAATTGTATTCCTGAAACATAAAAATTAAGACAGACTACATAATGTTTGAGAAACAACAGTATTATTTCTCTGACCTAATAGTTGCTAAGTAGCATAATGTACTGTTTGCCACAGCAAAGAAAGTCCCTGGGAAATGAGATACAGGTGGGTTGGAGAAGGTTCCAACACCCTGCCTCAACATGTTTATGATGCTAAGGTCAGTTCAGTTACAGGCTATTCAAAAACATTCTGACGTCTTCTACTTTTGTGAATAAATCTTCTCAATTTTAGTGTACTGAGTGAATAGGGCACATGTTTTTTTTTTTTTTTTTAACTGTTCTACTCCTTGTGTAGCATATATTCTGTCACAAATATTTGCTGTCCTATTAATGGTATGAGTATGGTCTGCAAGACCATTCTCCTGGATTGTGGTTTTTCTCAGGTTGTTCTTGGTTCCAATAACTGGCAAATGCTGGGAAGATATCCTAAACTTAGGACTGGACCATTTCCTTCCCAGATTATTTGAGACTGACATGTGTAAAGTGGTAAAACTTATAAAGTACATATACCAAGTTTGCTGGTGGAAAGAATGAAAAGCGGTAAACCTTTGTACTTTTAAATAAATTAAAAGTGAGTAATCTATGTGACCAGTTATAGCTAATAACTGCTAATATCTTAATAGCAAATTCACACTAGGTTATTAATATTAATAGTCCACTCTTTAATCATTCTAAATGTGGTAATGTTTAGATTAAATTATTGTAAACAAGCATACTAATCCCCTTTAAAAAATTGATGGAATGCAGTATTACATTTTGAACTTAGTAGCTGAGAATATTGTCATACCTGCAAAGGGATCATTCATTACCTTGATTTCCACTCAACTTGTGGTGGTCAAAATACTGGGATGAAATTGACAACACTAAGTTACACTTCACTTTTATCAATATTCAGAGCGAACGTACTGTTGCACTAGTGTTTACTTATGCTACTGTTGCACAAATCAACTCATGCTATTTCGATGCTCATAGATGCTTACCTGTCTTACATTCACTAACTCATTGCCTGTTGACTGACTCTTTTCGCTGACTTCAGCACTCCCTTGTAAATCCCCAAGTCTCTGTAGATTTGACTTTTAGAAACCCCTAGAAATCAAAATTTCTAGAATTTTCTGTCTCTTAACGTCTCAAAACTTGAGCTGCAGGAACCGAAAGGTGACCTATTTCCCAGCTCGTTACGTCAGCAGCGGCTGTCCTGAACTACTCATTGCACTTCTTAGCTGACAAGTAATAAAGACAGTGGGATAGGCGTAACCCACGCTTAATCTCTGTGAAAGGTATTTGCAGTTGGCGAGACACCATTGCCCCTTCCGAACTGTCGTAGCGTATCAGACTATCCAAGTGTACTACCAGCAGCCTTTGAATGTGGTAGACTACATTGTTGATCCTCTCATCATACAGTATGAGCCTTGCCATGGTTTTTGGGGAGCATGGGTTAATGCTCCTTGGTCCAGGTAGGGCGATACAGCCACACCAGATCACTTGGATGGAAACTATGACTATTGGCTTGCCGGTCGCTCGCCAACTGGTAGTTTTGACGGGCCATCTCATATATCATGAAGTCGACCACCAGGTTCTCCAAATAGCAGATAGCTGCCTGTTCTGTCTCGGTTGGGGACATCCAAACATCAGGTCGCATGGTAGACATAAATCCCTGGCTAAAGACAGACCAGTAGGTGTCATCATTTCAGTGGTAACATGGATGACAAGCAGTAGGCCAACAAGAAACCTGTCATCTCAGTCCCTCTGTTGGTTGGTCACGTCCTTCCTCAGGTGTTTCTCGAGCATTATTGTACTGCTCAGTAATGCCGTCCAATAGCGAGTGACCAGGTGTAATGTGCGTTCGATTCTTCTAGCGCTTTTCTTATCAGTTTTGACTTGAAGTTTGTGTCCTTATCGCTGCATTGTTCCAGCAACACTCTGAATGACAGTACAGTTCTTCCACGAGGCAGGCCGCTATTGTCTTGACTTCTTGTTTTGGTAAGGTATACACCTCCTGCTAGTTGGTGAAATCCATCGGACACAGTGAACGGTCCAGCAGTGTCAATGGCGAGCACTTGGGGCTGCAACTTGTCGCGCACACATGATATTGGCGGCGGCATCTTTCAGTATCCGCTGGTAGTCTCAGCCAGTAGTACCTATCTTTGTCAGAGATTGTTGATCGTTCAGTTGCATACAAGATGTTCTCCCATAGTACCTGCATATACTTCCTCTAGGACTTCCTCAACCTTAATCCAAGGGAGCATCAGCCACTCTTACTTGGTGTTCCCGTCAGATGACATCCAAATTCTGTAGAACTTCGTCTTTGATATTCAGCGAGTCTTATTGGGCCCAATACAATTTGTATTCACTACTACTGGGTGCAATGTCCTTCCAGTTCGGCCTAGCTCCTACTTTGTTTTTCTAAGGAGCGTCCCCAAGTTGGTGTCCGCCAGCTCCTGCCTCCTCTGGCTTGCACTATTCTATCTATTGTCAATCACTGCCGGAACCACATGTACTACTGTAACTGGCTCCTCCATCCTAGTGCAGTGCAGGGTCTCCTCAATAAGGCACCACCATTAGAGTGGCTTGTTCCAATGTTCCGATGTAAGATTATACCCTTGGAACCTCTAGACCCAACGGACCTCATTTGGCCCTTCAGGTTCTTTAAACTCAGTAGTGACGTGAAGGCAGAGTGGTCAGTCCTCAAGTGCAATGGCTGACCGTACAGGTGTTTATGGAAATGTTCCAGAGTCTTCATTACTGCGAGGAGCGCACAGCGGATAATGCTATATTTCTTTCCGGCCGTGAATAGAGTCTTAACATAGTAGTCTATTACTCACTCCCATCCGTTCTGGGCCTGAGATAGGACTGTTTGCCACAGCAAAGAAAATCCCCGGGAAATTTGACGCATGGTAGTCTATTACTCACTCCCATCCGTTCTGGGCCTGAGATAGGACTGTTTGCCACAGCAAAGATAGTCCCCGAGAAATTTGACGCATGGGAGTTGGAAAAATTTCCAACACCCGGCAGCCTTCTACTTTCGTAAATAAATCTTCTCGGTTTTAGTGTACTGGGTGTATAGGACGCATGCTTTTTAACGGTTCTTCTATTTGTGTAGCATTCTTTCTCTGTCGGACACATTCGCTGTCCTTGTCCCTCTGTGTAAGGGTGGCACATTCCTCTCAGGGACTTTTGTTGTGTTGACGTACTGTTCATCCTCAATGCTCTGTTGCTGACGTCAATTTCTATAATGAAATCATCACCCAGTTATGGAATACCCAAAATCGGCTCCTGTAGATTGCTGATTTAAGCGCGTGTAACGCAGTGTCGTCCGTATGTAAGGGCGGTCTTCTTCCATCAGACGAGTGAGGAGATTTTTGACTTTGAAGAAGTCCCTGACGAACCGTTGGTAGTAGCTGCACAACTCAGAAAATTAACAACACCCGCTTATTTTTCGGGCGAGGCCATTTCCTCACAGCCCGAGTACTCTCCAAATCCGTGGTCTCCTCTGTTGGCGAGTTTATAAGGCCCAAACAGTGAACCTTCTTTAAGAAGAGCTGGTAATTCTTTCTATTCAATTTCAAGTTGACTGCCTCTAATCTCTGGCAGTACATTGCTCAGGCTTTTCAGGTGATCCTCGCTGCCCAATGATGATGGCCAGGTATAGCAGGCAGACGTCGCAGTCAGCAGCCTCATCATTGATTCCATTAGGTACTGAAAGTTGGCTAACATGTTGCATAGAACAAAAGGCATAATCTTGTTCCTGGAATCTCGAGCTACTGACTGGTATCCAGATTTTAAGTCCAGGTTCGAAAACCACTGGGCACCGGCAAATGTGTCCAGGGTGTTGTATTCCAGGGTAAGGAAAAGTAGTCCTTTAGTGTGACAGCGTTCAGGTTCTTATAGTCCACACAGAAGTGTAGTTCATCGTTCTTCCTCAGCAGGGTCCCAAGAACTCTTCGATGATTCCCTGGTTTTCATGCTCTGCAGCATGTCCTGTACCTCTGCCTGCTTCACCAGAGGGACATGTATAGGTGATTGCTGGGTGGTTTGGGCGTCTCTGGTGTCGATCTAATGGAGCATTCGGTCAGTGCGTCCACAACAACTGTCTCCTTGGCGGAAGACTGATAACATCCAAGTAGATGTTTGACGGGTCCATTGCACTATTCCACACTCACAGCCAACTCGCACTTCCCCAGTTACGTTCCGGCGCGTATGTCCCGATTGATGTCCGAATGTTGCAGCAACTCACAGGCACTTCCTCTCTGTAAGGTAATTGCACAGACTGGTATCGCACAGTCTGTCCAAAGGCGCCTTCTGATCCAATACCAGGATCCTTGACCCCCTGCAGTGAACCTTCACAGCCATCTCACTTCCTGAGAGCACACTCTCCATCAGGGTTACCTTACAGTTTCTTGGGTGCTCGTTGGGGTTCCGAAATGTCACCGTGTTTCGGCCAATTCGCAATATTTCCAACGTCAGTCAACCCCAGGAAGGCTTCTTTCTCGTGAGGTAAGGTATTGTCCGATTCCGTCACTATTTGGTAGGGCCGAATGGGTCTCCTCAAGAATAATCTCTTTGCCACGTCAGGTCTAATCATGGTTACAGCTTAACCAGCTTAATGTTTACCAGCATCCGGTAACGACTCTCCATCACTCATCCGCCCGCAACGAGGCTATCGTCCATACTTTTGCGTAAGGTGCGCAGTATTACTTGAGGGTACTTTAGGACTGAAGCTCCAGAAGTGCCCTTCGTCACTCCAGTACTCTCATCTTTCTTTCATTTTCGTCGGCTGGGTATGGACTGTCCTTCACCAGGTGCTCTGGCTGATCACGCACCCGACGACACACACCACTGATAGTTTTTCACCGATGTCCTTTAGTCGATCCTTTAGTCATACCTGATACTCCCGGTCCTCGAGTAATGGACAGTTATCTTTGCTGCGTCTATCCTCAACGCTGCCGTGAACATCTCATGATTTGTCTTACAATCGCCGAGCATCAGGCGCTCTCTTATCTCGGCGCTTCGCACTCTGTCGACGAAGTAGGCAACTGAGTGATCGGCAGGTTCGCTAGTGCATTACTTGCCAATAGTGCAACTGCCAGTTTGAACTGCAGGGTCTACCCTAGCTGTTGCCACTTCAACTTGAGCTGGCTACGTTAGCCTGCTGCCAAATGGTAGGTTCCGAACCTGTCTTTGAGAGCCTCCCGAATGTCTGCGGACACCACCGAAGTTGGAATCGCGTTCAGAACTTTTGCTGTCCGTCTGTGGATGCTGGCTATAAACTGTGCATACCATCGGTTGTGGGCGGTGATAGTGGTGAATTGTTGGTGAAAGATTTCAGAGGTTAATGTTCCATCGTACTTGGGTGGTTTGACTCGTGTGGATGTTGTTTTGCATTCTGGCTTCTTGAACGTCAAGTTCTTATGTCTCTAGCTAAGTATCTCTTCCACCATGGCATTCAGTTTCTTGGCACTGCCATTATCTTTTACTTCCAGGATGCTGAGCTGCTTTCTGCTCTTTCAATTCTTTCTCCATGCCGGATAATCACTCCTCATTGCTTGACAGTTCTATCATTTCTTCCTTCACACTCTTCATTTCTGTCTTCTCTTCTTTCTTCACACTCTATTTTTCATTCCATCTTGTCTATACCAAATTTCACAGTCATTATTTCACTGTTCATTTCAGTCTTCATTACTTAATTCACACTCGCCATCTTTGATTTCATTTTATCCATGCCAGATTTCATTACATTCATTTAAGCAATTAGATATAATTCCACCCAATAATCACCGAAGTATTCCTGCCATTGCAGTATTTTATCCTATTCCTGACATCAGTGTAAAGAAATAACAAGACCAATTTGTACTAAGCTCACATTATAGTCACTAAAACTTGTAATGTAGTGCTAACTTGTGAATACTTCACTTTTATCAATGCTCAGAGCAAACTTGACTTTGTATACACCACCTAATACTGTTTTGGTGTTCACAGAATCATTTGCTCAGTGTCTTCACTGTCATTAACTTACTGCTGGTTAACTTAGTTACTTAGGTGGCTTCAGCACCTCTTATATATCCCTGAGTCTCTTAGAATTGATTCTAGAGATATTAGGAAAGCGAAGTCTCTGGAATTACCTGTTTCAGAAGATCTCGAAACTTGAGTGATAAGAGCCAAAAGACAGCACATTTCCTAGCTCATTACATCAGCAGGGCCATCCTTGGATGATCCCTTATTGTGCTTCTTGGCTGGAACATAACAGACAGGGGGCTTGGGGTGACTTACACTTAATCCCTCTATGGAATGTGTTTACATCTGCCATGACAATTCCTAAACTAAATATTTTTTTTATTTTTTTTAATTTATTTTTTTATTTACCTTATTTTATTTATTTTGAATACAGACATTTTCATCAGTTAATATAGTTATATCTATTTATTTTATGCTTAATATTTTTATGAATACTATGAATATTCCTCTAAGAGAAATATATTTTACTGGATACTAAGCGGTAACAAAAATGTCGGTAGAAAGAAGAATTATTTGTTCAAAACCTTCAGAAGTTTAGAAAAAAGCTCAAAAGAAAGTCCCAAACTAGTAAAAGGAGAATAAAGAAATGGAAAACAGAAACAGTCAGCCTACTAGATAACACACTCGTGAACAATGCAAATCAGAACATATTAAAGGGTTTAGTATTAATATGATCTAAATAAATAATAATTTAAATATTAGATCACTAATGAAACCAAATTAGAAGAATATATAACTACAACAAAGGTTCTGATGTTCAAACAGGTACTGAAGTCATCCATGGCATTCCATTTTGGGGGAACAGGACATTGAGTAAGAAAAAGAAACAAAATTAATAAAATATGTTAACCAAACAAGGGCGCTGAAAAATTGAAAAGAAAGAAAAAAGAAGAAAAGGCAAAATATGCACATCATTTCATGAACTTAAATACACAAATATGGAAAAGCCTATTATTACAACATGAAGAACCACCACCAAGAGGAAGAAAAAAGTAAGAGCCAACTAATGATGAAAGGAATACATTTTAAATAATGTTCTGTAGGTAGTGAAGTTTTATATGCAACTTTTTCGAAACTTTAATGGCTTCAGTGTTACTTCCTATTAAAATAAGGGAAAAGAATATGTATAGCTATACCATATATAGCCAAATATAATATTCTGTTTTTCTGTCAGTTTTAAAGATTAATTATACAACGGTGTCCTATTTCAGAAATAATACATTTTGTACATATCAGGAGTAGTAATCTGTTGAATTAATACTGAATAGCTACTAGTTCATATAGAATATGCAGGATTTCTTGAATTTTTGTACTTAATTCTCCAGGGTTGTGTCCTGAAGAGAAACTCCAGACGAGAAAGTATGTTCCAATTATAGCAGTAAAAAGTTAACCAACCTGAAGGCATCAGTTTCATTGCATGCTCACACAAGGTGCTTTCCAGATTGCTGCTGATATTTATGTCCAGACTTGACAAATCAGTTGAAGGTCAACTTGGCATCCACTGTCTGCTTACATTACCTAAAGCTGAAATGCAAAATGACCAATGAGCAGGCTGTATAGTGAACTGGCATGTTGGCTTTTGGCTGATCCATCAGACTTGGAAGTAAACATCACATCAGGCTGGGAAGTGATGTTATAAATGTGTGTTGGTATTGTTACCTACTTCATTTGATTTATTACATTTTGCAGTTAGAAGCTAATTTCATTAACATTTTTTGCCTCCAATTTCCCCTCTTTGTAAAATCACTGCACAATTATGGACATTATGTACTTGTCATCTTTGGTTGCCCCTAATATTTTTTTCTTTACTTAGCAGGTATGCTTCATATCAGTGGTGGAAAAATAATAATCAGTTTAATAATTTGAAACAGTTCAAAACGTACCCCAAAAATTAAAAGTTAGTTAATAACTGTGAATGGTAAATAATTTTGAGTGCATCCTGTATTCATAGCAGTGAGTCTGCTACAAACACATTATTACATGACAGCACATTGCTAACTATTTTTAGCAGCTTGTCAAATGAAAAGTAAGAACCATTTAGAGATATCATTACTCAGTAGTTCTCACATTTAACTTGTATACAAACATTTCATATACCAGTGTGTAGCATTTGAACAAAGCAGTGTGTTTTGTTATGCAATTGTAAAAGTAAATAATATTGTATGCATTACAGTATATTCAAGAATATCATTACAGAAGACAACAGCATGTCATATTTTAAGTTTTAATGATTGTATTTATACATAAATTATATTTTTAAATATATTTGTTATGATAATGCAGGAAATCAACCAAACATTCATCCTGGATCCATTTCAAGTACAGGTCGTCAAAGAGTTGGACCTGGCACAGCTACATCGACACAGGCAGCCCAGCTTATTGGAGGAGGGATTTCCCCAACGTTGTTCACATCACCTGTAAGTTAACTGTTCCCATAAAATTTGAGTTTTAAAATGCAGCATTATTAATTATTGAGGAAAGGCACACACAAAATTCTATGTGCAGACTTGGAGGAGCAATGATCTGATATTTCTGGAAACCAGGAAAAATAAGTTATGCTTAAATGAGCTTGTTGGAGGTGAGGGGAAAAAGGAATCGTGAATTGCAAAGCAAGGAATGTAATTTCCATGGACAAGATTTTTATAATTCTATGTTTAGGTAAAAGCATTAGGTTGTTCGCCTAGGCTATTAAATTTGATTTTTAATGAGTTCTATATGTTGAGCTTCTGAAATAGTTGCACATGTGTATAAAGATGGATGCGGTTTTCTATTTGCTTTTATAATCCAAACGTATGGAAAATCACTATTAGCAGCACCTTTTAGGAACCATAACAACATAGAAAACAGTAATGAAAATGAACTTCAAATTCTCCCAAAGACTCCATTAAATAAGTTCATTACACATCCAACAGAAGAACCTCAAGATAATTCTTCCAGTAGTGGGAAGTGATTGAGAATATAGGTAGTATGTCCACAGAGGTTTCCTATTTTTAAAAAAAGGCAGCATTCTTCATTAAGTTTTGGGAATGTTAAAAGAGAATCTTAAAAATCTAATAAATTCAACAGTGTCTGTATCAACAACAAATTGGAAAAGTGTGGTATGGTGTTTTAAAAACTTCCTGCTTTAATTTAATATTTTGAACTGTGTATTGTAAGTCAGATAACTATCCCATCTGTTTATATAGTCAATTATTGTGCATACCATTGAATGAGACACATGGAATTTCATGGCCAAAATCTGTATAACTGAAAGTTACTCCCAGGCTTTTATGCTGTAATCTGCTGCAGATAATGTTTGTCATTTTGTACACATCTGCAATGCTTGTTAGAGGAAAAGAAAAAAAGAATGTCAAGAAAATAAAAAAAAAATTAAGAGATGCAATGGAAGAAAAAGATAGTACAGCAATATGTGAAATAGTGAAACAAGTGAATAAGAAGGGAGGGGATGAACGTAAAATATTGCCTCAGGAATGGTTAAAGTATTTTAGAGGCGTAATAGGAGATGACAAAGGAGTAGATAGGGATATTAGAATACTGGGGAGCGAAATAGTAAAAAATAGAATACTTCATGGTAAATTTACATTGATAGAAGTACACCAACAGTTAAAAAATCTAAAACAAGGTAAAGCGGTGGGGATAGATGGGGTTCTAGGAGACTTTTGGAAAAAATATAGCAATACCAGGAAATGCCTAAATATAATGACAAATGTGTTATAAATTAAAGAGAATGAAGAGATAGCAGAGTTCTGGAAAGTAAGTATGGTAGTACCAAAATACTGTCGCCAGGCATTGTTTTGATAATGGCTGCCCGCGCACAGGCAAATGTAGAGAGAGAGAGAGAGAGAAGAGAGAGAGAGAGAGATGGGAAAAGAGACAGATAATGCCCAAGCCACGCCCAAGCTCATGTGAAAGCTGAACCCTTGCCGAGAGAGACAGAGATGGAGATAGTCTGGAATTTCTCGCTGCATTGTGAAAGGCCATGAAGCTTTGGCAACTTTTGAAAAACAATGGCTTGGGTATAAATAAGGGACAAGGGACGAGTCAGCTGTGAGAGAGAAGTGGGGAACTGATAATCGAATGTGTGTAGCGATTTGAAAGTGAATTCTTTTGTTTGTGGACGTGTAGCAGATGACCTTGAAGGTTACATTTGTGCATGTTACGTAATCTTGCTGCTGCAAAGGGTTGTACAAAACTTTTTTTTTACTTGAAATAAAGTGCAGTTTAAATTACTGCAAACTAGACTTTTAATTCTATGAACCCACAAAGTTCACAATATAAAGGGAAAGAGGAAGAAATAATCTAGGAAGTTACAGAGGAATAAGCTTATTATGTGTATTAGATAAGGTATACTCAGGAATATTAGCAAATAGATTAAGGGACTTGGCATAGGTAGAAGGAAAGATATCAGAATTTCAGGCAATATTCAAAAAAGGTAAGCAAACATTATATAATATATTCATAATAAAGACAATTATTGATAAATATCTCAGTAGGAAAAAGAGGTAGAGTTTGTTTTTTGCAGATTTTAAGAAAGCATTTTACACTATAGAGATGCACTAACATACAAATTGAGAATAAAAGAAGTGATGAATTCATAAAAGAAATAACTAAGATATATAGAGGAATTAAATTTTGTGTAAGATGTGAAGGGAATAAAATCACAGAGATGACAGAACAGAAAATAGGTTTAAGACAGCGCTGTAAATTAGATCCCATTTTATTTAATTTATTTATAGATGATACAGTGGATAGAGTGAAAGGAAGAAATCAACATTGTCCAATAATAGGAGATAAAGAGATACCAGGTTTGTTATATGCAGATGATCTGACGGTAGGAGCAATAACATCAGTAGGATTACAAAGAGCAATAAATGAAATTCAAAATTTGTGTGATGAGTGTGGAGTTAAAGTAAATACAAAAAAGTCAAAATTGATAGTCTTTAAAAGAGGAACAAAACTGAAGAAAGAGGAACGGTGGTATTTAGAAGGGTAAAAATTAGAAGTTTTGAAAGAATTTGTTGATGTTAGGATGAATAATAATGCAGAATGGGAAGCACATGGCAAGAAGGTGGTAGCCAAAGGAAAGGCAGCAATGGCAGGAATAAGGTTTTTGGAAAATAGAGATAGGAGGGGCACAAGTTATATTTTGAGCCTAGTAATTAAAACAAATTAGTCTCTGATTGAAAACTGCTTTATTGTTTTTCAAAATATTCTCCTTTATGATCAATACTCTTTTGCATCCATTTGAACCATTTGTCAAAGCATTTAGTCCAGTCTTCTTGAGACACCTCCAAAACATGGTTTTTAAGGAATCAACAGCTTCTTCTGCTGATGAAAATTGTTGTCCATGCAATTTATTCTTGGTGCTTGGGAACAAAAAGAGAATTGGATGCGAAATCAGGATCGTATGGCTGATGACCCAACAATTCAATTTTTAAGCCTTCAAATACTGTTGTTGGACAAGATGTGTGTGCGCTTGCATTTTATTGATAAAGAATCATCCTATAGTTCATGTTGATTTTCCTTACTTCACCAAAGACTTTCGGCAAACAAATGGTTGTGTACCACTCGGCATTGACCATTTTATGTTCCTCTAGAGCAGTGGTGTCATTGAGGGGAAACAGGATGGTTACCTTTTCCCCCTCCTGGTTAACATTCGCAGGTGACGTAATGGATATTGGGGTGAGGAAAAGCGTGCGGAAGATTCAGTGACAGGTTGTTAAACTACTTGATCTTATTTTTATGTGCATAATGTGTATTGAGTACCATTTTGAGTTATTCTTTTATAGCTACATGCTAGTAATTATTAGTTCATAATTTAAGTGGAGTTATAATTCTTCCTGGCTATTAATATGTCGATGTCGAGCTCTGTAACAGAACATGTTGATGGTCCGCCGCTTACTTGTATTTGTTTTAAAACACAAAGGGGAGTAGACATACCGCAATAGCCAATGCCAGTCAGCTGTTCCCCTGCACCTCCACGACCCTAAGTGAAAAGTTGATGAAGGGGAAAAGGAGGGGAGTCGCCCTCAGTGACACTTGATAGCACCTCTGCTCTAGAGGCACTGTTGCCACATGGTCAGTTTTTCTGAAAAAGCAGGCGACCATGTGCTTCGAAGTGCTTCAAGTGCAAACAACTTATGTTTGATTTGCCTCATCTTGAAACACCCATACAGTTGACTGCTGTTTGTTTCGGCTCATATGCATAGATTCATGATTCGTCACCCGTTACAATCATATATGTGTCTTTTGAGGCACTACCATTGTATTTCTTGAGCATTTTTGTACACCAATCCACACGAGTATCTTTTTGAGATTGCTTCAAATTATGTGGGATCCAACGACAGCAAACCTTTTTCATGTTTAATCATGCAATATTTTATATATGCTGGTGGAACTAATTGCTAGGGCTGCCTCAGTCTCAAAATATGTCGCATGACGATCTTGCATTATTAGTTTTTGCACAGCTTCAATGATTTCTGGCACAACTAATTTTGGATGACCTTCACGAACTTCATCATTGAGCAAATGGCAACCATGATTAAATTTGTTATACCAGCATTTCACAGTGGCAAAGGATGGAGTTTCATCATCAAATGTGGAAATTAGTTGATTGATGCACTCTTGTCTTGTTAATCAACGTTGAAAGTCGTAATCATTGCATGAACATTTTCACGAGTTAATGTCTGTTTTTATTGAGACACAATTTTCAAGTTAATGTAAACAAAACAAATAACACTCTAGTGACAAAATGTCTAAAGGAGATTATGGTCAGCAATGTCGGAAACGTCAGATGGCACCTACATTATTCAGGGTTGACAAGGCTCAAAATATGAATAGTATCCCTCGTGTTGTGGAGGATATAGAAAGACAAGAAGTATGGGGAGTGTTAGAAAATAGAAAATTATTAACATTTTATAGGTTAATAAAGAGAGAAGGATATATAGACCAATGTAACAGGCAGGAGGGGGGAGGAATGGCTTAGATTAGAATGGGATCATTGTTCTTGAAGGGACTAAAAAGTAGCAGGATAGAAATATGTGAATTATGTGGAGAAACAGAAAATACAGCTCATATTCTGACAGAGTGCAAAGAGCTAGCAGCATAGAGACAGGAGAAGAAATGGCAAAAGATGCAAAATGAGCTGATATCCATAAAAATGGTTACGGGGAAAAATGAAAGTAGAAGTAGAATTTTAGGGAACCTGTTTTGAAAAACTAAAGAGAAATGGTTGAGAAAGGTAAAAAGTGGAAAAAGAAAATATGCTGGGACAACAAGGGCATTCAGTAAACTAGAGTAGAGGATGGAAGGGTGACTATGCTACTCAGCAATGCTAAAAGGCCTGGGAGTCAAGCAGACTGAGCTAGCAGGGTTAAGAAGAAAAACAGCACCAAAATTTATACAACTAGACTAAGAAATAGGTATGTAACGTAGATAAAATATTGTGAATAGCAAGTTGTATAAATAAATTCAATTCAGTCATAAGTTCCGTCATCAACAATTCCCCTTATCCCTTTTGACTGATGCAACTGTGCATCAGTTCAGGCAATTTGATCTTGTGTCAGTATCCTTCCTTGTAATGTTTACCCATTTGGCTTACAGTATTGCTTTTCATCTCATCATGGAAAATAGTCAGTGAAAGAGAATCGTGTAGCTGTCATAGAATTACACAAGTGCAAGAAGGATCCAAGGACGATTTTAAATTTGTTAAACCTTCTTGGAATTTCACTCAGATTTATTTATCAGACCATTAAAATATTTACCCATTTTTCTAGTGTTGATGACAAAGATCTGTGCTCACTTCAAACCCCAGATGTGATCACAAAAGTTCAGGAGTGTATCAGAAGAAATCCTGTTAGGAAACAAAACATAATGGTGCTTTGTTTTCCCTGGTTACTATCTTGGTTTGATCAAATAATATTGTGTGTTTTGTTTCATGAGCAAGTAGCGCGACCGCCGATTTTCCGATATCATTTTGTTTACACTGATGGATGTGCTCCTGTAATCATTCTTTCACAGTTTGGCCAGTCTCACCAATATATGATTTGGCACAGTTACATGGTATTTCATAAATGCCTGGATTGTCAAGTGGTTGAACTTTGTCTTTTACATTTACTAGTAAAACTTGCAATTTTGTGGGTGCCTTGTATGCCAGCTTGATATCTGCTTGTTTTAGTAACTTCCCTATACAAATTTTTGTTTCTGTTTTTTCCTTTTTAAAAATATTTAAAAAATATTTTAAATGTTGGCCGTGGAAGCTTGAGAGAATATATTAAAAACAGCTTATTTGTTTTTACTTCTTATGTTATTCTATCAGAAGTACAAACAACATATTCCAAAAGTATTATAGCTGAGTGAGATTGCACAATGAGATTAATATTGCTATTACATCACCATGGAAATGGACAGATAATAGTTACTGGATTTTAAAAGTATGCGTAACAGTGATTGTGTTGTATAAGTAAATATTTTTTTATAAGTTAGTTATTTCTAGAGATATACCAGTTTGAAAGTGATGTTTACTTTTTCCTTTTTCTTTCCAGCAGACGCATCAGCTTGTACTTGGCAACACCTCCCATTACCCTGTCAACAACAGTTTGATGATTGGTGATTATGTGACCCCTGGCAGTGCCATGCTTGGTGCACAGACCTATAGACAGTGAAAATAGCGCAACATGTTTGTGTTTGAAGGTGACCTCTCTGACAGACTGTATCATCCCCAGTGGCCACAACCATCCAGCCTCGATACTGGTGTTGAAGGACATTTAGTGGCTTATAGCCACAATGACATAAGACTGAGTAGATTATCAAATTGATTTCTCCAGTGGCTTCTTGCATCACGTTATGAGCTAATGAGAATGTTTGGAATGTTTGGAATTACTAGTGAAAGTGTGAGAGAGATTGAAGTGACAAACTGACTTATTTAATCATGCGGCTCATGTTAGTGATTAATTTGGTTTCCTTAGATAACCTTAGCATACTCTTCCCTATTGAATAGACCAATTACAGCATTTGTAAATAATATTAATTATTCCTATATTTTGTATTCTGTATTTTGATGACCAGACATAAAATGTAAGAAACATTATACATAATATTGCTAGTATTGTATTTGCTGTGTGCATGCACTGCAAAGTTTTATTTTAAAATTGTAAAAAAGTAATTGGCAACAGCTTGTTTTAAATTAATGTACACAAAAATACCTCCATTCTATGTTCTTAGTTGATTTGTTTAAATATTTCCATGTAGTAATTGAGCAAACTGTCCACTGGAATGCAAGGCTAGTCCTAAGCAGAGTATAAATAAGTATAAGAGAGTAAGGGAAGTGCAAAATACCTCAGTAAGAAAAAACATCCAAGCCATGATGGGAAATAATGAGTTATTCTTATTTCTTCATTTTTGTTCTTAGGCTAAGAATTTAATGATAATGATACATAAAACATTTTATCTATGAATGTGAATAAAATCAGTGGAGTACAAACAAATTTCCTGTATGTTAATGAATGCCTATGGAGCACAACATGTATCTTTGCCCAGCAAGTGTAATTCCTTGCCTTTTAATGTTGTGATTAATTTTCCTGATTTGTATTATAGATAGAAAACTTCAAGCATGGTTTAATAAGTGTCATCTGTGACTGTCATACAAGCTCAAAGTAAAATCTCCTCAGCCATTGTGCAGTTACTCAGGGTTTCAGTAGGAAAACCTAATGCTGATGTCTGTAACCAATATTTTTAAGGCAAACAACATTGCAATGTTTCTCTTCATTGGTCGTGCTAAATGTTACTGCCCATAAGAAGATAATTATGTAAGAAAAGTGGTTTGGTACAGCCCCTTGCAAATATTTTGTTCATTGTAGAGACCTTCTCCATCATTTAAGTTGGTATCATATCGCTCCATTGTCCTGTCTTGAATAATAAACTTGCATAGTTACCCTCTTCCACAAAGAAAAAGAAGTGCATTAATTGACAAGCAGTGAACATTTATTTGGTTCTAATAGGTGTTAAACACAACTAAGAGAAAACACTCTTAAAACAAATATTGTAAACTTTTTAAATCATTACAGTTGTGCATCATTTAATGATTGGTGGTGTCTTTGTAGGAAATGACAGATGGATCAAGTGCAATTCAGTTTTCATTTCGTGAATAGTAATTCCATTTGGCATTATACAAGGTAATTGTTTTCATTTTTGACTTGAAGTTAATAATGATTCTAATCTTGCTGAAACTACATCACAAGCCACTTTTAATCATTTTTCATAATTGCAGTGAATGTTAGATCGGTTCCACTCCCATATTTCTCATAGTAATTCATGAGAAATACATAGGTAAACCACTACAGGGTAGCTTGCTAATAATCCTGAGTAAATAAAGAATGAATTAAGCCCAAGATGTTGCCTGAATAAGGTTATTTAACCCACTTAAACATCCTTTTTAATGACATTGGTGTTATATCAGAAAGTAGCATTACATTGAAAGAGAAGGCAGTGAAAAGCTGATAAAAGAAAGTTGCCAATATAGAAAATGCAGGAAAAGTAAGTTCAAGTATGTGCATTCCAAAGAAATATAAAGTATCACTTCGTAAATATGCCAATTGTCCTGTATCCAACCCCAGATTAAAAGAAAAAGGATGTACACTATTCTGGATCATTGGGGTTTAACTTCAAAAATCCTCTAGCTATGCACAGTTGCTGTGGCCAAAACTGCCTCATTCCTTTACTTTTAAAAAAGCATCCCTTGATTACATTTTGTGGCTTAGAGCCCTCGATGCCTCAGCTATGCTTTGCACTAAAGGAGCTACAGTGATGTTTTGCTTCATTGTTTGTAATGTTCTTTCCATTTCATTTGTTGGCTGCTCTCTCAGGTGTTGGCAGCACTTTCTGCTATCTTTGAAGTATCAATGTTGGCATCATAAGGACTGCAGAAGCAATGCTGTTGTAATGCTTTAGGAGGGATGCATGTGATGCCTGTATTGCTTGTTTTAATTGTATATATGCATAATAATTAAAGTCCAAGTTATTTCTATATGAGAGTTTGTTAGGTATCCTGTTATCTAGAACTACATTCCAAGTGACAAAGGAGATTTTAGGAAATTGAACAGTAACACTTTGAATGATACAGTAACCACTGAAGTTGCACAACCTGTCATAGAAGTCATACTGTCATTTTAAGACAGACGAAGGCTTTTTCTATATCACAAGTACTTTTCTCATTTAATTGCATTCTTTAATTACATTTTGTTTTTGCAAATTTCAACTTCAAATTTAAATTTTTATAATCACTGTACTATAAAATGCATAGGTAAAAGCTCTTCTACACTTATTTCATTAAGTTCGTAGTAATAGAACATCTTTAGCATCTAGTTTGTTTTAAAGACTGAAACATGTAAAAATATGGGAATGTAAGAACATAAAATTATGTAAGAACATAAAACATAGGTACGAAAGTGAAGCAGATGTGTAAAAAATACGACTCATCTAAAAATTAATAATTTTTCGCTTCTCTGTGGTGTTCCAATACAGTTAAATCTCGATATAAAATTTAAAGTTTTGATAACATCCTAGATTCATGTTTACAGATCATCTCTTTCAATGCTAATGACAGGTAATATATAACCCAGGAGAATTGTCTTTTTTGTCATTATTAATGATATATTTTTTTGTCTTTTATGATACCTGTGTTCTTGGTATTTAGCATCATTCCTCTGAATGATCTGTATTTTAGCTTGTCTGCATATTTGGATTTTGTATTTTTAACATAGTTTCTGTATTTGTAGTATATTAATTTTCTTAAACTTCTTCTATCATCTTTTACCTACAGTTTAAGTAAATGTTTGAGATCCTTAATTGCCCTCGAAGAAAATTTTTTCATCTGTTTTTCTATCTGGAAACTTCTATTTTGGTAGAGATTTAATTCTGTTACTTCCCACATGTAATCAAATTATAATTTATGCTAAAGCACACTTATTTCTGTATTAAATTTCAAACCACATCGTTACTATAACACCATAAGGAAAAATAGTCATTTACTAAACACTTATTTTACTTGGCCCTGCGCCATGGCGTAGTGGGCTAGAGCACTGTGCCTTGCCTTGCCTTTGGTTCTCTGCACCTAGAATGTTCCCGGAATCGATCCCAACCCTGGGGGGTGCAGATTTTAAGTCCCAGGTATAGGTTCAGTATATCGAGATTTAACTGTATTGGAACACCACAGTGAAGTGAAATAATTATTAAATTTTAGATGAGTTGTATTTATTACACATCTGCTTCACTACGAAAGTGAAGCAGATGTGTAATAAATACGACTCATCTAAAAATTAATAAATATAGGTTCAGTGTTCATTCAGCATTATGAGGAAATTGAGTTGCTACACTAGGTAGCAAACCCTGGTCTAGAAAGCCAACTTTCCAACTGGGGGTGCTGAGATGCTGACCACATCTCCTCCCCATATCGGTTGGATGATCGCCCACCTCTGCGTTGCATATGTGGGCATTAGGCCGGCAATCCGAGTGGCAGGCTGAAGCCCACTTTTGACTATTATGCCATGGGTTATGTTATTTTATGATGGGCTTGTGATATGCACATCATTTTGTATTGTAATTTTAGCATTTAATGTTTCCAAATGCTGTTACAAGACACATGGGTGGAGGAAAAGTCTGCATTAAAGTCAGTGTAAGTGGTGTAATAAACCTAGTTCACCTCTGTACGTCAAGATCTGCAAATGATAGATGTACATGATGAATATGAGTAAAACCATGTCCACCCAGTGTAGTGATAAAATGCAGACGTAGCATCACTATTATACAATAAAGTTAAGCTCTCTTTCATTAGTGTTGCAGAATATTCACATAAAAGGTTTATCATAAGCATTTTTATGCAAAAGTCCTCATTTGTTCATTTGTTTCATTCATGTCATTTTATACAAAGCACTGCTGAGATATTTTATATAAGGTATTTTAAATTTAAAAATATAGCAGGGAGAGATTTATGTAATGCTGAAACAATAAGCTCAAATCAAATCAAATCAATTTATTTCATCCACAATAACACTTACATGTTGTCGGATATGTCAAAAGTAAAACAATTATATACATTTAATTATAATTCGTCCAGTCTATACAAACATTTTTGTATTATAAACTTGTTTAGTTGAAGAGAGATTGAAAATGGAGGCGAATGCCTTTGAAACTAGTCTCTCATAAATATAAACAAGTAACTGACGAGTATTAATAAACCAACTACAAATAGTTTCTGAGATTGTTTAGTTCTGTTTTAAATAATTTACCTGTTTTTTGTTTTTACTGAATTTGGTAGTGTATTAAATAAGATTTTTCCCGTTAATAAGGGATCTTTTATCTGTTAACTTTTTATTTAAAGTTATTCTATGATAATTATTTTGTGTCTTTGTTTCAATTTTTAAGCATTAAAGCCAGGATGGAAGGGTATATATTGAACTCCTACTGGACTATAGCTAAGGACGTCATACATAACAAACCACTTCACATGTCCCTCATACATTCTTTTGGCATTTGCAAATAGCACTTGGACAGGATTATATCTGACTGCCCGGACCATTGGTCCTTCTGGTTTTGCATTCTCTGTAATGCAAAGATTTGCATGTAGATAAGTTGATGCCAAATGTTTAAGAATTTCTATGCTTGGTGATGTGCATCATTGGTAATGTGATCTGTTAAATGTACTTAACTGCACACCATTTCGATGGACAAAAGTTTTGCAAGTGGTTGTACTATTTTTGTGTCAAGTTTGTTTGAACTTCTGTAATAGGTGTTAATAGTAGTAATGCAGTTCTAAAGCTAATTCTTGAACAAAATCCTTATTTTGGGGGGGGGGGGGGAGAGGAATTCAATATTTTTGCATGCAAAATGTTTACTATTTCATCATCACTACAAATAAATGAGGAAACTAGCACTGTTTTAAGTCTTAAAATATCACTGAAACACTAGTTATTTTAGATCATGATGCCTCATGGTATTCCAACCATCCTGCTTTGTATTTTTATTTTTTATATGTTTTCTTGTCTGTGATTTCATGAAGTTATACTTGGGGTATTCAATTCAGCAGTATTCCATTTGCTGTAACTTCAGTAGAGGGAAAGTAATCACGTTTAGTCGATTCGTAAATATTGTGTGTGCATGTCTCCATTGAATTTTGGTTTAAACAATTTCCATATTAGAGACCATAACAGCTATTACAGATAGCCCTGTTATAGCAGTGAATAATTCTCAGTAATTTAAGTATAATTGTGTAACAAATACTTATGTCTTAATACCTTTCATGCCTTGGAAATTCCAGTGCAGGAAAACCTAGTTTCATCATTTTTCAGGACGTTGAAGTAACGGGGAAAGAGAAGGAATGATGATGGTGCTGTATTGTTTCTATAAAAATGCTAAAAATGGGCGAATGGGTTTTGTGTTCAATAGTATTTTAAACAGTTACAAAAAGCTGTTAAACTATTCACAAAAATAGTGACCAACCAGAATTTTGTTACCTTACTTCCTGTAAAGTCCAATTTTAAATTGATGTTGCTTATCTCCTGTGAGTCATTCCGATAATAATATTGCAATGTGTTTTTGTTACATAACCCTATGATATGGTAATGTACGTTGCAGCTGTCTCCAGTTATGTTTGGTGTTCACAAGGAGAGAACACCATCTTGGAATTTAATTTAGAGATCAGGTTTTTGTATGTTCCTGTTAAGATAGGCAGCATAAAGTGTAGGAATATCTGCTAGGATTAGAAGAAGCCATTTACAAAATGTGTACTTATATGTTTATTGGTATATTGGAAAGAAAATACGTCATAAGGTGCACTACTTAGTCAATTTGTACATAAAAAATATCTAAAAATCTCATAGTAAATTATATCTTAAGGAAGGTGTTCCTAATTATCTATACTTTATTTGCATACATTCCTCTGCTTACTAAATATGTTTATATTTTTACAATATATTTTATTTAGAAGAGACATAGCTTTTATTGTTGATAGATTTATTCTATTTATAGTGCATAAAATACAAAATATCTTTCCGATTGAAACATATCAGACAATTAATAATAACTCTCATAACAAATTAAAGTTAAATTCTTTTACAAAAACCTGATTTTTAAGGATATTTGTAGGAAAGCTAACTTTACAGAGACCCTGAAAAGTGATAAGTAGCTTCAAAAGAAAGATGTGTAATCTAAGCTACAATTTTTTCTTTCCTATAGTGGTAAATAAAAATAAATTATGCACTAATTATACTTTAAAAAACAAAAGTTACAAATTTACAGATAACTTAGACAATGATCATCCATTCTGTGCAGTTCATTTATCTTGGTTCTGTTTCTTACTTGGTTAGCTTTCTTCTACACATACATGATATGCATTGACCTCTTATGATAACCAGCAGTAGCCTGGTTATAATATAATTAGTATAAATGGGTGTGAACATTCAGTAACGGATGGCACAAACTATAAAGTTGATTCCCTTGGAAAGAGATTGAAAATGGAGGCGAATGTCTTTGAAACTAGTCTCTCATAAATATAAACAAGTAAGTGACGAGTATTAATAAACCAACTACAAATAGTTTCTGAGATTGATTCCCTTATCTAAACCATTTATCTTATATTCTAAGGCTACAGGATCAATTTTCCAATTTTTTGTGATAGTTTCTGTTTATAATTCATGTTGTGAAGTATGGAATATGGAGTAGGTACCATTGTATAGCCCAGGATATGGGGATCTTTGCTACCATTTAGTCAGGGTTGGGTTACAAATAAAGGTTATGCTCATTACAGTAAAATATGCACAAGCAATAAATAATTAAAATAATGAATGTAAAATCCTCCAACAACTTTGATTTTTTACAATTCATAGTTTCTGCCTATTGCTGCAGTAAATGCATATTGTGGAAATTATTATGAAGTATTAATTCAATTCAATTCAATTTATTTTGTCCTTTTGATCATACATTGATATCAGACACGTCATAGTATAAAAATTACATTAATGGCTATTGTCATTATTTACAATCACTTAAAACTAATTAACATATAAAAACTCATTTACAGAATAAAATGAATGTTACAGTAAAAAGAGTTTTACTCCCTTTTTAAAGTGCATAAGGCTCTTCATTTGTTTAATATTTTCTGGTAGTCTGTTGTATAATCTTATACCTTTATTGATAGCACTAGACCTGAAGATTTCCGTTCTACAACTTTGAATGTGAAAGCCATCTTTCTGACGTGTATTATATTTGTGAATATCTGCATTTTTTAATTTGTATTTGTAGTTTATTTTGTTTTACATGGATCACTTATTCCAAAATAAACATACATGCTAGAGGTAATATTTGATGTTTTCTGAATAATGGCCTGCAAGATATTACTTTATGTAATATGTAGTGTAATGAACTGTGATGAAAGAAAGTGTAATGAGAGGTAACAATGTATCATGCTTTCAACAGAAATTAAGATGAAGTTATTTTTCTTTCTGCAGAAGCTTGTACAGTCAAGTGTTGCAGATGTGAACAATCCATAGGCTTCTTTCTGAGAACTAGGAATTAGAAATACAACCTGCCTTAGCTAAAGAAACTCAGTGACATAATTACTGTTTTCATTGATGTCTGAGTTCTATTATGAATCATGCTGGCATTTAATTTTGTACATGTGAAAGTTAAAATTAAAATTATTCTAAATATTGCCTCTGTGAAGTGACATAAATTCAGCAAAAGAATACCTTAAATTCTGCATTAAGAGAAATATCCAAGTGCCAATACTTTCAGCATAAGCTGCTCTACATCAGTCATGTCAGTTGATGATACTATGAAGATGGACCTAGAAACCAACTTGCAGTTCAATGCCTCTGCTATGGATAACTGCTTTATTAAACTTTCTTTTTGGTTGCCACATTCCAATTAGTGTTGTGGTAGGCAAGCATTTTAAGGGTATGGTATAGAAATTGCATCTATCCTACAACCTTTCTGGACAAAAACATATTTCAAACACCCTGGTTGATGTTTACCAAGAAGAATATCAACACACATGTTCATCATGCCTCTATTTTACTCCTTAATGGATGGGAAAATGAATATCCAGTAATACAAAGAATGTCACATTGGTACACAGTGTTAATGCAAGTACTGGACAATCAAGAATGTTTCTGGAGATTGCAGATGCTGCAGAATTATGCACAGTCCAGCAGTTACCCGATTATCATGCTTACAAATGACATCTTGTGAGAGGCAGAGAAAATAGTCTCCATGTGCATATACACCTTGCTGCAAATGTACTTTGTCCATAACAGCAAATACAGTATCTCAGGGAAGAACAACATAAGTAGAAGGATTTACATTGGAAAAGAAAATATTATCTTTTAATAGTGTTGAGAAAAGGAGAATATTTGTTAAACTTTTGTTTGAACTTTAGCAGGGATGCTAATGCCCCCCAAAATATTCTGGTTCTTTGCTAAGAGGCAGTGTGGCTAATAAATTATTGAATATTCCAGCTTTGTCTACACAACTGGATATTTTCCAACTGATCTTTTGACTATCATAGTAAGAGAAATCATTTTTCATTTGAAAAATTAAAGATGCAGTTTGTTTGTTACTTAAAATGAAAGATCAGAGTGTGACGACTATTGCCCATATAACATGAATGTAAGTGTTCTGTTAATTTTTTAAATTAGCACCAATATAATGCATAGTTAAATACCATTTATATAAAATTATGTATTTTAAAATCTAACAGAGTCCAGAGGTTTAGGTGAATGTTTTCTCTTAAGACAAATGTGAGTAAGGAATGAGGCAAAACGTGGTACTGTAGGTTCCCTGTCATTTCAAGATCCCTGAATGTCTTCCTGGGACACAGACTCAGATTCAGGCAGAAGGTTCCATGTCAGGGAGGAAACCGTACTTTCCTTAAAGGATATCCACTGCAGTTGCCACAAACTATTGATTATTGTACCTGTTCCTGCAACCCTTGAAAGAAATTGAGAGATAGAAAAATTTGTGGTGGTATAAAATCTACTCCAAATTGGAAAAAACATAAACCCTAAAGCATGTAGTCAGTACAATGGGAATTGAACTCAGGACCTCCAAAATGCAAGCCTCAAGGGCTACAACCTGAGTCAGTCTGTTCAGCAGGGAACAAAATGAAAAAATGGAAAGTGACTGCTGATTTTCATTTGTTAAATACCAGACACAATATTAATTTGGAGACAGCTTTAATAAAGTAGGTTAGTGATCCTCTAGATCTTTCCGTATGGGAAAAGATCTTCATTAATACAAATCGTCATAGAATCATGAATTTTGAAACTCCACCACCGAACATCTTTGGCAAATACATCATGCCATCTACCGACGATGCAGAGGAGGAGGAAAACAATTTGCACCAGTCGAGACTCATTTAATGATGGGAGCAACAGCTCTTGAAACGTGTCCTGTGAAAAAACAGGGTGAGTGAAGCATTGTGTCAATATCTTCTTCACCACCTTTATTTTAAAATATTTGAATTTGGCAATATGGATATGTAGTCTTACATTCTGCTTTAATAGTCATGTAGCAGTTGGGCAACTGTTTCTTAAACAACTAATCAAAGTTTAGTATTTTATTTCATGAAATTAACTATTGTATATTAAGATTGCTGTAAGTTTTCATTCCCAAACACAAGCTATCATCACACAAAATGTGATCTCAATTTAAATTCCAAGTCCATGTCGTCTTCTTGTGAGAAAAAACAGTACAACATTATAATATGCTCCATTTCAGTCTTTTTTTTTTCATCCAGTTTATCATACATATGATTTTGGTGGACATGTCAGAAATACAATTGCATATTTACATATTTTTTTTTCAGATTTCCTTCAAGTCGTATAAATATTTGTTAACCAGATACATCTTCAACTTCCTTTCCAATTGCTGTGTAGAAACACCAGTTGCAGATTTAATTTCTTGTGCTAGTTTGTTATAGAGCGTGATTCCGGAAATATATACATCTTTTAGAGATACACTTTTATTCACTCTATGCCTAAAATAGTCCATGTTTCCTCTTGTACAGTGTGAGTCTCTAGCCCTAGCAGTAAAAGAGCTAGGGCTGAAAATATTACCATCCTTTTAATATGACATTGCATTAACAAATCATTGCATCAAACCACACCAACATTTAATTTCATAATGAAATAATCCATATAGGTAAAAATCATCCATTAACATTAATGGGTGCAGTTTCAAATTTTTCCAGGTGGAATGGTTAAATTGTCACAAAGAATTGGGTTAATAATGATTCCTATTTTTTCTGCAGAAGCTGAAAGTGATGCACTGTAAATTTCATACATATTTGTGTAACATATAGCTGTCAGTGAGACTACTGATAAGTCTAGACATGGTCAAAATAATACTTAATGTTGGAGGATGTTAATTCCTGCTGAAAACATTCATATGCTCCTGCACCGTTTTTTCCCCACGTGAATGGTTTAAGGAGTTGTAATAGGTCAGTGATTGATGTAAATGAGAATTATTCACTGTTTCACTTGGGCCTTCTGCTGTAGCAGATGAGATGGATGATAGTGGGGAAATTGATGGTAGCGGAAACAGCATTTTGAGGATCTCCTGTGTCGATTTACGAACTTTACTTAAAGCTAATATAGTTTTCTCTTCTTTTTCTTAGCCCTTATTATTTTATGAGAGAATTGTATGGTTAGTAATCAGATGTTTTGAAGGGACTAATTTGGAGGGTAATTTTTACACTTGATTGCATCTTTATTTAATGCAGTATTTACTGTAAGACTAGGAATGAAATTAATCAAAAATTAAAGTTCCTGTTCAGCACCTTTTAATGTTGCATTTGGATACTGGCATAATTGTTTGTGTAACAGTTTTAATGTCATGTTTTATAAGAGTTAATTTCTCTGTAATGTTTTGTGTTGTGTATTCTTTATTGTATCCTGTATTTTGTTGTTATAACTAATAATTTTGTTGCAAGTGTACATCTGCAATTTATATTCATAGACTTTCAATCAACATTGTCTAGATCAATTCATTAATAAAATACATACTTATATGTAAGATGTTCAAGTTTATAGAAAAATCTTGAGCTTCAATGTATGTATTATCAGAATAAGAGATCATCATTATCATCATCATCATCATAATCGTCATCGTCTTGTCATCATCTTAGGTGAATTCAGTACCCTTTTTTATTTATGCAACCAACAAAGTGGTGTTCTTGTGTATGTTTGTGTATGTTTTAAAATCTGTTATTTATTTATACAAAGTTCTTATGTCTGGAACTAACCTAAGTTCTATCCAGACTATATAGAATGAATCATGTCTCTCTCCCTCTCCACCCCCCGTTATGCTGCTATTACAATTTTTTATTTAGCTTAAATAGTAGTATTCTAATGGCATTGTCTCTCACCATGGTAGCCTGAATTCTATTCCAGGGGCCATATGTGGGATTTGTGGTGGATGAAGTGGCAGGTTCTCCAGGTTCTCTGGCTTTCCCTGCCATTCATTTCACAATTGCTCAATTGTCACCTTTTCTTTCATCCATTTAATCTTCATTTCATATCATCTTTCTCACTCTCATACCAAGCTCCAGGCTACTATCTCCCGTTGTTGTTCCTCTGATCCTCAACAAGTTTCTGTGCCCAAGCACACGCCTGTAAATCCTGGGTGGTCTAAATCTTACATACGAGGAGGGTGATCCTCAACAAGCTTCTGAACCCAAGCACTCACCTGTAAATCCTGGGTGGTCTAAATGTTACATACGAGGAGGGTGGATCCTCAACAAGCTTCTGAACCCAAGCACTCACCTTTAAATCCTGGTCTAAATCTGGGTGGTCTAAATCTTACATACGAGGAGGGTAAATAGATTTAAATGAGTAACATTAGATACAAGTATACTGTTTTTGCAGCTTTTTTTTTTAATCCTAAATTGATACACTCCTAAATTATTAATCTGAAATTGTTGATGAAAATTGGTTTGAATTAATGCTGCTTGCTACTATCAGCAGTTCAAAGCTCTCATAAAACAAATATAACTCCTTTATAGACTCAATCTTAAGATCAATCAAATAGGAAACAATAGATCTGTATAATAAAAGAGAAGCAAATGGTTGGAAATATTAAAACTATACATATGTGCCAAATCATAGCTGTACAATTAGATAGTTTTAATTTCTGGCATAGTTAGCACATTTGATATAGCATGCTCTTAGAGAAATAAAATTAAAGTACATAAAATGGCTTTAAAGCCATTTGAAAATGCTACTCATTCAAGCATTGTTTCAAGATAAGAGTAACATCTAAGATAAAACTTGGGGTTAAGAATTTCAAGCTTTGCAATGGCTGAATGGTACTGTTAGCTGGGCTGTTTAGTGATATAAAATTATAACCAATGCCATTGTTCTGCTCTCTCCCTCTCCCTTTATCTTTCCTGCTTTGGATTTAGAATTTAATATTTCTACATAGAATGTTTTTGTACCAATGTTAGCAGTTCATTTTGATATTTTTAACATCAGACAGAAAGGATTAAAAATTCAAATGAAACTCAGAAACTATATGAAGTTGGTTTATTAATACTCGTCACTTACTTGTTTATATTTATGAGAGACGAATGAGGCGAATGTCTTTGAAACTAGTCTCTCATAAATATAAACAAGTAAGTGACGAGTATTAATAAACCAACTACAAATAGTTTCTGAGATTAATTTTGATGTCACTGTTACTAAATTCCTCCAAACACATATATCAAATGAAACTACTGTGCCAGATACAGTATAATGTTAATAACTGTACAATCCTAGACAGTGTTGGGTTAACCTCTTTAACTAGTATAATAAAAAATTAAAATTGAATCATTCAAGGTATTAGCTTTGAAACATCAATTTTCAAGTAGGCAACACTTTTTGGAGCACTAATGCAACCCTGTGAGGAGTGTACGAATAAGTTACAAGAAGCTAAAACTGCAGAAGAACAGTGTTTTTATCTGAGACTGTTGGTTGCATAGATGTTAACATTTACAGATGCTTGGTTCAGCTCACAATTGGTCTCACTATTGATAGAATTATTGATTATGTGAATAATGTGTATACAGTTTTATGTTTACCTTTAAAATATCAAAGCTAATTACCGTTTATATAAAATATTCATGCGATTGTATTTAAATATTGTATTTATCTGAGGCATGATTTTATTATGTAATGATCTCAGCTTAACTTTTTTTATGAACATGTTGGCATATGTACATTTGCAACAAATGCTCATAAGATATACATCCTATACATGTATGTTGTATGTATATACATCCTATTTTGTTTTACACTCTAGATGTATAAAGTTTGAGAAAAAGCATAAATGTAAGAGTGAAACATGACATCCAAAATAAATGGCATAAATTTACCTTTAAATTTCAAATGTTAATGTATTTATGACATACTCTAGGCACGTCCTTTTGTATCATTATTGTTTTATAGATTTACCAAATTCTTGTAAATTATCTATGTGACATTTTGTAATATTATGATTGACTCTGATTGTATGTTTACAGTATACTTGAATAGCTTTAAGTGATACATGAGCAATTAATGCAAGGAAGTTTCCATTGTTGTGCAGCAAATGGGCATATTGTTCTACAAATAAACCTGTTTAGTAGATAGATAAATGTCCTGTTGAGATGTAGCATATTGATGTTGTGATTGAATTTTGATACAAAACTGAAAAAGTAATAAAATGTGAAAAGATGTAAAACTTGTTTTTATCACATTTTTAAACATAAATGAATTGATCTATTTTGTTCCCTATATACCATTGTTTCCAATGAAACATAATGGTTTTTGCATGAAAAGTTGCCCAAGATTCCCTTATTAAGTGCACAATAGTTTATGTAATTCTCCATATTTATTTAATTGGGATAACTTGTATATTCTGGTAAAATTTACCTAATTTTGTTGTACTACTTCTCAAAAATACGAATTTACGACAAAATTATTACTTAAAGGAAACCAATTTATGGATGTAAATTCTGCATATTTATCAAAAGTTTGAAAACAGTCATTTCAAGATGATTATAGCATCTTATCTAAGCTAAACTTTCAGTTACTTTCTTGGAAGTGTTGAAAACAGTGTTGTTATGATAAATTAACTTTAAAGAGAGTCGATTAAAGACACTAGACAACACTTACTTTTAAATTTTTCCGGAACTAGTTTCAGAGGCTTTGCCTCTATCATCGAGAGCCGGCCGATGATAGAGGCAAAGCCTCTGAAACTAGTTCCGGAAAAATTTAAAAGTAAGTGTTGTCTAGTGTCTTTAATCGACTCTCTTTAAAGTTAAATTAAACTTTCAGTATTTACAGCCGACATACAATGTCACATTAATAATTTCTAGAATGTTTAATGATGATAACTGTAGGATGGAGAAGACAATTACCAACATCATAAAGAGAATATGAATTTTTGGAAGTGAGGAGTTAATGTATTAAACCAGGAAGATTTCTGATTTGAAGATTTTTGATTACTGATATGAACTTGCATAGAATAACAGTTTATTTAAAATTTATCTTAATTTTGTGTTTGTCGTTCATGAAACTAAATAACGTTGTAAATACTAGTAAAATTCCAAGGTCCTTTTTACTGGGAAACTGTCATTATGAAAATCTATATGTAATCTTATATTTAGTGGGCACAAACAAGATATGTATTTCAGAATAAGGATATAACTTTATGACCAAAATATTCCATAAAAATTATTTTTCTATGAACTTTACTTCCACAATCCTTTTTTTCTTCAAAGAGTACAATTATTTTTAACTACATGACATGAGAAAGTGATGGTTTGTGAACAAAACAACATGCATCAAACTTAGATTTAGTGTGTTTTAATAAAAATTATAAGCTCTTAAACAGTAAATTGCAGCAGAGAGTATCAACTAAACACAGACATTAAATAAGATACAACCATGATATATTATTCCACAAAATGTTTTTTTGAATGCATACAGGTTCCTTTTTTTCTTTTTCAGTTGTGTTTTCCTAATGTAACATAAAATAACAGTAACTAAGACTATAAATAATAGAAAAGGGTGTGACGAAGCTAATATTATTACTTTATTTTACTATTATCACTAAAACATTTTCATCAGGTGTGTACTGATCCAAATACCCTTGAACACATTTGAAATGTCTGTGGTTATTGCAAAATTTGTACAAGAACAAAACTTCCTTGCCAAAAGATAAAAATTGAGTCTTTCCAAAAGTTTGCAATTTCCTCAGTATAGGTTGTTAAAAGTACGTTAAACATGCTGTTTTTGCAAACGGGAATATTCAGTGCTGCCATTGAACAGAATTTATACAGAATTAGTGCACAATGGCACTATGCTTCAGTCAAATATTCGCCTCATTCTTTATGGCAAATTGCTATGTTGGTGCCATTGCACATATAGGATTTGCATCTTCATTTAGATGGTTTTGTGTTTATCCAAGAAATTTATGCACCAGAAGAACAGACAGCATTATTGATGGTGTCTTTTTTATGCTTTCTTTGATTCATTTTCTCATCAGTTTATTTAATAATTTGTGAATATATGTACATTTAGGTCCCTTAACTTAATTTGTCATCAGCAAATATGTGTAAAGTTATCTAGGAGGGGTATATATCTTTAACAGATGATTTTTTCCCCGGTTTGATTTCAACTGTAACAGCTGTAATTTTGGTTTATTCTAGCTTAGAATTGTTTATCCTAATTCAGTTTACAGCAGTGATTAAGATGCAAGTTCTTAAATAATATAGCTGCAGCTCATGATGAATTAGTACTGTAAACATATATTTAAAAAAAGGAATTGATTTAAATGTTTGTACTTTTTTAAAGTGTTATTGCACATAAATACCAGCCACAATTGCAAAACAATGTCTTTAGTGTATTAAATTCTGAATTTTTAAAAAAAAATGTGCCAGTCCCTGTGATCATGATAGTATAGCATCTGGCTTTGGTGCTCCACTGTGTGGGGTCTGCAGGTTCAAGTGTATGGGTGTTTGTATCACATTTGAATATGTACATGTTTTTGTGTCTGTATCTGTATCTGTGTAAAATAAAATTATCCAAACAGCAGAAATAATGAGAACAGAGGGACAGTTAGGAGTAACAAAATGGAGAGCATGAACACCACTGAAATAAACTTTTAATTAGTTCATATCATTGGATGATTTTACAAGGTAAAACATTCTTCAGAAATAGTTTGCCTTTTATTGGAACAAGGAATATACAAAAATCTTAAATTTAAGCTGCAATATTTTCTGGAGTGTTGTTGCATTTCTTTTACATTGGAGGATAAATGTGCATACTTAACTAATTTCTTAATTTGAATGCACTGCTAATTTCTTGTTTATAAAACTTTAAAAAGCATATCTTAGGCAAAACAAGGACAGTCATTTTTATACAGTTCTAAAAATTAAAAAAATGCACAACTTCAGTTTCTCTCTTTCTGAGATAATGTTACTGATTAAATATGGTGATGTTATCAATGAAGGTTTAAAATGTGAGAAGTGCTGATTGATAAGTTTAAACCCAATACAACCATGAAGACCATAAGAATAAGTAAATTTCAGAAGAGTTGTCATAGTGTATTCAATGAAACCAAACTCTGATACTGAATGAGAAAGACAGAAGATAGTAATATGTGCCACACATGGTCCACCGCCTACATTCATATGTAGGTTCAGCCACCTGTAAGGCATTTCCATAATTTTAGAGGAAGCAGTAACATTATGACTAGGGAGCAAATTTTTATGTAAATAAATATGTTAAGTAATTTTGCTAAAACACATAATTTGTCACTTTTGTTTACTATAATTTTTAAATTTAACAAAAACATGTACGTTATCATATTATGAGAAAAAAATTTGAATGAACATCATTCATAAATATACTGCGTAGTGAATGACCTCCACTACACGTGCTGCCTTGCTATCTGAAAGGGGAAACCCTTATTTTATGCTGTGGATGGCTGACGCAAGGTATGGAACAGTCTTCATTCCCTGCCTAAGTCTCGTAAAGCAGAGCATTTATACAGTACGGGTTCTTAAGTGAAGTGATTTGTGATATAATGCTGAAAGTAAAGTGGAGTTTAAGTAACAATATGTTGCTGAATTCAGTGGCATCTTTACGAGTGATGAAAGAATTCTATTCTGCCAAAAATGTGTGAAAGTAGTAAATGCAGACCAGCAATTGCAAATCTTGCAGCATTTTGCAGGTAATAGGCATAGAATTGCCGCTTCACATTCAAGTTAAGTTCTGTTAGGTGAAGCAGCTTCCTCTTCAGAGACTTCACATACCCTAGTTTCAGAATGTTCCAAATATTATGCATATTTATGCAGAACTTTTCTTTCATATGATAATCGTTTATACAAATTGAGCAGTCCAGGTCTCAGAAATTTTCTTATGAAATACTTAAAGTTTCAAACACCAGAAGGATCAACATTAAGAAAACTGTATGTGTCTGCCTGTCACAAAGACATTCTAAGAAAGATCAGAGCAGAATGTGATAATAAAAAGATATACATAAGCATTAATGAATCATCCGACTCTAGCGGTAGGAAAGTGGGATATGTTGTGGTAAGTGTGCTAGAAAATAATGAAATAGCTTCCAAGAGGTTGTTTTCTGTTAGCATGCAAAGAAATGTCAGCATCAAATCATGTAACAATGGCTTGCTTATTCAATGAATCTCTGCAGTTGTTATGGCTGAATTTGGTGAAATTTGATAGTGTTTTACTCTTACTCACATATGCTGCTCCATGTATGAAGAAAGCAGCCGAAGGTCTTTGTGTAAGGTTCCCCACACATGATATATGTAACTTGTATAGTACATGGTTTACACAAAGTATGTGAGCAGATATGTACATTGTATACTAAAGTAGATTGATCTCAAATGGCAAAAGGGTGTTTGTGAAAGCGCCAACAAGAATTGATTTATTCAGAACCAAAAATCCAGATCTTGCACTTCCACCTAGACCCATAGTTACTCGTTGGGGGATATGGTTGGAAACAGCTGTGTATTATAAAACAATTTTGAAAATTGTAAATCAGCTATTAATGAACTAAATAAGGATGACACTTCTTCATTTGAAATTCTTCAGAACATACTCAACGATAGTACATTGAAAAATGAATTGTGTTACATATTTGCAAATTTGAGTTTCTTGTTTCTTTCCATAAAAAGATTAGAAACATCAACCAGCTTGTTAACTGAGACAATGAAGTGTTGACATTGAGAAAAAAATTAATACACTTGAAGGTCCAAAAGTGGAAGCTATTAAACAGAAATTTCAAAGCATGATTGAAAAAAATGGTGGTTTTCATACTATGTGTAAAATCTCCAAGATTTTGGCAGGGGAAGTAGATGGTGAAATTGAAAATGTGTGTGCAAGTGACATTCCTTTGATGAAATATGTAAGTCTATCATCTTGTGATGTTGAAAGGTCTTTCTCGCAGTATCATGCATTTTTTCGAGGCAGCCAACATTGGTTTGTGATAGAAAACTTGAGAAAGTGTTCGTGGCTCACTGCAACAGTGAGCTGTTTCAATCCAGTACTGCCTCAGTATGACTGGTGAGTGAGTTTTAGCATAAGTATTTGTAGTCATGTAGTACTGAAACAAAATATTTTTGCATTTTTATGCATATGTACATATTTTTCCTACACAAAAGTACAATACAATACAATACTTTATTCGTCACATTACACTTACATAGTTGAGCATGCGCTCGTAAATCGGTGACTCGTCAAAATTTTAAACCTAAACTTTAAGATCAGAAATAAGTCTACAATATTTACAATACAATATGTTACAAAGTATAATAATGCAAGAGAATATTAATTATGTACAATATCTGGAGTATATAGTTTTCCTAAAGTTGAACAGGCACTAAGATAAAATTGAAGTAAAATACTTTACAGTTTTATAGCACATAAAAATTCACTCCCTAATAATGACCATTATTGCATTTGAAAAGTGGTAGGAGGGAAAGCAGTATGGCCTAACATATTTCCATCTTTTAAAATGTTTGAGAAGTAGCAATATTGAAATGCATTATACCATTTTTTTAAATGTTGTATAATTGATATTATTTTCACATTATGTTAAAAAAATAAATATTTAATTTTACCATCATTAAGTTTACTTTGGTAAGTTATTATGCAGATAAATAATATATCTAAACATTTTAAGCAACTTTAAGGTTACCTCTTGTAGCTTGTATAAGGGGTTGAACTCCAAACTTCTTAAATGTGGCATGTAAGTAAACAATAGGTCAAGCACTAAAAAACTGATTTAGAGATAATCAACAAAGTGTTCACAGCACTTATACAAAAGTTGGGGAAAGCTATGCAAACACAAAAATTATAGAGGAAAAGATTGAATTATGGGATATGGTTATAAAATGAGGCAGGTCAGTTTAAGTAGAACTAGTGGCACTATCTGTTAGTAAATCTGAGGGAATACTCAAGAAGGTACTAAATCCTGCAGGTAAATCAATGGGCCAGTTGCTTCAGAGCTCTGATGGTGAGAGGAATGTGTTGCTTTTCATGCCTTGAAAAACTTGTGCAGAGGTGGATTTCAGATTTTATTTGTAAATGATCATGTAAGGAAAAACAACTTATTTTATCCCATAATTTAATACATAATGGTGTTTTAAATTTTGGATAGTGATTCTGAATAGTGGAATGATAGACTAAACATTAAGGAAACACAAAACATAATAGTACCCAAACAAGCCGAGTTTAGGAAAGATAACTCAGCAATACATCAGGTCGTAAGACTTACACAAGACATCAAACAAAATTTTAATAAAATTAAGACTTCTCTAGCACTATTTGTTGATTTCAAAGGTGCATTTGACACACTATGGCGAGAAATGCTACTATACAAGATGAAATCATATGGCATATCAGGTCACATGCTAAATTGTTTTCAAGCCTTCTTATCTCAAAGATGGTTTGCAGTGCAGTACAAAACAGCCACATCCAAATGGAAACAAACCCGAGTTGGATTACCCCAAGGGTCTGTTACAAGTGCTATTCTCTTTAAAATATTTATAAATGACCTAGCAGATGCACTGAAGAAACTAATAACATACAAGTGGGAATGTATGCCGACGACCTAGTAATATGGACCTCAGAAAAGAATATAAGTTCTGGAAAACACTATAAAAGGTTACAAACAACAATGGAGAATGCAATTATAATATTGGAACAATGGACTAACCATAAGAATATGGAGATAAACATAGAAAAAACCCAATATCAACTGTTCACAATGCAATACAAAACAGAAAATATATGTCTGCAAATCAATAACAAAAATTTACAAGAAACATCTGCAACAACATATCTAGGAATAGAACTAGACCGGAAACTATCAATGAAAGAACATGTAAACAATGTAACAAATAAGATCAACAAAAAGAACAACATCTTAAAAGGACTAGCAGGGAAAAAATGGGGTGGAAATATGGACCTCCTTAATAACACATAAAACATACATAAAACCCAACCTACTATTTGGAGGAGAACAGTTGGCAACAGTAAACAAGAAACTCAAAAGTAAAATAGAAACTTCACAAAACAATTCACTAAGAATAATAACAGGAGCTGTAAAAGCAACACCAATTGCCATACTACAAAGCTTCACAAAAAATATGGCCATAGAACTGGAACATGAACTAAAGGCAGTTACCCTAGCAGAAAAACTGCAAGTTGACAGAAATAGACACAAGAAGTATCACACAGCGGATAATATAAGCAATCTAAAAACCCAAACAAGCTTCAGAACATACATCAATAATTCAAAACACAAGAACATAATAGCAACAAATATAGCAATAGAGGAAACGAGCCCAACAGAATATATTGATATACATCATAAGAATGATCTGTTATATACAATACATAGCAAAACAATTCACCAGTTGAAATGAGAGTAATAGCAATAGCCACAGAATATGAAAGATATCCAGAAAAAGAATGGCTCCGAATATATACAGATGGATCCTTTATTAACAAACAAGATGCTGGTGCAGGAGTATACTGCAAACATTTTGCACAGTATCTAACACTAGACGAAACTTCAAACCACTATGACGGAGAACTAACAGCCATAAAAGCAGCACTGCAGAACGCCCTGTACTGACCGTACATAAAGCAAAACATAGTTATCTTAACAGATTAAAAATCGGCCATAGATGGGATTGTAAATTATGAAAACAAAACTACAAGAAACATCAAAGAAATAAGAAGTTTAATTCAAGCTGTTGAATCAAGAAGTCATGTCACCCTGCAATGGATTCCAGCCCATGTTGGATTTTTAGGTAATGAACATGCTGACCAACTAGACAAAAAAGGTGCAATTCAAAATATAAAACCTGTAAGACAAATTGAAATTAATAAAAAATTAAACAACATTAAGCTACATTTTAAAAGACAGCAGAGACTTGATGAAGAAGATAAACTAAAAGACAAAGATTATAAGAACATTGGAGATAAAATTGACATACAAAAATTGCCAAGGAAAACTGCATGGAAACTGGCCATGATTGTCTTGCAGAAGACCTTTATAAAATACACTGCATAACTACACCCAAGTGCACTATCTGTAAAGAAGATGTCATCATGAACAAACATCATTTGGACAAATGTAATGGTCTCAAAAGTGAGAACCTACAGGCTTTATATAGGGAAGCCAGGGGGAAAATGATGCAAATCAACTAATCCCCAATGCCATTAGTCAACAACAAAAACAACATTAAGGATATAAATATGTTAGGTTAGTGGTGGTATTATGATACAGCTGTCCCATATTGATACCTTATCATTTTACTAGGTTTGCATATTTGTAAACATGCCACGAAAAAGGCTGGAACCTATTTTGAAGGAAAAAAGGGAAAAATTAGACTGAAGAGAGCACTGCAGAAGCTTCATGACAACACTGAATTGTTAAGCTGCATCTACCTGAAGACACAAACAGGAGAAAGAGCTATCAATAGATTCATATTGACTGGCATTATTAACTAAATAGACTGTTGATAATGATGAGAGGACTGCACTATCAGAATAAAAAGCCTATGTTTGTCCTTAGGATATAGCACCCATAGCAACACTTAGGAAACCAATAAGTAACAGAGGAGAAAAGACATTAGCAGCATTACAAGCTCTCCGTATAAAGCTGCACGCTAAGTTTTAAAAGAGAGAAATAAGCTGATTAGGAGCATCTCAGTAAAGAAGCAGACATTCTTCTATAGGAAATGGTTCTCAAGAATTAGAGGAACAACTATCCCAACCAACCAACCAACCAACCAACCAACTACAAGTGGAATTGCAACAGACATCCAACCTAACACAGGCAAAACCAAGATTTGTCAGAAACAAAGAAGAGGACGAGCAAAACATCAAACATTTGTAGTATAAAAACAAAAAGAAACCTTTTGATTTGTCTACTGCAATTAATGATTCCACATCACAGGATGACAATGCCTAGTGCATGTTTTGTTTTGAAACACTCAGGGTTGTATCTGTGATTTGTAACAGATGGGCAGACATGGACTTTTTTGCTTGGGAGAAACAGACTTTTATGTGTGATTTTTGTACTGAAACTCAGTTTTCAATCAAAGACGTTTGCAGTGATTTATTATTAAACAATATGGAAATAGCATAAGTTATGATTTTATTTCAAAGAAAAATTCATCCTTGACTCATTTTTAATGGCTAGCACATAAAATTTCAATAATACATTGAAACTGTAATATTTAATAACATTTTATTACCCTATCTTCCATGTCCCATATTACAACCTCAATTTGAAAGTTTCCCCAGTTTGAGATAAAAAAATCCATGAGTATTTATAATTCATGCCACATATAGCTTTCAGGTTATGAAGCCAAGGGTATATCTGGCTGACTGCAACAACATGTTGAATAATTTAACATCAATAATACAACAATTTCCTCTACAAGTTTCTTGTCATTTATGTCCTTTTACTTTTTAAGTAAGTAAATTTTAGAACATAAGATACAAAATTTGGGGGGGGGGGGGGAATCCCAGTAACAAGCTGTATCAAATGTCTTTAACATTTATAAAACAAGTGTTTTCATGCCAATTTTCACTTTATTTCACAACATTCTTAGAAGAACGCTTATTCTCCTCTTTCATATAAGCTCTCCTTTTAGATAAATTCCTTCTCTTTTTTCTTCGGAAAACCTAGTTTCACAGTGTAGTGGTTCTAACTGCCCCTTTTGAAGATCAGAAGGCTTTGCGTTGCATTTAAAAATATAAATTTCATCCAGAGTTGACCAAACTTGCTGTTCAACTGTCAATCTGGTCTATTTATAATGATAAATGACCTGCAATCAAAATTAAATGAATTGTGAAACATCCAACATGCACTGTGTGCAGATAACCTTGTAAGTACCACACAAACCTCAAAACCTAAACAATAAAATGAAGGGAAAGGTAATTAAAACTAAATAGAAAAAGTTTACATTAAGCCATTCTCCACAACCAACATAGTTCTGGATAAAGTATTAAACAAACAAAAGACTGCAAATATTTAGGAGTACTTTAGATTCAAAGCTAACAAGGAAACACTATATGAAAACAATAACAGAAAAACCACAACAAAGATTAACGGTTATGCATAATTGTAGCAATTTAGTAACAGAGACTTCAAAATTACTAGTCTAGCCATAAATACTGTTACAACTTGAAAAGTGAAAAATGCAAATACCATACAAAATATTTTAATTGGCTTTTAGTATGTTGTACCTACAGGCATTTATTACATGCAGCACCAATCACTTTTCGAAATGACCACCTTTTGCATGGATACAGGCTTTGAGCCTTTGTGGCCACTCATCTATGGTGGAATGGACGACATCCAGGGGAAAATCTGCCATTGCTGACAACAAGGAATGCTTTAAACTTCCAATGGTGGGGTGTCTCCTCTTGCAGGCGATGTCCTCAAGCAATGACCACAGTCAGTACTCCAATGGATTCAGGTCTAGACTGCTTGCTACTGGACCAATCTTCAAGGAAAATGAAGTCAGGGACATGACGCTGAAGCTATGCTTGCATTGACCTGGCCTTGTGGGCAGAGGCAGAATCCTGCTGGAAAGTTCATGGTTTGGTTTGAAACAATGCGCCACTCAAGTTCTTGACAATAGGCTCCAAAACAGTGCTTTCATACACTCTGGCGCTGGTTTTAAGGCCTTTTTCACAAAAACGTAGCTTGGTTGTACCAGAATAACTCACCCCGCACCACACCATCACTGAGGAGGGATGATGGGCCCTCTGAACTTTAGGAACCTTATTATTGTCTTCCCGAGATGATGACGCACAAACCCTGTCATTTTGCACATTGAAAGGCTTCTCAATAGTAAAAACTTTTTCATCAGTGAAGAGGATGTTACGATGACCATTTTGAGCATAATGCTGTAGGAGATGTTGACATTTAAGCACTCTCAGCTTCTTTAGGCATGTGTCAAGATAATGTCCTTTACGTCAGCAGTAAGCCCTTAGGCCAAGGTCCTCTGACACAAGCCTAGACATTGTCCTTTTTGAAATGTTCATTTCACAGGACAAGATAACCTGCTTCTGCACAGGATTTTTCTGAACATGAGCCGCCACTGCTTTTTGTCTTGCTAGAATCCTGACACTGCATGGTCGATCCTCCCTCGACCAATCCTTTACAGCCCCAGTTGCAGTGAATTACTCAATGGTGTGGTACACAAACATACGGTTGATTTTCAGCTTTTGTAGCGTCTTGAAAATATCACTTGCAGATTTTTCAGCTTAATGCAACACAATGACGGCTACACGATTTTCATAATCACTCCATTCCATGGTGAAGCTGGAGCTAAATACTTCCTCTTTCAAAGATAGGCTAACTGTGGTTTAAGGTTAAGGTGCGCACATGCGCAGTTGTTTATGCGCCAAACCGGATGTACAGTATGTGTCAAAAATTTGTGACAGTATTTATGGCAAGACTAGGTAATTGGAAAAACTATTGGTAGTCAGTTTTTTCAATTAAGATTAACAATACTGAAAAATTGGCATGCAGTAAATGGAGCTGCTCAGAATAATTATGTATAAAATTTATATAAAATCAGTATTAAAAAATGGAGGTGAAACTGACAACCACCTAATCAAGACTAACGAAATTCTTACGGTGCAAAATCAAGCTCTAAGAATAAGCTACAGGACAAGTGAAAACTGCACCAATTATTGCAATGCAGATAAGTACGGAAAACCCACCCATTTATTGTGAAAAAGAAAAAGAACCCTAATTTTGCATGAAAAATTATAGATGCCTCCTTTTATTACCTACTGGAATGTATGTAGTAAAAACAAAGACAATCTCAAATCAGAAGAAAATTACATGCAAAAGGTAAATAATTTACAAAAGAAATATAATATACAAACATTAAAGTTAAAAAAAGTTCTGCTTCTTAGATATCCTCTCTCTCAAATAAAAATTTGCCTGGAAAATCAATTAATTGAAAATATCACAGCTAAAAAGACATTACGATACATCAAAGTAAAACTATTAACTCTTAGAAACATTTCATACATGCTACCCAGAACAAGAATGGTTACATATTGACCCAGATAAACTGGGAATGTTGGCTTGCTGAAATATACTGCAAGCTGTTCAATTTTTATTAATTAGTAACCTCATGTACATAAAATTTTGATGGAGAGAGAGCAGCTATCAATACCATCGTAAAACAACTTTTTCACTATATTAATAAACCGTGCAGAACACAGCTATAAGGATGATCTACGTTACCGACTGCAGGTTCCCATCACATTTCCGACACACACAGTCCGGCATATCCTACGTTGAGGACACCTCACCATAACCAGATGATGAACTTAATGGGTCAATATGACCACCGGCTCCCCATGAGCCGGATGAGCTACCGCCTTCACAAGAATGCCCTTGGGTGGTAAAGTCTGCCTCTCCTCCTTTCACAGACACCGCCATGCTATGCCGCACTGCACCTGGATGCGGCTGGAAGCAGCGCCCAAGGGCATGCGGCCGATCTGGACACACCCTAATATCCTAACACCAAATCCCATCAGGCCTCTCGCTTCTGGTTCCCCCTCTACTCGACTGATTGCTAGCAACCGTCCTAAGAAAAGCGGATTCGGGCACTATCCCCCTTCATCGGAGGTACACCCCGGCACCAGAAGCACCAGCAGAGAACAACCTTGCCATAATTTTTTATTGACATAAAAACTAGCACAAAACAACTTTACCTACTAAACCGCACGGGTATATCCGCACAGCGGATAGGTACCGTGGCGTGTTACCCTCCATCCGGGAGAACCCGGGCAACCTGCTCTTGGCTCTTGGCTCTTCAACAGGGCAACAAAATTCTATGGTTCAAAATCTATCCTACAAGAAATAAGTAATTATTCAAGTAATAGTGCAAAAAAATGAAATATTCCATTCTTTAAAGCTGCTACAACTTTTAGGCAACCAATTTGTCTACGGTGGATCCCCGCACAAGTGGATCAGCTGTAATGAACAGGATATGTAACAAAAAAGAACACAAAAATTAATAATTTATCTTTCCATTCTGCCAAATTATAAATAAATAGTAAAATAAAATCTTTCCAACAAGAAGATATTAGAACTTCAAGTACAGGTTAAAAATAAAAAGGAAACCTGTATCTTACCTGTGAAGACAAAAAGTACATCTCTGATTACTCACAAAAAATATCAGTAGCAATATATCGAGATTTAACTGTATTGGAACACCACAGTGAAGCGAAAAATTATTAAATTTTAGATGAGTCATATTTTTTACACATCTGCTTCACTTTCGTACCTATTTTGAGGACATGTTTTGCAAATCATCGTTTGCATCTACGGCTCTTATGCGACTCTTGCCGTAGATGCAAACGGTGATTTGCGAAACATGTCCTCAAAATATGTACGAAAGTGAAGCAGATGTGTAAAAAATACGACTCATCTAAAATTTAATAATCAGTAGCAATGTTGCACTTAACTACCGGTCATTTACTGGTTGGCTGCACACTGCAGTGGAATAAATATATAACTGCATCACAGTGTACCTCTTGCAAACAACCAGACATTATTATGTAAAGGGAACATTTACTTCTGTGTTCAGCAATTCCAAAAAAATACAAGGAGATATTCAAACTTAACTAACATCTGTTATTAGAATGTCAGATGGAGCATGGATGAAGTTTAATCCAGAGTATTAGCAAAGAACATCATATTAAGAAAATACTGCAGGCCTAGGCCTAGAATTAGGAATAGGAATACTGCAAAAGAGATTCAGCACTGAAAACTGTGGTTTATTATACCTAAACTCCAAGTGGGGCATCTTTGGGAGGAAGGATGAGGCAAGAGGAAACAGAAGGTGGCTGTTAAATTAATTGGGAGTCGATTAATAACACAAAACAACACTCACTTTTAAATTTTCCCGGAACCGGTTTCTGAGGCCTTCCCTTTATCTTCAGCCGGACATCGACTTGTTCTCACTGGTGTAGCTGGCAATATTTTGTCATCGGTCTCCTCTGGTGGCGGTTCGAGGAACTTGCTGAACAAATCTTTCTGGGGGATGTCGAAATTGAATACTTTGTTCCTATTTTTTGAAATAAAGATTTGTTCCCATGTGGACAGTTCTTCTTTTCCTGTTGTATGTTTTAGTAATTTTGGTTCTGGATTTATGTTGTGGTTTTTTTCCCAAAAATGTGTGGCAACTGCTGATTTTTCTAATTGTTTGTATTTTATGTTCCTAAAGTGTTCCTTTGCTCTTGTTTCTAAATTTCTTTTGGTTTTTCCAATATAAATTTGACTACAGTCACAGCATTCAATTTGATATATACCAGATTTTTTGTTAGATGGAATGGCATCTTTGATGTTTGAGCAAATTAGGTTTTTTTAAGGAGTAATGGTTCACTGTAGCTAGTTGAATGTTTTGTTTTTTGAAGGCTTTTTTGAATTTATCAAAGGCCCATGGATGGTAAGTGAATTTTTTGAAGATCATTTTAGTTTCTGTAGCTGAGAGGGTTGTGGTTTCCTTTAGTAGTTTCTTCTTTTTTGCTAAGTTCACTTTTTTGTGTACTAGTGATTTGGGAAAGTCATTTTTCTGTGCTGTTTCAATAATTTTGTTGTATTCTATTTTGTATTCTTCTGCTGTGAGAGGGATGTTGACCAGTCTGTGTGCTAAACTATTAAAGATTGCCTGTTTGTGGGATCTTGGATTGTAGCCATTCGCTTTTATGTAGTTGTCTGTCTGTGTTGGTTTTCTGTAAATGCCAAAGTTTATTCTATTTTTATTTCTGATTATTTTTAGATCTAAAAATGGTAAACACTCGTCTTTTTCAACTTCTACAGTGAACTTGATGCTTTTTTCTTGAATATTTAAAAGTTTTAGTGCATCACTGATGTGTTTTTTTGGCACTATGGCAAATATGTCATCTACATATCGTTGCCAGAGTTTGAACATCCATGGGAAACCTTTAGTGATCCTTATTTCTAGTGCACTCATGTACAGATCGGCCAGGAAGGGTGATAAGGGGTTGCCCATTGCTAAACCAGAAGTTTGATGGAAATATTATGTTTGAAACTGGAAGAAATTCTGTTCTATGCATAATTTGGTAAGTTCGATGTAATCTGAAAGCAGTATAAATTCACCAACATACAAAGTGGCTAATAAACAAATTCAACTCATTTCCAAAATTCGATAGCCTAAGCATCAAAAACACCTATGAACTTATAGAACACATTAAGGATACTGAACTAAATGAAGAAGACACACTAGTCTCATTTGATGTTAAATCACTGTTTCCCAGCATACCAGTTAAACAACTCCCAACATTGATAGAAAAATGGCTCAAATCACTTGGAATGTCATCACTTGAACACTGTTTTCAACACTTCCATGAAAGGATTAGAAGGTGGCTGACCCAAGGAGTCATGACAGTGCCGAGATATCTGCCGATACTTCACCCTAAAAGAGGCTACTAGATGAGAGATGACATGAAGCAATAATGGAAGTGAAATGGAGGGACAGGAAATTTGGGGGATGTAATTAACCTACCCAGCATTCGCTTGGCAACCTGGGAAAAACTCCGAAAAAACCCATTGGTCAGATCAGCCACGGGAATTGAATCTGGGCCTCCCGAATGCAGGCTGCAGACAAAACCAACTGCGCCATCCCACTCAATCATTGCAGGCCTTAAGGTAACAGTATTACAATATTAACTTGTTTCCTGTATATGCAGAAAAGTTTTTGCAACACTAGTAGTCCAGTGTTTCGCTCTTTGCTAGGTATTATTGCATTTGCTTTCTGTTTTATTTTTTAACTTTGCACTACTCAACATGCACACCATAGAGTTTTGTACATGCGCCAGTCTTGGGTATGTAAATCATCTGTATGTAATTTACACAGAATTTATGTGTGAAGTATATAATGTAGAAAGTTGTTTTCTACGCTAAGTAAAAAACTAATATACATTGATTTTCACAATTTCAACATCAATTACTTTAATCGGAAAAACTATTCGTAGTCGGTTTATTGACACTTCGTCACTTACATTTTTATATTATCGAGGGACTAGTTTCAGAAGCATTAAAAAAGAGCATTTTAGAAACCTCAAAATGAAACAAGAAGATAGGTCAGCAGTAGCATTTCATTTTTGGAATGAAAATCATGACATTGATCCAAATCCAAAATTATTAAAAGGAGTGATAAACCAAAATAAACTGACAACATGGGAGAACCTATTCCTATGGAAAAGTAAGGACCAAATAATGAACTTTGAAATCTCATCAGTAGATAATTTGACAAAGAAGTTTATAGCTCCACCACCAGAGAGAGGAGAGCAGACAACAAGAGACGCTAGTTGGAGAGAGGTTGAAAATAGAGGCAATGGCTTCCGAAACTAGTCCCTTGATAATATAAAAATGTGAGTGACGAAGTTTCAATAAACTGACTACAAATAGTTTTTCGTATTAATTTTGACATCACTGTTACTAAATTCCTCCAATCATGCATATAAATTACTTTATTCATTTTAAGTAAATTAAATGCTGTGACATACAGAAATTATATGTGTTTGGAGGAATTTAGTAACAGTGACGTCAAAATTAATCTCAGAAACTATTTGTATTAAATATTTGTTTTAAGTATTAATAAACCAACTACAAATAGTTTCTGAGATACAGAAATTATATTCAGCCATGTTTTCCAAATGTTTGATGTACCTTTAGCAGATAAAATTTATCACATTAAATGAGTTATTATTAAATATTGTGACACAAAATATAAGACAAAGTTCACCTAACTCACTTTATTTGTCACTAAAACTGTTAGTCCAGTGCTAACTTCCAATCACTTTCTCCCTTTGCAACTACACAGAGCAAACATGTGTCTTCACATAGCACTCTTTTTTATGAATCTTGCATGCACCAACTTGCAATGCTCAAGCTGATGTACACAGAACATTTCCCTTTCACAGTGCAGTGCTTACAAACCCTAATACAACAACTCCAATATTCACTGGTCAGCTGTCAGCTAGTACCTGCTTCTTAGTACTGCACACACTGCCTGTGGATGCATTACGACTGAGTTGGTACAAACTGTGAAATTTTATTTTGAAGCTCAGGTTAGGATTAGGATTACTATAGAGGAGATTTGGCACCAAAACCTGTGGTTTATTGTACCTAAGTCTAAGTGGGACATCCTTAGGAGGAAGGATGAGGCGAAAGGAGACAGGACGGCTGACAAAGGAGTACAACTGCACAGAGACACCCGCCAACACTTCCACCCTGAAAGAGACCACCAGATGAGAGATAATGTGAAATGATAATGGAGATGAAATGGAGGGATAGGAAATTCGGGGATGTAATTAGCCTACTCAGCATTTGCCTGGCGACCCAGAAAAACCCCCCAAAAAGACCCATGGGTTAGGTAACTCAGCCACAGAAATCAAACCCGAGCCTTCCAAATGCAGGCCACAGATGAAACTGTCTGAACCATTCCACTCAGTAAGCTCAGATTAACCTTTGGTATATTTATAATGAAACAATCTGCATAAAGTTAAGTCATTTTTTTCAAACCTTTAGAAATTGTGAAGGTCTTATACATAAATGCATTTTTAAGTTTTCCAACAGAGTAATGTATTTGTTAAAATGTACATCAGAAGTGTTGAAAAGTTACTTTAAATTTGAAGCATGAGAGAACTCCTTTTCCCAGTACATTTACTTTCCAGATATTTAACATGTCACTAATGACCTTGCTACATCTTACATCATACATCATACTCTGGTTATTTTCCCAGGGGGAAATGTGTAATTCCAGTTTTCGTTTCACTAATTCAGGAACTTTCATATTCCCAAAAGTATAAAGCAGTGCAATTTAAACAACAATCATTGAGTGTGTATCAGGAAGCAATTTATATACAATATAATAAACATATAAACACATGTGTTCCTTCAGAGAGCATATGTATCACGTTGTATGTAAATAATTAATTTCTACATTTCTACTCTGCAAAGCCAACAGTTAATATAAAGGACCCTCATAGTAAATTTAAACTCTTCTATCAGTTGATGAAATAGACGTTGTTTCAGGGTTAATTGCATTTAAGATATGCACAACCACATCCATAACATGCTCATTACTTTGGTCCATAATGCTTCCTGGTTAATTATGTACTGAAAACATCTAAAATATTGTGCTTCAGGAATTTGGTCTGACTGATGGTGTTGGTTACGCTATAATTCACATCCTTATGAAATATACTATTAGCTATCTTTGGACCTATAGAAGTAAAAAGATTGTTAATTATGTTGGTTACTCTATGTGGGTCCTTTACTGGGTGACCATCCTGTATAATTGTAACCTAATTTTTATTAGAGGATTTCTGTTTGCCTCTAAACTGATTTATTGTTTGTGAAGTTATATTAATTATATTATCAGAATTGATAACTTTTTAATTAAAAAATAATTCTTCTTTGGTAATAGAATTTGTATGTCATAAAGATTCTTTATATATTTTGCATGATTGATTTGCTTTTTCATATACCAAGTATATTTGTAAAATGTAACAGTATACAAAATTGTTTGGTTTCATCCATAACCATTTATGCTCATCTATTTTTGACTGGTTTATAAGTATTTCTTTATTTAATTGTCAAGGGACAGCAAATATCAAAATAATACCTGAATATGTTATAAAAGCAATTACATTTTTCATTTGCATCTGCTTGACGTCTGACGTCAGACTATAACTGTTCACCTAGGACTCTATTTAGGGCTAAAAGATTAGTCACCTCAATTATTTACCTATGGTTGCCACTCATACCTTTCTGTGTCAGTTTTACATCAAGTCAAAATCCCACATAGACTTTGAGCAGAGTGATCAAATATATTTGTATGCAGTACCTGTACATGCACTCTTAAGGCAGTAACAGTGTGTTATCGTTTAGCCCGAATGAAAGATACTATTAGAGCCCATCCTTGCTACACCTTAACTTTCCTTTAAGAATCCATTCTTCCCTCAGCAGAACACTAGGCATCTCTTTTGAGGTTTTTGTCTTTAGACAAAGTCTCCTCTGAAGACCCTGGTTTAGTCTGAATTGGGCCTTCTGGAGGGTTCACCCAAACCATGAAGTTAACTCCTTCCCCCTTATTCTGAGCTAATTTCCTAGCCCACCCTCCTGCTCCTCCTGCTCCTCTTCCTTTTGCTACCACATCAACTTTCGTCTTTAGTTTTAAGGAAGCAGCCTCCCTTGTCAGTGTTCCTAAACTAACACATGTTCTCAGCAACTTTTGAAGGCATAACCTCATTTTCCATGTCTCTAGAGATTTCATCCTTGCCTTCATTGGAGCACTGTGTGTAGCCAATTCCCATTTTAGAGTCTCCTCCAATTTTATGTATATGTCATTGGAGCCCTGAGTGGAGCTGTGGATTAATGGGAATAGACTTGTACATATTGATTCCACAGAAAGCTAGATGTTATTATGGTCCACACAGGCAGAGGCCTGTATTACCTGGATAGAACTACGTGCTTAGGAGTATTCAAATATTCTAGGGACTTTGTCCCTTGTGTCAAGCACCCCTTCAATACAGGCTGCTTAATTCCTTGTGGTTGGGGAGTTGGTTCGCACTCTCCCAATTAGTATTCAGAGACATACCTGTCCATAATGTCAGACTACATGTTCAAGCAGGTGTTGACAGTCTACCAGCTGATGACATATTTGGTAAGTACATAAAGTGCTTGCAGGCTGTTGAGCCACTCCAGAGATTCCCCAGGTGTAAACTATATTATGCTGTCATCAAAACAACAGAGAGTAAGCTATGCATTGGTTCACATTTTATTTTCTCCTCAGTTACTGCCACAATGTCACTCATCCTTCTTTGGATTGTGCATGAATAACATGATGCAAATTGTGCTTTAAATTTATTTTAAAAGAATATTATAAACTCCCCTTCGGTGAAACAGTGTAACGACTTTGCAGTTTTATATAACTGGCATAAAGTATTGTCTGTCTTGCACACTTCTTTTTTATTTTCTCTTACATCTATTCACAGTATGTAGAGGAAGTTGTATGCTAACCAAAAAGTCAATCAAGAAATTTCACCAGAAGTACATACTTTGAGGTCACTGAATAAAAGAAAAGAAACAAAATTCTTTTATATTTTTAAATTTTTTTTTATTGAAATGTTAGGATCTAAGTGCATGTGTGAGAGGAGAGAGAGAAAGAGAGAGAGAGATATCAAAAGTGTAATACATAACAAACTTTGAGTTAAATACAGCATCTTTCAGGGTTATGATATACAAATTTCCAAGAAAATTTCTTCACCTCAAACTACTCTTTATATGAAAACTCTTTTACATCTTATTTTCTGAAAAATGCCTCTTAACACTTGTAATAAAATATCACATGTTTGAGATACTTACATGCATATTTTGAATTTTCTGTCCTTATAACCTTAATTTAGAATGAATTATGAAAACTGGCAAACCAGAAATTAGAGATTAAGAATTACTACACAAAAATTGAATTCCTTTTAAAAACATCTTATGTAAAGTAAATTTCCTTCGTGGATTCAAGTGCTTCTGAGATATCCATTCTTGGTTTGTAACATTTTAATACTTTGTCATTTTTAAATGATGTACCATGGCTAAGTGGTTCGACCTCTTGGCTCTCACCAAGGCGTCCCGGGTTTAATCCCAGGTAACTGCAAAGTGAGATTTATGGTGGACAACATGGCACTGGGACGGGTTTTCTCCGGGTCCTCCAGTTTCCCCCATCAATATTCCACCAATTGCTCTGTCATTATCTTTCCTATCATTCATATCGCCCTCATATATATCCTCCACTTCCTTCACCATTGCACTAGGCATTGGGCTGATCACCTATCCTGGTTCTCTATCAAATCCAGAGATTCAGTTCCTCAGGCCCAACCTTAAAAATGATAGAAAAACAAGAATCTCCTAACACCATGATAGTGGTACAACTAGGGAAGTTTAAAAGAGAAGAAGTCATTTTAAAGAATTGCCGCCATTCATTATTTCTTAAATTGTCATGGAGAGAGTGATATTTTAGAGTTAGCATATAACAGCCCATTACTTAAAGGTTAGACTGCCAATTCAGTCTGCTATATCCCCTCGTATCAACAATGAAATGCCTAATGAAACTACTTCTGTAGACTTTTATTTTGACAAATTAAGTACAGTAAAAGCCTGAAATAAAGTGGTTGTTGGGGGACATCCTTTACTTCTGTGTTACAACTTTACCACAGTACATAGAGGTGTAACACTAAAAGGGACAAAAATGAATTCTGCATAGTTGGAGGATGGAAATATGCACGTAATAATAAATTACAGTAGAGTATTAAACTCTTGTATATAAGCTAAACAACTAAAGTAAATGTAAGGCTTGCCAGTTTACTTACCATATCAGGTGACTACTGAACCAAGGGAAGGTCTCTTGCATCAGCTTCATATGCTACTCAGATAACATACTCGTCAGTACACTGACACAGTCCTTGTAGAACAATGTCCACTTAATTTACCTGGCTGAATTAGTTGTACAAATCTGTTCATATTAATGTAAACATAATTGCAGATATTGTAAATAAATTTATTCAAGGTATGCAATACCAGATAGACCATCTTTTCCACAGGGTACATTTAGGATAGAACAGAATAGAATCTTTATTGTCACATAACGATTACATTGTGAGCATAAGTTGGTAATCTGGTGAATCGTCAGGTTATATATAAAACAAGAATTAACATAAAAGAGAAAACTAATTCTAATGTGTAGACTGTATACAAGGTATTATTTATGCAATATAAATTGTGAGTAATTATAATATTGTGTCATCCATGAATTCTTGTATGGAGTAATATGTCTTATCTAATAAAATTTCTTTTATACTTTTATTGAATCTTTGAGGCAATTTATTATATATTTTTATACCCATATAATAGGGTGTTTTTTCATATATATGCATAGGGTATTTTATGCTGGATTATTTACGAGTGCTGTAATGATGACGATTTTGTTTTTGCATAAATTTGTCATAATTTTTATATACATAAGTAACTCTAAAATATATACAGAAGGCATTGTTAAAATATTTAATTTTTTAAATAATGGATGGCATGTAACACTATGCATACTATCTTTTTTTGAATTTTAATACTGTTTCCCATCCAGATGCATTTCCCCACAATATTATACCCTAGGCCAAGATGGAATGAAAATAGCTATAATAAACAATTTTTTTGGTTTCTATATTCTATATTCTATATTTTGGTTTCTGTATTTGTTGACATTGATACAATTTAATCTGATTATTGCATGCAGAATTAATTCTGTATTTTCTGAATTTCTAGTTTGTATTGTTTGTACTGTATCTTGAAAAAGCAAATATTTCTGTACAGAAATTAAATGCTAAATAAATAAATAAATAGGAACAGCTTCAGTTCCTGAAGCTATATATGTGTCAGGCATAACATATTATAGCAGGCCGAATTCAGTTTCTTGGTTATATGTTCAATATGGATATTCCATTTTAAATATTGATCAATGCGTATTCCTAATATCTTACTATAACCTTTTGTAGAATGCTGTGCTTTTCTATAAGCATTTTCTGTTTGTTGTAGTCTTTTGCCATTTAAAACCCAGTTCTCTCATTATTCTGTTTAAGGATGACTTTCTCTCAAAATAATCCTTCTTCTAATAACACATTTGTCGCTCTAGATCTATTACTTGTTTCAGAAGGTTGTAATTTTTACCTGGAATTCCAAATATGTGCTCGATTTTCTTTTTGTTTGTGTTCTTTAACAATTCTTTTCACTTTTTTCTGACACTCCTGTATCATCTGATATGTACTTTAGCTTTTTGATTATTTTTGAAACCAAGGTCCAGCTGCATTAACCATGTGGGAAAAAATCTTCATAAAGAAATATGAAAGAAAATTGTTTAATTTTGACACTACCTTTGAAGAAAACCCAAACTTCAAGTTCATAAAGATACCGACAGAGACGCACTTATCACCTCCAAGGAGTTCACCAAACCAACATCCATTAGTCGACAACAGCTGATGATGTTAGGAAGATCCTAACAAAATGCGTTCTAGGTAAATACTAGCAATAAGTGGAGCATTGAGTACTAGTTCGACTAAATATTATATTAATTTTGTGCTTCATTGTATCATAGTCCTTACACATTGGAATATAGTTATGAAGGATATTGTTCCCATCATCGGTCAACATTCAGCTGATGATGGTGGCAACAATCTTCAGAACATGTACTAAGAGCTGATGGTAAGTGAAGCTAGATAGTGAGAATAAAAGTGTGACTCAAACACTTTGTAAATTTAGGTGTACTGTTACTTTTAACTACCATGCAAGAAGGAGAAACTTTTTATTGAATAAATACAATTTAAAAAATATATAAACAGTATTTTATTTAACAAATAACTGAAATACAATAAGATGGTTTTATTAAAACTTTTAATAAAGAAGACTAATAATAAAACTCTCTTCTTATATTTGAACATGATATATAAGAAAATAGATATTTACAAAGTTCATAACATTGCTCTTAACAAATTATGACAAGATTATGGAGTATGAGGTCAGTCCTGTCCATTATTAGTGTTCAATTTCCAGCATAAATAACAATTTATACAAAATATATACCCTCTTAATATAGATGAATGAATAATTTAGTGAAGGAAATTATATATAAACAGGAGAGTCAATGAACTAAGAACCATCTGCACAGTGTTTTCCAATGGGCATGTGGACACATGATTTTGGACTGCTCCTGGAAACAAAGTCATGCTTCTGATTTCCAATTTTGCTCTGCTCTAGAAGTATGGTATTGAGCTGACAGTGAAATGGTGTGGTTCAGTTATTATGAGTTATTTATTATTTTTTCCTGTACTTAGTCATAAAGTATATAAAGATCCAGTATATTTTTCCTATTGCACAGCATGTATTTATTTCAATTCCTTTCTTGGAAGTGTTGAAAACAGTGTTGTTATGATAAATTAACTTTAAAGAGACTCGATTAATGACACTAAACAACACTTACTTTTAAACTTTTCCGGAACATATTTCAGAGGCTTTGTCTCTATCCTCAGCCGGCCATCGACTGGTTCTCATTGGTGTAGTTGACGATATTTTGTCACAGGTCTCCTCTGGTGGCGGTTCAAGGAACTTGCTGAACAAATCTTTCTGGGGGATGTCGAAATTGAATTCTTTGTTCCTATTTTTTGAAATGAAGATTTGTTCCAATGTGGATAGTTCTTGTTTTCCTGATGTATGTTTTAGTAGTTTTGGTTCTGGATTTATGTTGTGGTTTTTTTCCCAAAAATGTGTGGTAACTGCTGATTTTTCTAATTGTTTATATTTTATGTTTCTAAAGTGTTCCTTTGCTCTTGTTTCTAAATTTCTTTTGGTTTTTCCAATATAAATTTGACTACAGTCATTGCATTCAAGCAAGAAAATGAGAGAAAAAACCATACGACTTAAATACAAACTGGCTAATTTGTGCAACATGTCTTCACACCGAAATCATACCGGGAAAAAGTTTAAAAACATCGGGAATATCAACGTATGTCGATCAGCAATCGTCACACATGCTAAATACAATAGTAAAATAAGTTGCGTAAACGCAAAATCGAGCACGCAAATCTTTGAAAACGTCGTAAACCTATCCAATCAAAATTTCTCCAAAAAAGAATTGGGTCTTTTAAAAAATGGATTAAAAACATGCGTCAGTTTCTCAAACAAAATTGAAGACTACATTGCAGGTATCAACATTTCGACACAAGTTCTACCAGTATCCATACAAAATTCAGTAAAAAGCCATTGTGAAAATATTTTGGAGAAGATAAAGAACAGATCCTTTCAGAAGAGAAAACATAATACCATCCATTCTTTGAAACAGAAAAACGTTATTTACACAAAGGCAGACAAAGGCAACAAGATTGTCATAATGGAAAAATCAGATTATATTGAAAAAATGGAAAAAATACTAACTGACAGTGAATATGAAATCATTAAAAAAAATCCTCTAAAATCTTGCATACAGTCATTTGAAAAAAACAATAGCAAAATCAAGCATAATACCAAACAAATATACAGTTAAACCGGATAACCCAACCTTACCTAGACTTTATGGCTTACCCAAAATACACAAACCATCCATAACAATGAGACCTATAGTTAGCAGTATAAATTCACCAACATACAAACTTGCAAAGTGGCTAACAAACAAATTCGACTCATTTCCAAAATTCGACAGCCTAAGCATCAAAAACACCTATGAACTTATAGAACACATTAAGGATACTGAACTAAAAGAAGAGGACACACTAGTCTCGTTTGATGTTAAATCACTGTTTCCCAGCATACCAGTTAATCATCTCCCACCGTTGATAGAAAAATGGCTCAAATCACTTGGAATGGCATCACCTGAAATTTCATACTACATCGAACTAACCAAATTATGCATAGAACAAAATTTCTTCCAGTTTCAAACAAAATATTTCCACCAAACTTCAGGGTTAGCAATGGGCAACCCCCTATCACTCTTCCTGGCCGAACTGTACATGAGTGCATTAGAAATAAGCATCAACAAAGGTTTTCCTTGGATGTTCAAACTCTGGCAACGATATGTAGATGACATCTTTGCAATAGTACCAAAATAACACATCAGTGATGCACTACAACTTTTAAATATCCAAGAAAAAAGCATCAAGTTCACTGTAGAAATAAAAAAAGATGAGTATTTACCATTTTTTGATCTAAAAATAATGAGGAATAAAAACAGACTAAACTTTGGCATTTACAGAAAACCAACACAGACAGACAACTACATAAAAGCTAATGGCTACAACCCAAGATCCCACAAACAGGCAATCTTCAATAGTTTAGCACACAGACTGGTAAACATCCCTCTCATAGCAGAAGAATACAAAACAGAATACAACAAAATAATTGAAATAGCACAAAAAAATAACTTTCCCAAATCATTAGTGGACAAAAAAGTGAGCTTAGCAAAAAAGAAGAAGCTACTAAAGGAAACCACAACCCTCTCAGCTACAGAAACTAATATGATTTTCAAAAAATTCACTTACCATCCAGGGGCCTATGATAAATTCAAAAAAGTCTTCAAAAAACAAAACATTCAACTAGCACCAGTCAACCATTTCTCCTAAAAAAACCTAATTTGCTAAACCTCAAAGATGCCATTCCATCTAACAAAAAATCTGGTATATATCAAATTGAATGCAATGACTGTAGTCAAATTTATATTGGAAAAACCAAAAGAAATTTAGAAACAAAAGCAAAGGAACACTTTAGAAACATAAAATATAAACAATTAGAAAAATCAGCAGTTGCCACACATTTTTGGGAAAAAAACCACAACATAAATCCAGAACCAAAACTACTAAAACATACATCAGGAAAACAAGAACTATCCACATGGGAACAAATCTTCATTTCAAAAAATAGGAACAAAGTATTCAATTTCGACATCCCCCAGAAAGATTTGTTCAGCAAGTTCCTTGAACCGCCACCAGAGGAGACCTGTGACAAAATATCGTCAACTACACCAATGAGAACCAGTCGATGGCCGGCTGAGGATAGAGGCAAAGCCTCAGAAACATGTTCCAGAAAAATTTAAAAGTAAGTGTTGTTTAGTGTCATTAATTGACTCTCTTTAAAGTTAATGTATTTATTTATTTACTTGTTTATGATTCATACTTCTTAACTCAGCCAGTTCGCCAAGTGAAAGTATGACTGGCGAAACGATTTCTATGTAAAAAAGATTCAGATCTTACAACAATCCATAAACTTAACAATAAATTTCAGGCCACAGGAAGTGTTCAGGTTAAGAAACCTAAAAGACAGCATAGGGTTCTTATCAAAGAAACATCAGATGACATTGGTCAACATTTGGAGACTTCCTCCAGAAACTAGAGTCTTTTATAACTGATAGTTATTTCTTTGACTCTGTGCAAAGAGCCACAAAATTTCTGAAGTTAAAAGCATATAAAACAGCTGAGCTCATGCTCTATAAACAGGTGATACTCTAACTTGGCTCACATTTTATGAGTACGAGGTGCGTTCAAGTTATAACACTTTTTTTTTAAGGACTGGGATCAGATAGGAACTTCTGTTTGTTTTAAATACACGTGGACTCTTTGTGAATGCATGGCGGGGATGGCAGCACTAGCACTGTACAGTGCATAGAACTTTAGTGGCAGCGATGAGAGTTAGGACTGTTTTTGGTACTTAAAATGGCGATGTTTTCATTTCAAGAACAGCATGTATAAATTCGTTTTATCCATTTTTGTGGTGCGACACCTATTGAAATTTATTGCCAGTTGAGTGAGGCATGTGGTTATGGTACCATGGATGTGTCTAATGTGTGTTCCTGGGTGCGACAGTTCAATGAAGGCAGAACATTGTGTGACAACAAATCAAGACAGTTGCAGATATCTCCTCCAAAATTGGCATTTCTGTGGGATCTGTGCACACAATCCTGCATGAAGATCCGAAAATGCTTAATTGGCAATCCTCCAAAACAACGTTCTCCACTCGCTGGATCATGTCGTCAGACCGGTTGGTGCAAGGCCATGACTGTCTAGGCTTGTTGTCACACAATGTTCTGCCTTCATTCAACTGTCGCACCCAGGAACACACCTTAGACACATCCGTGGTACCATCATACTATAGATGATATATCAGTAGTGTAAGCAATGGAGAAATATACCGATATTTAATATTTTTCTTGTACAAGGCTTGGTCCCACCTTCATGGATAGGTGTGCATACAAAATATTTATTATTGGAGGTCTTGCAAACCTACTATTTAATAAAAGCAGAAGCATTATTAACAGAGAAGTATTCTTCATTTTTGAGTTTGATTAATGAGTCACTATGTTTACACTCAACTTCAATTACTGTGTTGTTGTATAATAGAAACTTTTCAAGTTCATTTGATCTCATCGAATTGGTGACTGAGTCAACAACAACATAGTAAGTGAAGTTGAGTGTAAACATAATGACTCATTAATCAAACTCAAAAAACCTAATATTGTTCATGAAGTACCCCTCCAGGATAAAAAAAAGGTTTATGTATGGTGCACTATGAGCAGAGAAAAAGTGAGTCAATTTTTTTGAGACAATTGATGCCAGTACATACATGAATACAGTTTTGCCCCTTTTGTTTAGAGAATTAACAGACCATCAGCAATATTCTTGCCTTTCTTCAATAAGACTGCTACAGTTCATAGGGCCAATATTTCCATGAGAACAATTGAAAGTGTGTTTGAGGATAGAATTATTAGAAGAGATTTTTGACCTTTGCTATTTCTATCTTTGAGGTAACTTAAAATATAAAGTGTACAAGAAAAACCCACACACTCTATGATTTTTTAATCTAAACTATGGCAAGTGATGGATAGTTTCCTAAAGATGTGCCAAAAATATATGGACACCGATGGTGACCAGATTCAGCATCAGCTTTCATAAAGTTGGTAAGTAAAGCCTTTAAAAGTATTAAAATTAGGCAAAGGAGTCAACATTGTATACACTTTTCTTCACTTACAAGTTTTTTATGAAGACTAGTTTCTGGGAACTTCTTTCCTATCCTCCATTCTGTGGTCAACTGATGGTGCAACTGGTGTCTGCCTTCGGCTTGGTGTAGGTTGCCATCAGGAATTTCAAAATTCATCAGGGTTGTAAACAACCTTAATTTGCCAAAATTATACTGCCTACCAAAGATCCACAACATGGACAATAGCATGCGACCCATAATTAACAATGTAGACTTACAAACTGGCAAAACGGTTGGTGGAAGAATTTGATAGTTTGAATCACTAAGTATAAAAAGTTCATTGGATCTAGTAAAGAAAATTGAAAACACTGTTTTTAAAAACTGGAGAGACGATGGTATCCTTCAATATTGAATCTCTGTTCACAAGAATTCTAGTTGAAAAAATACCAAAATTGATGAAGCTTGGTAATCCTAAAGGAACATTGTAGATGATAAAATAGAACAATACATCAAACTAACCAGTCTATGTATTGAACAAAACATTTTCATGTTCTCCAGCAAGATTTTCCAACAAACTGCAGGCTTGCCCATGGGTAACCCTCTTTCTCCATTGTTAGCTAATCTGTTCATGAGTAATTTAGAAACACATATTACTAAAGCTTTTCCACAGATTTTCAAATGTTGGCATAGATATGTCAACGATGTGTTTGCTATAGTTCCTAAATGACTAATTGATGATGCTATAAAGTTGCTAAACCTAAAAGAAAAATCTATAGTTTTTACCACTGAAGTAAAACAGGATGGATGGCTATCTTTTCTAGATTTGAAAATCATAAGAACACAAACAAGAATAGAATTTGGAATATACAGAAAAGCAACACATGTTGATAATTACATTAAATGTAACCCGTTTACCCATTACAACATCAATATGCAATCTTCCACAGCTTGGTTCATAGATTAATCAACATACTGCTAATAAAAGGAGAATATGAAGAGGAATGCACACATATATTTCAAGTTGCTAAATTGAACAACTACAACACAAATTTCATCAACAAATTGATCTACAGACATAAAAGAAACAAAAACTTAAAGGAAATTACTCCATTGCAAAAACTAGAAAATCCAAATCAGATATGGCAAATTTGCCTTTCATCCAAAATACTTCAAGAAATTTGAAAATATATTTAAGAACTTCAACATAAAATTAGCCCCTCAGAACAAACACAACATCTGCAACTTACCAAACCATCCTCTGAAGAATAGCACACCAAATCGTTAGGATCTTCCTAACATCATCAGCTGTTGTCGATGATGTTAGGAAGATCCTAATGAAACACGTTCTAGGTAAATACTAGCAATAAATGGAGCATTGAGTATTAGTTCGACTCAAAATTGTATTAATTTTGTGCTTCATTGTATCATAGTCCTTAAACAACGAAATACTATGCATCTTGAAATACAAGAGTGATCCACCCAAGTCTGTAGCTGATGTGTAAACTACCCCACAGATAAACAACATAAATGAAATATAGAATAAAAAGAAGTATTTCAGAAAGTGGAGTGCCATTGTTACTAAAATTAGGCAAGTGAGTCAACCTTGTATACACTTTGCTCCACTTACAAGTTTTTTATGAAGACTAGTTTCTGGGGACTTCTCCCCTATCGTCAGCTCTGAGCTGACGATAGGGGAGAAGTCCCCAGAAACTAGTCTTCATAAAAAACTTGTAAGTGGAGCAAAGTGTATACAAGGTTGACTCACTTGCCTAATTTTAGTAACATAAATGAAAGTTCATCCACTGATAGGTCAATGAAAATGTAAAGAATAATTCATTGAAGCAACTCGAGAGAAAGTGTCAAAAACCTGTGCATATGCTAAGTATGGCACATGAAAATGCTGTAATTGCAGTAATTGGAGCATTTGATACTAGATAACAATTTAATAATCATTATGCCTTAAGCTTGATTTATTAAAAGTATAAACTTGAAAGAAGCGTAGGGACAGTGAAGCACAAATTAGTACAAAATTGAATCGAGAATATATTGACACATTGCTTCACTCACACTGTTTATTCACAGGACATGTTTCAAGAGCTCTTGCTCCTATCCTCAGCTGATACTCGACTAGTGCAAGTTGTAGTGGTTTCTTCCTTCTCCGTATTGTCAATAGATGGCGTGATGTACTTGTCAAAGATGTCCGGTGGTGGAGTTTCAAAATTCATGACTCTATGACGATTTTTGTTAATGAAGATTTTTTCCCATACGGAAAGGTCTATGGGGTGATTAACGTATTTTATTAGAGATGTTTCCAAATTGATGTCATGTCTAGTATTCAAAAAATGAAAAGCCACTGCTGATTTTTCTGTTTCACCATTTTTAATGTTTCTCATATGTTCTTTAGTTCTGATGTTAATATTTCTTTTTGTTTTTCCTATATAAATTTTAGGGCAAGTTTCACATTTGATCTCATATATTCCTGGTTTTTCTTTGGTAGTGATTGAATTTTTGGGAGGGCCTTTTAACAAATTTCTGATATTAAACCTATTTTGAGGTGCAAGAGTTATGTTGTGTTTTGAGAAGATTTTTTGGAATTTGTTATAGGCTGATGGGTGGAAGGTGAATTTTTTAAAAAGTTTTTTCTCTTTTTCTCCTGTAGGTTCTAGGGTGGTGGTTTCTTTTATTTTCTTAGCTTTGTTGAGTCTGTTAACAGTTTTGTCTACTAAATTTGGGTTGAAACCGTTGGATATAGCTACTTTTTTTATGTGTAGGTATTCTTCTTGATAATCTTCTCTGTTTAGTGGAAAGTTGATCATTCGAAAGATTAAACTGTTGAAAATGGCATGTTGGTGTTGTTTTGGGTTGAAACTGTTGTTCTTAATGTAATTATCTGTGTGTGTCGGTTTCCTGTAGATACCAAAAGTGAGTTTGTTGTTCATTTTTTTGATCTTGATGTCCAAAAAGGGGAGCACACCATCCTCTTCTGTTTCCAATGTAAATTTTATCGCTGGATTTTGTATATTCAAAAGTTTAAGACCATCTTGTATGAGTTTTTTAGGTACTATTGCAAAAATGTTGTCAACATAGCGATACCACACTTTGAAATAATTTGGAAAAGCTTTTGTGATATGTGTTTCAAAAGCACTCATGAATAAATCTGCCAAGAAGGGAGACAATGGGTTGCCCATAGCTAGGCCCGTTTTTTGTTTATAGATCTGTCCATTAAAGCTGAAAAAATTTTGATTGATACAAATTTCTGTAAGTTGTGAAAGTTCTTCTGTTTCTTCAGGTGTTATTTGTATTGATTCCAGCCATTTTTTGAGAAGTGGAATAAGCTCATTGGTCGGTATACTTGGATATAAAGAAATGACGTCAAAGGAAACTAAAGCATCTGTAGAGTTGATCTTTGTGTCCTTCAGGAGATTTAACAATTCAAACGAGTTTTTGATACTTAAATTTTCAAATTTTGTGAAGGATCTGAAGATTTGAACCAGCCATTTTGATAGTTGGTAAGTGGGTGCATCAATGTTATTAATTATTGGTCTGAGGGTAATTTCAGGTTTATGTATTTTGGGTAAACCATATATGTATGGTGTTTTTGGACTGTCTATTTTATTGTTCAATTTATCTCGTTTAGTCATGATTTTACTGTTTTAAATTGCTAATTCCACAGATTTGCATGCTTTCTTTAATGGATTGTTTTCTAGTTTAACAAATTCTTTTCCTGTGTGTTTGGAGGAATTTAGTAACAGTGACGTCAAAATTAATATAAAATTATTTGTGGTTGGTTTATTGACACTCGTCACTTACTTTTTCATATATTTATGAGAGACTAGTTTCAAAGGCCCTGGCCTCCATTTTCAATCTCTTCCCAACTGGCAACTGTTGTTATCTGCTCTCTCTGGTGGTGGAACTATGAACTTTTTTGTCAAATTATCTGCTGGCGGGATTTCAAAGTTCATTACGCGATCCTTATTTTTCCAGATGAATATGTTCTCCCATGTTGTCAATCTATTTTGGTTTATCACTCCTTTTAATAATTTTGGATTTGGATCAATGTCATGGTTTTCATTCCAAAAATGAAATGCTACTGCTGACTTGTCTTCTTGTTTCAATCTGATGTTTCTAAAGTGTTCTTTGACTCTGGTTTTTAAATTTCTTTTTGTTTGACCTATGTAGCATTTTTCACAATTCTTGCAATTTATTTGGTATATTCCAGATTTGTTACCTGAAGGAATTTCATCTTTTGTTTTTGAATTTAGTAATTTTAAAATTGAGTATCTATTAGTAGGTGCCAAGATGATATTTTGTTCCTTGAATATCTTTTTAAATTTATTAAATGTTTTTGGATGATATGTGAATGAACTGAATATGCTGTTGCTTTCTTTTTCTTTAATAAATGTGGTTGTTTCCTTAATGGTTTTCTTTAGTTTAGATTTTCTAATTTTCTTCAACACCAAACTTTTGTTGTATCCGTTTTCTTCTGCTATGTGTATTATTGCTTTTTGTTCCTTGAAATATTCTTCTTTTTCCATGGGTATGTTGACTAGTCTGTGTGTAAGGCTGTTTATTATTGCATGTTTATGTGTAATTGGGTTGTGGCTATTATTTTTTATATAATTTTCTGAATGTGTTGGCTTCCTGTAAATTCCAAATTTTATTTTTGTATCATTCCTGATGATATTTAGATCCAAGAAAGGTAGTTGTCCATTGATTTCCTTTTCTATTGTGAATTTGATAGTCCTTTCTTGCAGATTGAGTAATTTTAATGCATCATCTAAATGTTTACTTGGTTTACTTGGTACACGCTAGAAATAAAATTGTACAATTTGCATCAAAAACTTACGAAACAATTAGGAAGTATATTTTGGGAAAATTTTGAAAACAATTTATTAGCATATCTTAATAGAAAAATGAAGACAAAAACAGCAAAGTTAAAGAATAAATTAAAAAATTTATGCCAGAAAGCAGGCACTTTTAAAAAGATAAATCAAAAAGACAAACATAACCTAAAAGATCATCTAAACAATGTGGTAAACCTATCAAACCAAAATTTTACAAAAACAGAACTGAATATGCTGAATCTAGGTTTAAAGACATGTGTAGATTATTCCAACCAAATTGAAGATTACATTGCTGACATCCAAATTGCTACACAAACACTTAATGAAGAAAGTAAAAACACAGTAAAAAACAAATGCTCCAAAATAGTAGAAGAGATTAAAAATGAAAAGAAAAAGAATTTTAGTAACCAAATCATAAAAGCTCTTAAAAAGAAACCGGTTATTTATACTAAAGCAGACAACGGAAATAAACTAGTAATTCTGGAAAAAGAAGAATACACAAAGAGGATGGAAGATTTGTTAGAAGACAGTAATTACCAAAAAGTAGAAACTAATCCATTAAAGTACTGCATTGAAACCACAAATAAAACGCTAAAAGAGAGCAAAATAATCAACAAAAAAGAATTGCACAAAATTAAAGTAGATAATCCAACATTACCAAGAGTATATGGGCTGCCAAAAATTCATAAAACAGGGAAAGGCATGAGACCTATTACTAGTAGCATAAATGCCCCCACATATAATTTGGCCAAATGGTTACTAAGTAAATTTAATAGTTTTCCAAAATTTGAAAGTGCAAATTTAAGAAACTCTTTAGATTTAGTAGAAAAAATCAAAGATATAAATTTGGACAAAAATGACAGACTGGTTTCATTCGATGTCACATCTTTATTTCCAAGCATACCAACAGAAAAATTGCAGACTGTGTTAAAAAAATGGCTAGCTACAATTGATATGGAAGCAATAGAAGCAGAAGAATATATTTCTCTAACAAAAATATGCATTGAACAAAACTTCTTTAGCTTTAATGGAAAACACTACAAGCAGAAATCAGGACTATCAATGGGCAATCCACTTTCACCTTTTTTGGCTAACTTATTTATGAGTGCATTTGAAACACAAATTAAAAAGTCCTTCCCATTGATCTTCAAGATTTGGTATAGATATGTTGACGACATCTTTGCAATTGTACCAAGTAAACATTTAGATGATGCATTAAAATTACTCAATCTGCAAGAAAGGACTATCAAATTCACAATAGAAAAGGAAATCAATGGACAACTACCTTTCTTGGATCTAAATATCATCAGGAATGATACAAAAATAAAATTTGGAATTTACAGGAAGCCAACACATTCAGAAAATTATATAAAAAATAATAGCCACAACCCAATTACACATAAACATGCAATAATAAACAGCCTTACACACAGACTAGTCAACATACCCATGGAAAAAGAAGAATATTTCAAGGAACAAAAAGCAATAATACACATAGCAGAAGAAAACGGATACAACAAAAGTTTGGTGTTGAAGAAAATTAGAAAATCTAAACTAAAGAAAACCATTAAGGAAACAACCACATTTATTAAAGAAAAAGAAAGCAACAGCATATTCAGTTCATTCACATATCATCCAAAAACATTTAATAAATTTAAAAAGATATTCAAGGAACAAAATATCATCTTGGCACCTACTAATAGATACTCAATTTTAAAATTACTAAATTCAAAAACAAAAGATGAAATTCCTTCAGGTAACAAATCTGGAATATACCAAATAAATTGCAAGAATTGTGAAAAATGCTACATAGGTCAAACAAAAAGAAATTTAAAAACCAGAGTCAAAGAACACTTTAGAAACATCAGATTGAAACAAGAAGACAAGTCAGCAGTAGCATTTCATTTTTGGAATGAAAACCATGACATTGATCCAAATCCAAAATTATTAAAAGGAGTGATAAACCAAAATAGATTGACAACATGGGAGAACATATTCATCTGGAAAAATAAGGATCGCGTAATGAACTTTGAAATCCCGCCAGCAGATAATTTGACAAAAAAGTTCATAGTTCCACCACCAGAGAGAGCAGATAACAACAGTTGCCAGTTGGGAAGAGATTGAAAATGGAGGCCAGGGCCTTTGAAACTAGTCTCTCATAAATATATGAAAAAGTAAGTGACGAGTGTCAATAAACCAACCACAAATAATTTTATATTAAATTCTTTTCCGTTTAAAAGGTTGTCCATTTTTTTGCGATAGTCTTCTTCGTCCAATATTACTATTTTGTTACCCTTGTCTGCTTTTGTGTAGACTACCGGTTTTTCATTTAAGTACATCACGCCATCTATTGACAATACGGAGAAGGAAGAAACCACTACAACTTGCACTAGTCGAGTATCAGCTGAGGATAGGAGCAAGAGCTCTTGAAACATGTCCTGTGAATAAACAGTGTGAGTGAAGCAATGTGTCAATATATTCTCGATTCAATTTTGTACTTGATTTATTAATTCCTTTATATATACTCGTATATAAAAGACATGTGCCAAAATAAAAAGGTCTAATCTTCAATCTTTTGAAATAGAAAAATTGACTTTGCAAATGCTATTTAAAATATTTTGAATCAGTATAGTAACATTCATTTCTATGTATGCTATAAATAGGTATTTAAGTTTTCCTTTTATAATATATATAACTTTCCTTTTATAGCAATAATTTTTGTAAGTAAGCTTTAATGATTATTATTAATGTTGCATATTAGTACTTTAATGTCAATTTGCCTGCTAAGAAAATGGAATGTAAGGACCAAAAGATGGATACTTTAAGTTAAGTGTGACACCAACATCTTTTACTGTTTGCTTAATTTCGTAACTTTTGCTTAACATCATTGCTTTCAACTATGTGAACCATAATAGAAAACGTGAAACCATGTGAAAAATTTGATTATAATCAGGTGTATCAAAATTAATGTCATAACCATATGCACTATTTTCATCATTACTGTCGTGAGTCCATTGTTGATCGAGGTGGCGCCGGTGACCAGTTCAAAGAGATTGGCGTGCAGTGTGTAGATGAAAGCTCACCGAAATGGCGGGGGAGGGGGGAGAGAGGGATTTCTCGACAGTTCTAGTTCTAGTTCTCAAACAATCGAGATGCGGCTAGAACAAAGAACTAGAACTTTTGAGAAATCCATCTCTTCCCCCCGCCGTTTCGGCGAGCTTTCATCTGCACACTGCACACCAATCTTTTTGAACTAGTCACCAGCGCCACCTCAATCAACAATGGGCTTGCAACACTACCTTCTGATAGGCCTGTTATAGTTTAAACTTAGTAAAATCTCTATGTCTACAGATTCTGACAGTATCCAAGAGGTATAAATTGCCTTCACTCTACTTGTATTTTGCCTTCAGCTATTAAGTTATGCAATTATTTGTCTTAAAAATTAAGTGGAATGGTCAAGTGACACATCATTAAAATAAACAGTAATTTCATAGTGTATAAAAATTAAGGGGATCTTGCTTACATACTCATAACTCAAAACTATAAAACTTTTTCCAGTTCTGTAAGAGGTATGTTAAAAAAACAGATTAAGGCTGTTGATGTATGTGACTGATCTCCCTGTAAAAAATTAAAGTCACTAATTTTCTCTGTAAAACTTCAGTTGAAATAATTTTACATATCAAAATTAATCAGCAAGGAACTTTTTCCTTGAATAGATAGATGGGGAAGGAAGGCTATTAAATACTGTAAAAAGTATGAATTAACCTTTGGACAATATCCCTGTATATGAAATGCTATTGCCAGTTATATTGCTTTCACGTCTGCTCCACTTTGTATGCCCATTTACTTACAATCTGTAAACTCAACACTATTGTTGCAATTCCCTTGTTGCATCTAAGATATGATTCTACTATTGGTTGGGTACAACAGGCATGGGGAAGTGATTAATGATTTAGAGGGAATAAAGGAAAGCAAAACAGGAAACTACAAGGTGTGGTGCAGTGACTCAGAGGCAGTAGGAGAAACATGTTAGTTAGTTAGTTTTTATTCATCCTTTTGATCATATTACATGATATAGGACACGTCAAGTACTTATAACTAAAAATTATACAATATACATATATACAACACAAGTTTGGAATGAAAATTCAACTGTATGTACAGTATAATGATAATGATGATGATAATGATGATAGTAATAATAATAATAATAATAATAATAATAATAATGATAATGATAATGATAATGATAATGATAATGATAATGATAATGATAATGATAATGATAATGATAATGATAATGATAATGATAATGATAATGATAATGATAATGATAATGATAATGATAATGATAATGATAATGATAATGATAATGATAATGATAATGATAATGATAATGATAATGATAATAATAATAATAATAATAATAATAATAATAATAATAATAATAATAATAATAATAATAATAACAACAGTTCACTTGTAGTTAAAATATTCAAACAATTCACCTATACTATAAAACATTAACATCATTAACATTAACAAAATCAATTGTCAAAGTAATCATAATATTCTTTTATGCTATAAAAACAATGGAGTGAAAGAAGTTTTTTGAGACAAATTCTAAATCGATGCAGTGCAGGTATTTGCTTTAGATAATTGGGTAATTTATTATAAAGCTGGAGGCCAGTATATACAAAACTTTTTTCAAAAAGAACTAGTGCTATGTGTGATTACATGAAGGTTATCTTTTCTTCTGGTATCATGAGAATGTATCTGTGAGTTTGTTGTGTACATACTGAGATTATTTTTTATGTAGCATAATGTTTCATATATGTAAATACAGAGGAGGGGCAATATATTTAATTCCTTAAATAGTGGCCTACAACTGGTTCTTTTATTAACATGTAGTATTATCCTAATTGCCCGTTTTTGCATTTTAAAAATACATTTTAAAAATGTACAGCCAAGTGTCAGTTAGAGAGGGAGAATATGGGCTGTAACAAAAAGGTATGTCAAAAATTTGAGAAAACATTTCATGTGGATAGAAGATAAAACAATTTTATATGAGCATAGGTCCAGAAATTGTTTGTCTCCATTTTAGAGCACTTTTTCGACAGCTGAATCCCACACAACACCACTCTGACAGAACAGTGGGAAAACAGGATATCACAGCACATATTATTCAAAATGGTTTCCATTAGCTCCAATGCATCCATCAGTCTGCCATTCCATGGACTCCCTATTGCGCTGAGTTAGGCCTGGAGAGTTTCATATTGTCTGGCAGCCTTCCACCATATGATCACAAACAGACTCTACATCTGGAACTAGAGCTGCAAAAACTAAGTCCCCACAAACAAAAAACTTAGTCCACAAACAAAAAACTTAGTAGGTTCAAGTTAGGTGAGAGTGGAGGCCACATAATTAGTCCACCTCTTCCTATCCATCTAGCAGGAAACCTGTTATTCAGAAATCAACGGACAAAAAGTCTGAAAAAGAGGAGGAACTCCATTGTGCATGAACTGAGTAACAGTGTCTAACAAGCAGACTATGTACTGTACTGCAGCACAATGACAACGATGGTAAAATGTATCACCTCAACCGAATTTAACCAGATGTAAAAGCAAATGTTTACCACTGTACTATTAAACCACATTCTTTTATGAGGTTATAGCCACAGGACAGCTACATATTACACATCTCACTGTGTAAACAGAGTTGTAGAAAAGAAACTCTATGATGGAAATAAACAATTTCTGAAACTATACATTTATACATTTTTTATCCTCTATATACAAGATATGTTTTCCTAAAGTTTTGACATACCTTTTTGTTACATTCTGTATATGAATAGGTGAATTACACCTTCCAAGAATTTTCTCTAAGTTGCTGCACGTTATAATGGTATGATATTGGTGACATTTAATAGCTCTAGCAAATCTTTCATTTTGGCCACAGCTTTTGCCTGGGATGGTCAAATTTATTTGGCAAGGTAACATCTGGAAGAGAGGGCATAACCATAGCAATACAGCATATTTTGTTGGCACAGGCAAATACTTCCACATCAGAATTAGTGTATTTGAAGAAAAAGAGAAATGGTTTTAACTTATAATACGTAACTTCACTTATCAATACCTTTATTTTGAAAACAACAGCTCATTTTTTATTATTTTGCCTAAGAAAGGCTTTATTAATATAATTTTGAGTCAAACTAGTACTCAATGCTCCACTTATTGCTAGTATTTACCTAGAACATGTTTCGTTAGGCTCATCCTAACATCATCAGCTGTTGTCGACTAATGGATGTTGCTTTAGTGAACTCTTTGGAGGTGATAGGGGCGTCTCTGACGATATCTTGATGAACTTGAAGTTTGAGTTCTCTTCAAACATAGCGTCGAAATTGAATAATTTTCTTTCATATTTCTTTATGAATTTTTTTTTCCACGTGGTTAATGCACCTGGACCTTGGACACTTTTTAATAAGTGGAGTTCTCGTCCTATATCGTGATTCTCCTTCCAAAAATGAAAATATATGGAAATATTGGAGAGCAAGATAGCTAATGGCTTCATTGCCAAAGCCTAGCATTTGAAAACAACAACAACAACAACCTTCCAAAAATGGTATGCTACTGTCAATTTATCTATTTATTTGTTTCTGATTTTCCTGAAATGATCTTTAAGCCTAATGTTCAAATTCCTTTAAGTTTTTCCAATGTAAAAGTTGTCACAGCCTTTGCAGTTTATCCGGTACACACCTGATTTTTGTCTGTGGGTATCTCCTTTGTATTATATGATTTCAAAAGGTGTTGTACACTGAATTTGTTCCGTGGGGCCAAAGTAATGTTGTGCTCTTTGCACAACATTTAGCCTATATATGGCTAGTGTGAAGAAATGATTAATTTCCATCAATTAACTAAAATAACCAGTCTATAAATTTTGAAGTGTGTTGATGGACTGATGATGCAAGCAATTTGTTTGTGAAATTGATCTCGATTAAAAAGAAAAAAATTTACATTCTTTTCTTAAGATAAGTGAAGTTTTTGTTACAAATGTTATATTTGTGTAGCAGCTGATGATGTAACGAAACACATTCTAGGTAAATACTAGCAATAAGTGGAGCATTGAGTACTAATTCAACTCAAAATTATACTAATTTTGTGCTGCATTGTATCATAGTCCTTACACTTTGGAAGGCTTTATTGTTATAAACATATCCCTGGTCAACATTAATACAACAAGAGAATGTTTACTTGAGATTTTCTAACAATGGTTGTGCACAATCGTCTAATTTGCTTTTGTTTTTCAAGGGATTGGACAATTTTTGTACTCTGGAAGCATGTCAACTTATATGCAGAGACTTTGCAGTGAAATATTCTATGAGGGTTATTTTTCTTTTCGGCTTCTAATGCTACTGCCAGGTGGCACAAATAGTGATAGGAGGTTAGGGACTGCACAGTATGATTGTCTTCTCCCCACTTTCAGCATCACTGCCAAGGTTAACTGGTCCATTAAAACTTGGTTAGGGATATTTAATTATATCTATTACCATAAGACCACTTAACTAATTCCATTACCATAAGCTCCCTCATTCAATACAAGTTATGCAGCCTAATATGTTTACAGGAAGAGGGACATAAGTGGAAATACACCTAAGAATGAGTTGTGTATATTGTGAGAACTTAATGTGTTATGGCATGGTGCAAGAAATTTAGAGATGATGGAGCAGATATTCATAATGAAGAATCATCAGGAACAGAAGTGTTTGAATACTCTCTCTACAGCCCAGACCTAGCGACTTCCATCTTTACGCACAGATGGAAGGTAAGTTTGAGGGAAAGTATTTCCATTCCAGTGATCTTAAGGACACTGCACAGTCCTGGTTCAACAAACAGGTGTAGAGGGTTTTGAATACCTGGTGCATGAGTGTATTATAAATATTTCAATCTTTAAGATGATTATGTTGAAAAATGTCTTCTAGGTATAGTATATAGGTATATAAACCATTTTGGTATTTATATTGATTTTGATTTCATGTCCTATCAGAAGTTAAAAAAAATGTCCTTATGTATAAAACATGATGTTTAATGTTATAACTTACAAATAGATAGTTCTTACTCACGGAAGAGAAAATGACTAAATTTTGAGTTTTAAAATTTAGATAATTTTTGGATACTTCTTCAAATATCTCAAATAAGGAAATTTTATGATATAATTTTAGAATAATGTTTCAACTTAAATTTCATAAAATCAATATATCCTTTATTATTAAGTTAATTGATGGAAATTAATTGCTCCTCCATACTAGTCATGTATAGGCTAAGGTTTTGGATAGATAGAGTTAACTGCCATGGCTGGGATTTGAATCACGGGTCTCCCGGTTTCCGTCCAGTCGCTCTTAACCTATGAACTACCATGGCCAATGTGCTGTCGTGACATTTTAATAATAATGGTTTAATGATGAAGCCTGGGAATCAAGTACTTACAATAGTAAGTCGCCGTAAACAGTGTGTATCTTGAATGCGAGGACCCCTAGCGATTTACCAGGAAAACATATGAGTAAATTGGAGAATGTTATGTCGTGAAGGCACGCTGGCCATGGTAGCTCAAAGGTTAAGAGCAACCACACGGAAACCAGGAGATCCATGGTTCAAATCTCGGCCTTGGCATTGAATTTTTCAGGTTGACGGCTTTAGGTAGAGATAATAGAACTTTGAAGGTGAAAGGGTTTTTAATGAAAGTATTTATACTTTATAGATTATAGACACAATTTTGACTTGAAACTAAAAGATCATATTGGAAATATAATAATGATTATCAGAAATACAGGAAATGAAAATTAGAAGAAATGTTTGTGACATCTCTAATCCAAATATTTTCTCAAACTTTGGCCTACTTTTGTAAAATTTATGTGTACAGATAAGATTTACTCTCATATTCATTTAAATAATTATTTCAGGATATTATGAAAATTTTATTGTCAATGAGAACATTTTGGAGAAAGGGGAAAAAAAATTGTGCATTTTTTTTTTGTATTTACTTTATTTAAAGTCTTTATTACATAGGTACATATTTCAATCATTTATACCTGTATTATCATCTCTGAACCAGGACTTATAAACATACATATGACTAGTTCACTTACAAATAATCAACTTTCTTTATAAATATATGAACAAAGAAACATCCAGGAATAACTGGAAACATGTATTTAAAGTATCTGGTAGAAAAGTTGCATGAGTGAAGCATATGTATACCTGGTTTCTTTCTAACAACTATCTGTATAATTTATGCATATGGATATAGTACTATGTAATTTAATTCATTTAGTATTCATTGAGTAATTAAGCAGTGGATCATAGTATCAGTGTATTTTAAGAAGGAGACACTGTTAAGTCTATTAATAACTTATTTTAGTTTTCACACAATACTGTATTCAAGCATGAATTGCAGTACAACTTTGGCATGATAATTCACAGAATGAATACAGTTATTACAGTAAATATTTAACATGAATCTTTTATATTATTTTTTCAACCACATTGCATTTCACTACTCCAGGTTTTCATAGATACTTTTTGTGGTTGCTGGACTTACATATCCATCAACATGCTCATAAATATGCAGTGGTGTAGGAATGGAACTGGCAGATTTTGCATCTGATGGGGAAGTTTCAGGATGTTTGGAAGGCACTGGTGGGGATGTAGAAGTAGTATCTGGTACTGGGAGTGTCTGAGCTGTGGTCTCAGAAAACTGAAAATTTATTTTTGAAGGACCATCTGTATAGCGATTACTTGAGCTCTTTTCAGACTGGGTATTTCCTAAACCAAGTTTGTCATCAGCGTGCATCTTCCGACACAGACATAGCGCTAAGACACTAGCAAGTCCTGCTAGAGCTACTACCAGTGCTATGAGAACTCCAACCAGCCAGTTTGTATCTGTGAAGAAAATAAAGAAAACAGAATTAGATTATAACATCAGTGAGCTCTTCCTGTCAAAGAGGATAGGTCTGGATATATATTTATAGAGCTACATATGCAAGCTGTTGTGCATTTCAATTCCTGAGAATTTGTCTTTACCTGGAGGTATGGAGAGTAGCATCAGATTTGCAGATGCCATTTCCCAATCATTAATCATAAATATGCAGTTCCATTGGCCCAAATCATTTGGGGTGGGATCAAAAATTAAAGTGCAAATTCCTGCTGAAGCATTATAGTCAATGATGTACCTATAAATACAGAAAAATGAAATAAAAATTGGATTATTGAAGTGGCCACTCTTTTTACATTTACCTTCACCTTTAATTTTCAGAACTCAATGCTCAAGCAAATGTTAATAGTGCTTCTGTTTTTAATATTTAATGAAATAAGAGTTTGAGAAGCACAGAAAATGTGCTAATTAACAGATTATGATTAAATGTCATCTGTCAGATGCCATGTTAATTATATTCTGACTTAAAAAATGTATAGCTGTTAATCAAGACAATGTGCTCAGCCTGTTTGATTGGAAATTCCAAGTTCCTGGCTTGAATTGCACCATCTGGGTTAGAACTTCATCACAACTTTTACTATTTTGCCTTTTTGTTAATCAATTCTTGCCTATTGTTTAAATGACACATAGTATATTTCAAAATGTTATCTAAATGAGCCACATCTGTAGAGTATATGTTGTTTGAGGATTATCCAGAAGTAACAAACAATTGCCTTTAATATATTCAGAAAAAATATTTTATTAGAGAAACAGTTAACTTACAAAATTGAAGCATAGTGTATTTCTTGTGGAAACGTAGAGTCATAATGAAAAATTCAATGCCATAGCCGGGATTTGAACCACGGATCTTCTGGTTTCCGTCCAGCCGCACTACCATTGTGCTACTATGGCCAACGTGCCCGGGCCTTAAAGTACTTACATGTAGTAAGTCGCCATTAAGGTAGTTGTCTCATGTGTTTATGAGAACTCCTGAGTGGTTTACCGGGAAAATACGAGTCAGTTGGAGAATTTAATGTCATATCGGCACGTTGGCCATAGTAGCACAATGGTAGTGCGGCTGGACGGAAACCAGAAGATCCATGGTTCAAATCCCGGCTATGGCATTGAATTTTTCATTCTGACTCTACGTTTCCACAATTTAGCCTACACACGGCCAGTGTGAAAACAATAATTAATTTCCATTAATAGTGTATTTCTCCTCATAATAACCTTGTTTGTCATATCCATGCACAAGCTTTAGAATATCCGCATTGTAATCGACTGCTACCAGTCCATTATGCCAGGATGTTCACCAAGCAAAGAATGAAAAATATTTGGGAAAGAAATTTGTAATTCATCTAGAGCTATACATCTTCTAATTCAATTTTGTTATTCCCTTGATTCATCAAATCAGCTTTGATTATTGGTATCCAGACCAGGTTTCATCATACACATTTGTTCATCTATTGTTGAGCATTTAACACCACTTTCTCATATTTCTTTTGTGCACTACTGTATCAGCATGCACTTCTTTTAGTTGACTCTTAAAGTTCTATAGGTTTCAACATTGGAGCATTCAAAAATCACATATCTCTCTGCTCATTGTATCACACAATTCATTTTGAAAAAACACAGAAAGCACAATAATAATTTAGTTCATTTGAAACCTGCACAACATTAAGAAAAGATGTTGAAGAAATCATTCAACTTTAGACAGAATAGTGTCACGAAGCACTTATTATGTGGCAAGAGAGAGAGAGAGAGAGAGAGAGAGAGAGAGAGAGAGAGAGAGAGAGAGAGAGAGAGAGAGAGAGAGAGAGAGAAGCAGGGAGTGAAAGAGACAGATAGCGCCCAAGTCATGCCCATGAAGCCAATGAGTGCTTAGACATGCACCGAGGGAGAGATGGGGGCAGGAAAAGAGCCAGTGATGTCTTGATAGTTCTCCCTCCATAGCATGCCATTGTGAAAGAGCATGAGGCTTCATGAGTTGTCGAGAAACTTCCCCAATCTGCGAGAATCAACGTTTAGTGTATAAAGCGAGTGCACTAGACGTGTTCAGCAGTTCAGCAGGAGCCGAGAGATGAGGTGCAGTGTGGACGTGCGGCAGACGAACTTGAAGATTGCGTACATGTGTGTTACATCGTTCTGCTGTTATCAGAGGTTTACAAAGTGTATTTCTAAGGAAGTAAAGAATGTTTTGAATTTCTGCAAACATGACTTTTAATTTTACGAACCCACAAAGTCACAATACCATGTGATGTGCACAATGGGAATATGCAAATGGTTGCTACTTTCTGGATGGCCCTTTAATAACATCTGTATCCTGAATTCAGTTTCTTAAAATCATCAAGTTTATTAACAATTATTTCATTATCTTGGCACCAATGCTCACATACACAAAGAAAATCAAAGTTATTATCATTTGCAAAGTCATTAATCAATATGAGCTTGTTCTGTCTACCCTGAACATTAATATATCCTATTTTTGTATCAAAAGTATTGTTACATAGTGCATTGGAAACTGATTTGATTTTGTCCCTTTCACTATGCCTTATTGGGTAATCACATAACTCTTTCAACCTAAAAGCACTGGAGCTTCTCTGTCACTGTCTTTAGAAACATCCTCAGTAATACCTGGATCATGTATCTTGCTCTTATTATATGTTGGTCTAAACCCAAGAGGAATCACTTGCACTGGAGTCTTCTTGCATATTACATTTATTAATTTGTCCACCAATTTGCTCTTATCTTTTCTGATTAAGTGCAAGCCATGTTTGGTATGAGAGTTCCTATCTATAATAGTTCGCTTATATCTACCAACGTCACGTTTTTGAAAGCACTTACAGTCCTTTTTATGCTAAGATTGCACCTTTTCACTTCCTTGTTTACCACAGAGTTTTCATCTAAATCATATCGATTTGGTATATTTGCCACTAACACATTGGTATGATTTACGTTCACTAGACACTTGGCCAAGTTTCTTTTCACTTAACTGCTTTCATTCCTTGCAACGTTGTTTGTCCCGCCCATGATGAAAACATAATCTTTTGAGGTTAGGTTCCTACATTCGTTAGTATAATTCCTCAGTACTTCTTCAATCGGCGCACCTGGGAGCACTATGCCCACTGTCCTAAGATCTGGTCTTCGTTCATTTAGTATACTGCTTATATTCCTGCCATGGCTATCAGCTAGGATTTTAACTTTTCACTTTTGTTCGTTTCTTCTTACCTCGCCTTTCTTTGCCGATACTAGCACTTTCTTCTCCGGCTCATCTTTACCTTCCAGCGCCTTGTTGACCTCAGAGAGACTTGCAAAACTGTTTTTGCTTTCAAGTACAGCATTAAGGGTATCCTCGTGTGATAATTTTGATGTTTTACGTGGCTTTTGCCAATTTTTTCTAGTGGTGTGTGTGCTGGCCTCGGCTACCGTTGAGTATTTTCATTTAGTACCTGTTATATATTGGAGTTGTTTTCTCATAGCTTCATTTTCAGCTTTTAGTGCTCTAATTTCATCCTGTGCCCGTCGAGGGTCTTTGTTTAACAACCAACGATAGTTTGCAGAGATGCTATCGCTTTGGCTTCTCGGTTTCCAGACGCCCACATCACCGAGTTTGTATGTCGTTGAGGTTTTGCTGCATCCGTATTTCGTAGACTGCTATCTTCATTTCCGTGGTTTTCTGAGTCTCAGGGTACAAAGAGTTTGCATACACTCTTCTAATGAGAGTATACAGATATGTTGAAGAAGGCAGTTTTGAAATATTAATTTACATATATGTCTGTCATAATTTAGAGGGTATTAATGATATGCTCCCAATTTTGCAATAGCATATAATGTTTGGTACTGTGCCCAAGAAGTTAAGCATGTTCTTACAGCATGCTTATAACCTACACAGTCAGTATTTCACAAAGTCATGATGTAGGTTGCCTAGAGCATTTCAATTTAGAGTGTCAAATGATTATTGCTTTCTGCCATTTACTGATAAAATAAGCAGAGTAACAGAATGTTTTTCTTTCTTTTTTAATGGAAAAAATTATATTCCTTCTGGAAGGCCAAGCAACAGTCATTTTGTAAGAGTGTGTTTTGACACTATAAACTGATGTGCAGGAATGATTAAATTGTAATGAATAATGAAATGGCTGTTTACTTTGCAAAGTAGTAGCAAAATCTTTTTATTGATATTGGGAAGAATTGTTTCTTGAAAGTAACACACCCCTTTGATCAGTTTATTTTTAGTGATCAAATAATTTCCAGTCACAGGTTAGTATTTCTTGAACTCAATTAAAAAAACTATTTGTAGTCAGCTTTATTCACACTTTGTCATTTACATTTTTATTATTTAGGGACTAGTTTTGGAAGCTGTTGCCTCCATTTTCAAACTCAATGGAGGTGATGAAGCAGATGCTTCTATGATATATAGAAGCTGATGCCAGTACTAGAGTGAGAATAGAGAGTGCAGTGTGACGTTTCGATCTGAGTGTGGTTCCATGGGGAAGGAGTGGACAGGCCTTGGAACCATGCAGAAGCAGTTCACAGGTCAGTAAGTACAGTTCCGTACAGGAATCGGCGGGCTGTGGAACTGGCAGAGAAGCAGTTTATGTGTTAATATTGGAGTGGTGTTCAGAATTGGTGTTTAGTTCAATGTTAGAGGTGGACTTGTTTGTAAATCAGAAAGATTGTTAGCAGCACAAAGGGTGTGCACTAAAGTGACATGAATAGACACAGTAGAGATATTTGAAGTGTTGTATTTGTATACAGGAGAGACTGACTGTATGTTAGCATTGAGCAAATGATTTAGTGACAAATGAAGCAGTTTAAGGTGAACTTTTTCATTCTTTGTTACAATATTCTGGGCTGTTTGGTTGAAGTGTTCCTTATGATTTACTGGGAAAAATGTGAGTAAGTTGAGGAATTTGGTTCAATCTGGCATGCTGCCATTTTAGCTCAACTGAAGTTTCATGGTTCAAATCCAAGTTATTGCATTAAGTTTTTTAGTGTGATTCTACCTTTCTGGGGATGGTCATATTTCCAAAATAGCAAATCAAATGTCTTAGCTCTGTTGATTTTGGATGAGAGAGGGAGCAAACATGTGTATTAATAACGTCTCCTAAGGGTGGATCCAGTTGAATTACTCAACTACTTTTGCTGACCCATGTGTATAGTACTACATAGATAGCAATGCAACTGTTTTAATTACTTATCAATACCTATTGTTAAACATGATAATCTTGTCTCATACTTTTGGAAATACCACAAGAAGGTAGACATTCATTACACTACTAAACATTATATAGTATATTTTTAAATGTATGTTCTTACCATAGCAGTAATTATAAAATTATTAGCAAAAAGATACCTCTGATTAAGGTCATCAGTGGAAAAGACCTTTCCTGGTGAATGTTGCCACAAGCACTTTGCTGTTGGACGAGGAGAGCTGATCCGGCAGCCTAAAGTGACTCTGTGTTCTGGTGCAGACCAGAGGGCAACCATCACTGACTCTGAAAGCCAGAACTTTGTAATGTAGTTCCACAGTAATTGTAAACTCTGTTTGAAATAAAGAACTGCTTTCAAATCTGAGAACAAAGTAATTCTAAACATTCTAGATTAATAAATTAGTATATTTAATATGAAAACGATAAGTTTAGTCACTTAGAAATCAGCATTAATATGGAATAGTAAACATTATTAGGGTCTAGAATCACTTACAGTTGCATAAGGTATTATCAGCTCCATACAATTATTTAACCTGATTCAAATATTTATTCAGTTTATCTGAGAGTACAAGCAACTGCACTGGGCCAAACAAATACTTGTAAAGTAAATAGAATACATTACTAAGCTTCATGGACTTAATTCACTTGTCCTCTGAATAAACTGTAGCTTTGCTAAAATTATGCAAAGTAAATAATACATTTTATGGATTATAAATACATTACCCTTTTGTATATATTGAACTATACATTGCAAAACATCAATTCTTTATCACACTGTATACCCTCAGCTCCTTTAAATGCCTAAGATTGGAAAATTTTCGAGTATGTAATTTTTTTTTACTTAAGCACATACAAAAGTAAATATTTAATAATTATCTTCAATTTGGAATTACATAATGGAGAAAGGAAAAAAAATCAATGGTCTGATATGAAAGTTTGATCCCCACACCATTAGCTTTGTAACTATCCACACCATAGCAACATGTCAGCCAACATTGATTTAAACCACTATTGCTGATTTAAACTTACAAGTGTTTGAGCAAACAACGTATTTTCTTATTTTTCAAGATGGATGATTAATGCATAAGCTGTATAACTGAAACTACTGTCTGTAAAGCAACAACGTTTGATGGAAATGAAAGCTTGGCTATTTGTGTCTCAGAACAATTGCAATGATATGAGACTGACTGCTTATGTATTATGAATTTGTTCTTGGCTTCAAAATGGTATATATCAACATAAATCTAAAAACTCATGTAGAAATGTTACATGATATCATAGCAAATAAAGGAAATAATAAATAAGCACCTCTACATATTCCATGAACTCAGAAGGAACTTGTTTTCATCTCAAGTTAAGAGCCGACGATGCGAACGATGCTTCGCGAAACATGTCCTCAATATAGGTACATAAGTGAAGCCGATGTGTAATAAATACAACTCATCTATAATTTAATAATTATTTCGCTTCACTGTGGTGTTCCAATACAGTTAAATTTCGATATTCTGAAAGTAAGTTGTGGTTGATACTATAACATAAGATTTATCATGGAGATACTTAATTCACTTAGAAGCAAAGTAATCAAATAGGAAAGATTTGCCTTTACAGTAATGATATAAGTGTACAGAGAAATGTTCATTGCATAAATAAACAGCAAAGTTACACAAAGTATTAATGAAGGGTGTAATGAGCAGTTAATAAACTGTGTCTGTTTCACTAGACTCTAACTACAACATAAGTTCAATGGAATTAGAAGAATTCTTAGCAGATTTCAATCATGTGCAGGTCTTGGTGGAATTATTCTATCTATTACATCCAAAACCAGAGTGGGTTAGCATTACCAAAATTGTTATATCAATAAACATGCAAAGTTGAAGTAGAAAACCTTACTGAAACTATCTTCCAAATAAGAGGAAATTAAATTATAAAGTACTAAAATAAGTAATGATAAGTAGTATATTAACTGCTTCTCTAACACCTGACAGTTGTCTTAATATATTTAATAATTTGCAAATTATATTTAATTAAATTGTAATTTTCATTATTATGGTAAAATTATTTCCAGTGCCAAAGCATTACCTTTGTCTATACAACATTCATAAATCTAACTGAACAGATTCTGTACATTAGTTCTATTTTTATTCTCTGTAAAGAAGTATGCTAGAGAAATACAGGATTCAGAAAGAAGAGACTAGAAATGTTATATATGTACTTATTTTCCTTCAAAGGTTAATATTGTGTAAAATGTGTTTTTATAATGAATATTTGTCTTCCTCTTATTTGTAACTGGCCAATTGAACAACACCTTAGTAATTTTTCTGATCTAGGTATCCCTGAAATTATAATTTACCCAACTGAAGCAATTTGGTCCTCTTGCATATTGTTTAAGATAAATGTACCTGTAAATGTAAAAACAACTTATGTGTCTTTGGAAATTAGTAATCTTCCAAAAAGTCTTCAAAGAGCACCATATTACTTTGGCTCCACGAACAAATTTAGTGTACAACATCTTTTGAAATCACATAATACAAATGAGCTACCCACTAACAGGAAATCAGGTGTGTACCGGATAAACTGCAAAGGCTGTGACAACTTTTACAATGGAAAAACTAAAAGGTACTTGAACATTTAGGCTTAAAGAGCATTTTAGGAACATCAGGAACAAAGAAATAGATAAATTGGTGGTGGCATACCATTTTTGGAAGGAGAATATATAGGAGGAGAAATCCACATATTAAAAAGTGTCCAAGGTCCAGCTGCATTAACCATGTGGGCAGAATCTTCATAAAGAAATATGAAAGAAAATTGTTTAATTTTGACACTACTTTTGAAGAAAACCCAAACTTCAAGTTCATCAAGATACCAACAGAGACGCACCTATCTCCTCCAGTGAGTTCACCAAACCAACATCTATTAGTCGACAACAGCTGATGATGTTAGGAAGATCCTAACGAAACACGTTCTAGATAAATACTAGCAATAAGCGGAGCATTGAGTATTAGGTTTTTTTGTGTTAAATCCCTTTTGATTATGTAACTGTTCCTCAAAACTCTTAAGCATATTAGTGTAAGGGACCATCACCTCTCTAGCTTCATTATTTTTGTCAAGGTATCCACTGTAACAGGTAGGTATGAAGGGCATGCCAAAAGAGTTTAGCTCTGTCACAATATTGCCATGGGAGGAAGTTGCCATTAAGTGCATCTGATAGCCTAATGCTTATTTAGGATGGCCTGGTAAAACAATTGTGATGTCTGTAAGCATTGAGCCATAAGGGGTGAGAGCACTACATCATCTGTTGATCATTGGGTTATCAAAGAAGGAGCTGTCCAGATGTGACTTGACCAATGATCTATTACGATTTTTAAAAGGGGTTAGACCCCAAGCAGAGCCACCAAATTTTGTCAGAAACTTTTGGTTAACCTGCTCCTTCACTGGTCACAGTTAGAAACTGGTTTCATAAAGTTCAAAGTGGGAGAGAATCTTTAGAAGATGAGCCTCATTGCAGGTAGGTCACAAACTGCATTTGTGTCCGAAAACATCAAAGTTGTGAGGAAAATGGTGAAAGAAAATCTACTGAGATAGATAAGACTTAAACATTGGATCAACAGCAACACAAACCACTGTGAATCAACATCTTGGTCTCACCAAGAGATGTGTGCATTGTCTCCCACATTCCCCTACTAATCATTAAAATGCAGTTCGGGTGAATTGGTGTGAATTTATGCTGCAAAAAGTTTAACTCTGGTGAAAGTCAGGATGTATATCTATAACATTGTTATAGGCAATGAAATGTGGATATATCTTGTTGATCCAGAAACTAAACATCAGTTGCATGTCTGGTGTTTTGAAGATGAACTACCTCCAACAAACTAAGGTGGGGCTGAAGTATTGGGAAAAAATGGCCACCTCTTTTATCTCAATAAAGGGTGACATAGCAACCATTCTACTTGAGAACCAATGCACAGTCAGTGTGCTATGGTACACCAAGTGCTGCCTTTCAGATGTCATCAAGCGGTGGAAAGAACAGCATCCAAGGTCATGGAAGGAACACTATGACAATGCCTCTTCTCACACTGCTGCCAGAATGATGGATTTTCTGAAAGAAGAGAGCATCAGTATCCTACCTCATCCACCTTAATCACCAGACCTGGCCCCTGTGACCTTTTTATGTTCCCCAAAATAAAAGAATGTCTGCCAGGGTACCAATTTACGTCAGATGGTGAAGCCGATAGTGCATATTTGAAGGCTGTGAACAATCTTGTAGAAAAAGTGTGGCTAGAAATGTTTGCAAAGTTGTTTGTGCAAATGAATAAATATATAAGTGTTGCAGGGGATTACTTTGAGAAAATGTAAAGAGTTTTGAAATTTTTTTGCATTTTTTGGGGGACAGCTAAGAACTTTTGGCATGACCCTCATACTTGTGAAGCAAGTAAAATACAAACTTATCCAGAAGCTACCTTTTGGTGGCCATCTCCAGTTATAAAGAGATGATAAATCAAACTTAAATAAAATCACAGGGCTAATCAGAGTGTTGCATGGGAGATGTGCTTTAAATTGGAAACCAGTGAATGTTAGCTTCTAACACTCTACATCACAATTATCTGAACTACTGCATCACAACTTACACAGTTTCTTTCATATTGAAATCACTCATACATTTATTTCAGGAAATGAGGTTTAATATGATATCATTAACAGGGGAAGCAGAGCTTTCTAACTCGTTTTCAGACTTTACCACTGATAAAAATATAGAATATTATTTTAGTAGCATACCTGGTTGTAAAAGTGTAACTTTGGTTGGAGGGGCTGATGTAAAATGTAATTCATCTGTGCTGCGAGCAGAGCATATCCAAATTCCTTGCTGTTGACTCTGGACTGCATTGATTACAATGCTGCAGTCAGTGCTCATATTTCCTTTTGGAGGAAACTGTTTCAACACAGAAGCTGTTCCATTTGGATCATCAAATGATTGCCATGACCATTGGCATTCTTTTACTGATGCTGCTGTGATACAGTGCAGGGTAGCTGAACTTCCAACAGGAACTTGTACATCTTGAGTTACCTCCATGAAATTCACTGGCTCTAAAAGGGAAAAAAACAAAGAAACATTAAAGTCATAAGCATTTTATAGAATGAAGTTTATTTATAACTCAAGCCTTTTTATCTTCTAATATTTTAAAATATATTTATGCTGCTGTCATTTAAATTTGTTCCTGCAGTTAAAAGGAGTTTAGATATTTCACGCACATAATAAAGAGTACAATGTGCTATTTGATAAACCATGGCAGTGTAAGTTAGTAAGACTTACTTGACTTAATTCCTCTTGTCCCTTTTGGGGCATAGGGCATCTATGAAACGTTTCCATTCTTCTCTACTCCTTGCAATGGCCTTGACTTCTGCCCAAGTTTTCCCTTTTTCTGTCACTTCTCCTACAACTGTTCTTTTCCATGTTATCCTTGGGCGACCTATTTTACGTGCTCCTTGCGGATTCCAGTCAATTACTTCCTTCTCTATTGACCCATATTTTTCTCTGATGCTGTGTCCTATCCAGTTCCACTTCCTCCTTTTAATTTCCTTCTCAACTGGAGATTTTTTAGTGATTTTCTATAGCTCTTCATTTGTAATAATATTTAGCCACTTAATGTTGCATATTCTTCTCAAACATCTATTAATAAAAGTTTGTAGTGAGTTTAAGATACTGTTAGTGACTCTCCATGTTTCACATGCATATAATAGCACTGACTTAACATTTGTATTGAATATTTTTATTTTTGTTTTTCTTGCAATATTTCTGTTCTTCCATACTGGGTACAGTTGTATAAAGGCTCCATTGGCTTTCTTTATTCTTTGTTTGACATCCTGATCTGCTCCTCCATCCTTAGTAACTTGACCTTCCAAGTATGTAAAAGATTCCACTTGCTCAATTTCCCCAGTTTCTATAGTAAGTCCTTCTTTTATTTTTGCATTTATTCTCATTTCTTTAGTTTTTTTCACATTTATATTAAGTCCAGCACATTTTGCTTCCTTTTGCAAATTTACCAGTTTCCCTTTCATATCACTAAATCTTACTGCCAGTAAGCAGATATCATCTGCGAAGTCCAGGTCTTCTAGTCTCTCTCTAAAATTCCATTGTATCCCCCTCTTCCGTCCTCTCAACATCTTTCTCATTACATTGTCTAATACTAGTAGGAATATTGTTGGTGAGAGTATACAACCTTGTCTTACTCCGTTTGTGACATTTATATATTCTGATAATTTTCCTTCTTGTAATACTTTACACTTGAATCCCTTGTACATGTCCTTCATTATATTTAAAATTTTATTTGGTATCCCATATTCATTTAATGTTTTCCACATTTCAACTTGTTCTATCGAGTCAAAAGCCCTTTCGAAGTCAACAAATGTTAGATACAAGGTTGTCTGCCATTCTGCACTCTGTTCTATAATAATTCTGAGAGTATTGATTAGGTCAAGTTAGTAAGAATAATTATATATTCCTCTTTTGCTATTTTAAAATAAATGTTATGAAAAGAGCATAAATTTGTATTAAAAAGGTCTCATAGATTTCAGAAATTTATCTTTGGGTATGCTAGGAATACTGAACACATCATTCAACATCACGAATTTTCAAGAATGTAGAAAAACAATGTACGGAAAGTTGTAGGGTAGAAAGGTAGTACCAAACTAAGCATTTTGAGATTAGGATCATGCGGTCACAGATGCACTAATGATAACAGGAGTCCTGCATGGACATAATTGAAATCTTACTGTATGAAGCATCGTCACTTACCACTCAAAATGAAATGTAACACAAGAAAAGTGTGCACATATTGTCTCAAGTAATAAGTAGTAATACACTTTCAAAGGGAAGCGCTCTCCTTTGTTGCTGGGTTGTAACCATTAGCCAACAAAAGGCGATCCTCATAAACAGGAAGAAAGGCAATGGAGCCATATTTCTGGTTCCTTTATTTCCTGCAGACACATAACTTATAAACCCAAACCTCAAAGTATATAAGACCTTTGACACAGGAGTAGGGCAGATGTGTCATGTTTTGGATAAAATTATACATGCATGTACTGTACTGTCTGTACTCACTTACTCAGTAAATTCAGAATTCAGCATTATCATACCATTCAGAAATCTTCAAAATACAAATGTAGCATAGGCATGCCATGTATGAGCGGTTAGACTGCTTGGCTCTCACCAAAGCCACCTGGGTTTGATCCCAGGCAACCACAAAATGAGATTTGTGATGGAAAACACGGTGCTGGGGGCTTTCTCCGAGATCTCTGGTTTCCCCTGCCATCTCATCCCACCGGTGCTCCATCTTCATTTCATGTATCATCACTGCCACCGCCTGCGGTACCGCATATAGTAAAAGCGAGCGTTAAACACTATACATTCATTCTATACAAATGCAGTATTCAAGATCAGACAGATTTAGAAACAGTGACAATTACTATACAAGAGTGTGTTTGTTTACATCCAAACAGGCTTTACAATCAGGGACTATAACATGATGAATTTAATGTTCATTCATATAGAGCAATAAAGAAGCTTCTGCAACTCCTTGTTTCTATACCTAAAATGTGCTGAGCACAATAGCTGTTTGCAAGGCATTGCAGTTTGTCATCACTATCCAGTGGGTGAATGAATTGGGTATTTCGGATCCATTTGGGAACATTTCCCTAAGTTTCTCAGAGATGGCATAAACTGTTGATCAGTGCCCTTTAGTACGTTCCTGTCCGAACATGTTCAGTAGTTGTACAGACTTGGAAGAGTTTGGCTGCTTGTGTGTATTCTCTAGTGTGTGTTGTGAGTCTATAGTACCCAACCCATACAATTATTCAAGATGGGGGCACAAAAGCAACAGCACCGTAATTTTTCACCGTAAGTGAAGCACCGTAATTTTAGAGTAACAAACAAAAAACATTGAAAATACGCAATATGGTGATTACACCAAAAGCAAAAACTGCAAATGTGCTCGCAGAAGTGAAGATATGATGGAAAACACACTAGAAAGACAAAAATCAACATAAAACTGGGATCAGCAAATGAATCATGAAACAAGACACGTGGATGCAGCGGAAGGAAAGAAAAAACATATCAGCTCTTCTTTAGAACATGTCCCGTAAGAAATTTGGTCAGTCCAAACATTGGAGCCTGGGACTCAAGTACTTACGATAGTAAGTTGCCACAAACGGTGTATGTCGGATGCGAGAGCCCCTAATGGTTTACCGGGGAAATATACGAGTCAAATGGAGAATTTAATGTTAAGATGGCACGTTGGCCATGGTAGCTCAATGGGTTAGAGCGCTGGACGGAAATTAGGAGATCCATGGTTCATATCCCGGCCATGGCATTGAATTTTTCATGTTGTCTCTATCCATTAAAAGTCCAATTTGCAGAAATTCAAAATGCTCTTTATTTTTGTAGAAAGTCACTTGTACAACTCTGATATCAGCAGAATGATGTAACACACACAAACGCAATCTTCCAGGCCGTCTGCACAATGCTCACTAGCAACTTCATTCACTCTCTCCTCAGCTGTCCGTGTCCCTTATTTATAGACGAGCTGCCGGTTTCTCGAAAATTACAGAACAAACATCATCTTTCACAGTGGCGAGGTAAGGAAAAAAATTGTCCAGACATAACTCCGTCTCCCCCTCTTCGCCTCTCCCTCATGTAGTGCCAACCAGTCACACGTGTGGGTGTGGCTTGGATGCTATCTGTCTCTTTTTTTCCTGCCTGCTGGCTTGCCGTTACTTCGACAATTGGGTGACAATATCTACTTTTGCCCTTTGTTTCCTGTTGTTTAAAAGTGAGATAAACAAATTTAAAACTTCCAATGTGCTTACCTGGAATGTATACTGTAAGTCTGGCTGCAGGTGCTGCTAGAATGGTTGAATTAGGAGCTCCTTTCACTGTACATCCCCATAAGCCTTCTTGCTCTACTGTAACACTACTAAAATTTATACTACAATCTCTCTTATATTTTCCAGAAGGAGAAAATTCCTTAAACAATATTTCAGTTTTGTTAGGCTGACTTAACGATCTCAAAGTCCATTGGCATTCTTCTACTGCAGAGGTTGTAAAACATCTTAAGGTTACTGATGCACCAGCTGGAGCTCTAACATCTTCAGGCCTCTCAAGGAATTTTACTCTTGCTAGATCAACAAGAAACATACAATGTTTAATTTTCAGTGTATTTTTGGAAGCAATTTCATGTTTTACTTCAGAAATACAAAGCCAGACTACAGGTGCTATTTATGTCAAATTATTATTAATATCATCAGTAGACATCGGATTTATAGGCACTAAAAATGTCTAAAATAAAAGCATGCATTTATGCTTTAAAAATCTTTAAAATATGCAAATATGCACTACATTTATTATATATACATAGTGAATTATTTATTTATTTTAATTGACGTCCTCCATCATTAAGTCATATTGTACGATGAGTGAAATGGATGACATGAAAAAATTTGGTCTACCGGGGAAATATATAAGTCAAATGAAAAATTTAATGTCAGGATGGCACGTTGGCCATGGTAGCTCAAAAGTTAAGAGCGACTGGATGGAAACCAGGAGATCTGTGGTTCAAATCCCAGCCATGGCATTGAATTTTTCATGTTGACTTTATCTATCAAAAACCTTAGCTTATATACAGCTAGTGTGGAGAAATGATTAATTTCTATCAATTAACTAAAATAATAACCTTTGTTTGCTTTGAGGAGTGGCTATATTTTGTAATAATGCTAAAAGAGTTGATGATAAAATGTTTGTAAATGTTTATGTTGGAGTTACATATTGCCTTTTTTATGTAGTGTACTTAATTTATAGATTGCATGTAGAAGTAGAAAATGTGGTTGTGATATGACAGGTCTGAGATTCCTTAAAGACAAATTTATTTTCTCCTGAGATTTTTTTGACTGACGATGTGAACAAGGATTCGTGAAATCAAATTCAATTAGAAAGAAGAATTAACATCATTTTCTTAAGATAAGTGAAGTTTTCTGTTACAAATATTTATATTTGTGTAATTTCCTTATTGTTCTTTGCATATGGTCCTGGAAAATTTTTATTTAGAGATTATTTCATGTATTTACTTACATATAAATAATGAAGAACTTATGCCAGGAGGAGACATTTAAAGTTATTTATATTAAATTCAGTGGTAAATGGTAAGCTAACCTGCAGGAAGGAGTGTTAATGTTGCGGGTGATGCAACAGTAAATGCTGAATGAGTGTATAGCCTCACGGCACAGCTCCATAAACCTTCCTGCTCTTCTAAAATGCTTTTAAATCTGAAACTGCAGTCTCTGCTCTCATCTCCAAAGGCAGGAAATTGTTTGATAACCTTTGGTACTTCAGTACTATGATTTAGTGGTTGCCAAGTCCATTGGCAAAGCTCTACAGCTCTGTTTGTAACACATCGGAGTAAAACTGGCTCTCCAATTGCTACTTGAATGTCTTGAGATAGTTGGACAAATGCAACTCCTGTAAAATAAAGGTGGTTAATTAAAATCTATTGTTCTATTTTAGATACATTCTTAAGGAAGTTAGTTCAATTATTCTACTTAATTAAAACTCAATACATACAAGATGAAAAATATCTGCAAACTAGCAATATTACAAATGTTCAAATGCTGTCATAAAATAGTTACATAAATGTATATAAAATGGTACCTAAGTGCATATGCTTTGGGAATAAAGGCACCATATTCTGTGTCTGGTTAAGTTTTACATAATCTTATGAAATGGATCTTGGTAAACTTTCAGCTCCATGGACTAAACTTTTTGCAGCACTCATTATTCATCACTTTTTTTCATTATTTTTGTAGTCCTGAGATGTTATAAATGATTTTAAATTCTCAAGAAAAGAAACATTGAATAAAATCAAATCAATAAAGCAAAGTAAATAACACGAAGTCCCATTTGTTCTAACAATAGAATAGAAGCCTAAAATACTGCTCATTTGAATTTAACATGGGTAAAAGTGTGCTCCAATTAAAATATATTGTAGTTAATTATTTTATTTTATTATTTTTAATTGGAAAGTTGAGATAAGAATATTCCGCAAATACAGGTTCTGCAGTATAATTTTAACCATCACCCTTGTTCATTGACACTGACCGCTGCATTCCAGGAAAGAAATGATACCACCATTGTTGGCCTCTGGCCTTGACTGTTGTCTCTTTCACTAGCTCATACATATAATACTGTGACTTTGTGGGTTCGTGAAATTAAAAGTCCAGTTGCACAAACTTAAAATGTTCTTTATTTCCACCGAATTACAGTTGGTTCACTTACAAATCACAGCAGGATCACGTATCACACAGAATTACGTAACACTCCAATTACGCACTCACAGTTGTGTACAACTCTCTCTAGAGCTGACTAAAAACTCCTCTGATACACGTACGGTCTTCCAGTCCGTTCACTAGCACTGCGCTCTTCACGACTGCTCGCCAAGAACTGACTCTTGGTTGCATCGTGATTCTATTAATAGGTGGCTAAATGGTTCTAGAGAATTCTTTACCATTGAGAGGAAAGATATTCCAGAGACTTAGTGCTCTTTTGGATGGCAGGAGGAGGGGGAAACGAAGATTCAGCCACCCCCGTGGTTTACCCTCTCTCCACCCTGTCATGCCTCCGCAGGTGCCAGCTGACCAGTGAGGGTGCGGCCCTGATGCCACACGCAACCCTCCACCGGCCATCCCCTCCCGCAGCCAACCGCAAGTTTGCCGATTGGGTAACAATACTGATTAATGAAATCATGCACTGCAGGTGGGTGGAGAGGGGGAAGGTAGTGATGTACCCTGCATCTGAGACACAGTCCTGCTAATTCACAGTTGCTATTTTGTTCCCTGCACATTGCATAAATTAATTATGCTGTCAGTGTACTTTGTAAATTAGGATCCAAAATATTACACAATCAGAGCCGAGAAATTGTTTGAAATACATGAAGAAAGAAGCTAAAAGCAAAGAAATGGTTATATCAGAAGATGTTTTCTAAAGGATTTGAAAAGCTAAAGAGCATATCAGATGACACAAGAGTGTGAGAAAGAACAGTGAAAAGAATTGTTAAAGAATGCAAACAATATGGAAATCAGAGCACATCTTTGTAACCCTAAGTAAAAAGCACAGCGTTCCAAAATGAGTAATAGATCTAGATGACCCCGACAAATATGTTGTTAGAAGAAGGATTCAAAATTATTATATTCATGAAAAAGGTGCTCCTACAATAGCTTAATTACTTGTTATTTTAAGAGAAAGCATTAACATTCAGGGCAGTTAGTCATCTTAAAACAGAATTGTGAGAGAACTGTGAGTTTTAAATGGAAACAAATTAATAAAACAGAAAATCCTTATAGAAAAGCACAACATTTGTTCTAAACATACCCAGAAAAGAAGACAGTCTATCTGGTACTGAGCAAGGTTATAATGTGGGGGTAAATAATGTCTCCAACAACCACATTAGTTTGGGCTTCTACTGTCTTGTGAGGACTGAAGACAATCCTGTTTGCTATAAGTGGTACAAAGCTGTATCACTTTTCAACATAATCTTTCCCACGCTCAATGCAAGTCCTCCAGGCCTTACAAACTGCATAAATGCCTTTAGAAAAAAATTCATTAGGTAGTCCGCACAACCTCTTATGCACCGCATGGCATACCTCTTCATCGGAATGGAACTTCTTTCCTCCCATTACATCTTTGAGTGGTCCAAACATATGGAAATCACTTGGGGTAAGATCTGGTGAGTATGGTGGATGAGGAAGACACTCAAAATGCAGATCTGTGATTGTTGCAGCTGTTGTATGGGCAGTGTGGGGCCTTGCATTGTCATGCTGCAAAAGGACACCTGCTGAATGCAATCCACATCACTTTGATTTGATTGCAGGCTGCAGATGATTTTTTTAGGAGATCTGTGTATGATGCACTGGTGACAGTGGTCCCTCTAGGCATGTAATGCTCCAAAATGACGCCTTTTTCGTCCCAAAAGAGAGCATAACCTTCCCTGCTGATGGTTCTGTTCGAAACTTCTATGGTTTTGGTGATGAGGGATGGTGCCATTCCTTGCTCACTCTTTTCGTTTCCAGTTGGTGGAAGTGAACCCATGTTTCATCCCCAGTAACAATTCTTGCAAGGAAGATATCACCTTCCCGTTCAAAGCGCCGAAGAAGTTCTTCACAAGCATCAACACGTCATTCACTCATTTCAGGAGTCAGCTGCCGTGGCTTTCATCTTGCAGACACTTTGTGAAACTGGAGCACATCATGCACAATGTGGTGTGCTGACCCATGACTAATCTGTAAACATGCTGCAATGTCATTCAGTGTCACTCGGCGGTTTTCCTTCACTATGGCTTCAACTGCTGCAATGTTCTGTGGAGTCACAACTCGTTGTGCCTGAACTGGACGTGGAGCATCTTCCACTGAAGTCACACTATTTGCGAACTTCCTACTCCATTCATAGACTTGCTGATGTGACAAACATGCATCACCGTACTGAAACTTCATTCATCGATGAACTTCAATAGGTTTCACACCTTCACTACACAAAAACCGAATAACAGAATGCTGTTCTTCCCTGGTGCAAGTCGCAAGTGGGGTGGCCATATTTATACTGATACTGTGACGGTATGTAGTAGTAGTAGTAGTAGTAGTAGTAGTAGTAGATTTATTCATCCGTTAAGTCAATACAATGACATTGGATACGTCAATACAAATATTTAGAACAATACAAATAATATAAGTATAAAAATAAAAAAAAAATAAGTTGCATCAAGTGTAATTAATAAGATCTAAGCATGAACTCATAAATATATATAGTTGCATGGCTCTACAACTACACAGCATTTAAAATGCATCACAAATATATACAATTATATGGCCAGCTACAGTGTATCTAGAAATTCACCTATATCATAATATGAATCACTTAATAAAATTTCTTTCAACGATAGTTTGAAACACCTCATGGATTTTATGTTTTTCAGATTGGCCGGTAGTTTATTATACAGAGTGACTGCTGAATATCTAACTCCTTTGGAATAAAGTGTAGTTCTATGTGTTATTGTTCTTAAGTCTGTTTTACCTCTGGTGTTATGATGATGTATTTGATTATTTGTGGTGAAATTTTCAAGGTTTTGTTTTGTATAACATAGCAAACAGTATATATACAGACTGGGCAGAGTGCATCTGCACTACGCTGCCACCTACAGGCCATTCTGCATACTGTTTGTAGCATGCTTACCAACTTATAGGATAACGGCATGAAATTTTGATTTGTTATTACAAATTTAAGGTTTTCATTTGACTCACCCTCATATAGGTGTGTTGATGCAAAACATATTTGAAGCATAATGCATTGTTGTAAGTTAAACATTCTGCATTACCATTTGTTAATACTTATTAGTCATTCTAAAAAGTAACAGATGGCTCTTTTAATATTATCTGTTCAAGAAGTTACACCATAAACACAGAGGGACATGCTAAAGCTGATATGTAGTTGTATAGTCAATATAATTCACTCTTAGATATCTCTCTATTCCGTGTGTTATTTGTTATTGTCAGCCAATTGCGTGGTTTAGTGGGAGAGTGAGCTATTCTACAAAAATTGTAAAAATAAATGTTGCAACAGAATAATGACATCATCTCTGATTTTATTTGGGCTCTAAATCCAAGTGGGTTGCTCCTTATGGCCCTCCTTCAAGCATTTCATAAAGTTACAGTGAGAAGGTGTGCTATCCCATAGCTGTCTCATTTTCATTTGTGGATGGGTTAAGTCACTCTCTCACTAAGCCAGTCGACTGCAGTGTGGAACAAATGAGATAATATGCAAATGCGACATTTATTTACACACTGATACCCCTTGGGATAGCAGATATTGCACTTTGCACTTGTACAGAATACTTATTATTAATCATAAGCAGAATGGGTATAATTTAATCTGATGCTTGTCCTTTCTAGTGAGTTGAGGTTCCGGCTACGTACAGTCCGCAATAGACTATTGTGCATTAAGAAAGATATCCTATTAGTTACATTTTGGTATAAATATGTAACTATGCCTTCTTATTATTTTATAACAGTAATTAATATTTCTTATAATACTTCCTATTGATTTGTTATATTTACTTTCAATTAATGAACATTAATAGTAATTAATATCTTAATGTACATTATGTGTTCTGGGCCTATAACAATATACTCTCTTTCTCTGTCTCTTTGTTAATCAAAAGCAACACACTATGATTAACAGAAAATATACTTGGTACTTCGTAGCAGAATAGAAAATGAGTGGTTGGAGACAACAAGCCTTGTGTGCAGGGATATTTTGAGTAGACAGAAGCAGCTAAAATGGGAGTTGTGTTCACTGCTAATCTGTTGTTTGTTGTACGTTAGTTTACTCTGTAAGAAAATTAACTAATAGACTTTGAAAGGTACTGAAGTACAGAAAATAGTGAAGAGAAGTATAATGAGGAATTTGAAACCATTCGACACCAACACTAACCATTTACAGACTGCAAATAAATTTCATCATAGAAGCTCTAATTGTGATGTGCCAGTGACTGTCGCTACACCTAACAAGAAAACTATCACTATGCTCATACCTGTATTCGCTTTAGAGTTTGACGACATCATCTCTGCTCTATTTAGGTCCTGTGTACCAAACATCTACTGCAGAATAGAATTGCAATGCCTAAAACTGAAGCCTGAAAGGTGCCATATGCGACCACTTGCAAGTAGCTGCAAGTGAGCTCTGTGAGTGCATTCCTTACATATGCCTGTGTGTAGATGCTGACCACAGGGGTAAACAATATCTCCTGTACAATGCTGTGTTTATTCTGCCTATGCATATGTTTCTAGGTATTCTGGACTCATTTTCCAGCTATACTCCACACCCGATTTTTGGCACACAGGCCGCACATAGAGCAGAGATGATACCTTCAAACTCTCAAGTGAATACAGGTATGTGCATAAGGATAGTTCCCTTGTAAGAAAGCAAAGCTAATTGTTTGGGGATTTAGTATAAGACCCCTAAAACTACCATAGAAAGCTCCAGAAAAATGACATCATAGACAGGTTCTTGGGTCATCTGATTTCTAGATCTATGGATCTTTTTTCCTTTAAGGATGTGTTTTATTTCATTAGAAAGTTATGGCAAGAAATTGATGCAAATAAAATATAAATTGCAAAGCTTTTTTGAATGGAAATCTAGACTGCAGTACAGAGTATGAATGCTGATGTCAACAGTTGTATTATTACTGAACACTAACATATTACTGAATAAAATTATAGTATAGAACTACTTAAAATGACTTTTCTTTGCATGCTTCATTTGTCATCACCACTGAAAATCTGCTTCTTCCAATCTGCATAAGAACTGTTTCTAAAATATATTAGTCTTCACATTCAAAACAGACACAGTTAAAGTATTCATTTTTATTGGATGTGCTGGATATGGAATGCTCTAGAATGTGGATGACTTAATTGCCTCTCTGCAGAGACTTTGTTGCATTTATATTAATTTAATGTAAATGTTTAAAACTCATCGAAATTGTTTTACACTCACCAGAAAATATAGTAACCTGTACAGGGCGTGCTTCTGTAAACTTATCTTGTGATGAAAACCGTGCTCCACAGGTCCACAATCCATTTTGCTTTTCAGCAACATTATCAAAATGAACACTACAATCATTTTTGTGCTTTCCACGGGCCTCAAACATTTGAACCGCCACTTTTTCACCATCATCATTTGCTTTCCACATCCACTGGCATTCATGTACAGGTTGTTTTGTCTTACATGTTAGTAAAAGCGGTTTACCAACTCCAATTTCAGTATCATGTGCCAATTCTGAAAACTCCACTGTTAAACCAAAGCTGCATATTATTTCAAATGTTTAATAAATGTGATAAGCTCAATTTCTGCTTATGTAATAAAGTATTCACAATAGATGAATGATTCAATTGAAATAATATTGAAAGTGCATGTCACTACTAATGATATCAGTTAAATATTTGAAGAACTAATTATTGATAATAGTTCAAGGAATGCCAGCTAAGCATGCTAATAATTTGGTGAACGAACTACACCAATAATGTTGCAGAGAGGTCAGTATATACATAGATGGGACTAACATGGTAATTTATTATCCTGAGGAACACCATAGTCAGGATGGCCAAAATCCCAATCTACAATCCAGACAAACTTGACTGGTATACATTGAGACTGTTTTCAGTAGAGCTCGGATTTGTATGCACTATAAAGTGTGAATATATGCATGCATTTACGCACTAAACATCTGCTTAATATGCTCTGAAAGCTTTACATTATGCATTTAAAATAAAGTTCATTATTTCAACTCTGTCACATTTATCAATTTTTAAGTAACCAAACAGTAAATTCTTAAACAAAAGCACTAAATAATATTTGGTAGTCTCTCTTTCAGTCTATTTTAGTATTAGTCATGCTTGTTGTGATAAATAATGAAACAGTTATCACCGTTTTCTGGAAGAAACAATTTTATTCTGTCACTTAAATTTTTTTTATATATTTCTATGAGCTGCTGTTTGTGGATGTTGCATAATCTATAATTGTTTGTTGCAGGTCACCTGCAATAATGGTATAAAAATAATATTGGTTTATTCTAGTTATATAAAAACAACAATCACTAACTCGAAACTTGTTTTGATTTTTAAAATATTCTGAAAACACAAAAACAAAACAAGTTTTAACACAACAAGCCATACTACACATAGCAGAAGAAAATGGATACAACAAAAGTCTTGTGTTTAAGAAAATTAGAAAAGCTACACTAAAGAAAATCATTAAGGAAGCAACCACATTTACAAAAGAAAAAGAAAGAAACAACAGTTCATTCACATATCGCCCAAAAACATCTAATAAATTTAAAAAGCTCTTTAAGAAACAAAGTATAATCTTGGCACCTACTAATGGAAATTCAATTGAAAAATTGCTAAATTCAAAAACAAAAGATGAAATCCCATCAGTTAACAGATCTGGAATATACAAAATAAGTTGTAAAAATTGTGAAAAATACTACATAGGTCAAACAAAAAGAAATCTAGAAACTAGAGTCAAACAGCACTTTATAAATATCAGACTGAAGCAAGAAGAAAAGTCAGTAGTAGCATTTCATTTTTGGAACGAAAATCATGACATTGATCCAAATCCAAAATTATTAAAAGGAGTGATAAACCAAAATAAACTAACAACATGGGAGAACATATTCATATTTCAACATAGGGACCGTGTAATGAACTTTGAAATCCCACCAGTAGATAATTTGACAAAGAAGTTCATAGTTCCACCACCAGAGAGAGGAGAGCAGACAACAACAGATGCTAGTTGGAGAGAGGTTGAAGATGGAGGCAACAGCCTTTGAAACTAGTCCCTCAATAATATAAAAAAGTAAGTGATGAGTGTCAATAAACCAACTACAAATAGTTTTATGATTAAGTTTCAACACACTTGCACAGTACTATATGTGTTGTTAAGAATAAGTTTTCCGTCAATCCATCATTCAATTTCCATCACAACAAATCAGCTTTACTGCTCTTCTCCTTCAGCATTCTAATATTCCCTTTCCTACTACTCATACTTCAGAAATTATGATTAGCAGTACATTAGTACAATTTTAGTTAATTGATGGAACTTAATCATTTCTTCACACTAGTCATATATAGGCTAAGGTCTTTGATAGATAGAGTCAACATTAAAAATTCTATGCCATAGCCAGGTTTTGAACCACGTATCTCCTAGTTTCCGTCCAGTTGCTCTAACCCATTGACCTACCATGGCCAACTTGCCGTCACAACATTAAATTCTCCATTTGACTCATATATTTCCCCGGTAAACCACTAGGGGCTCTCGCATTCGAGATACACCGTTTGTGGCGACTTACTATCGTTAAGTACTTGATTTGTATTATTAGTACAAATTTAAAGGTTAAGTGAAAACAATTTTTAATTTTTGAAGCTATTATCGTCATGGTGAACTCTAAAGATTTTCTGCATGATTGTTGATTGCTATTTAGTTCAGTTTGTTGAGTGGCATATTTTTATATTAGGAAGTGCTCATTGTTGATAGCTACGTTCTCATATTTGGCGACCTTTTATGAGTTTAGAAACATGTTACCTATACCCTACACAAATAGCAGTAAAAGAGGAAATTTCTCGTATCCTACTATTCTTCTTAAAACATTGGGGTGAAATATTTGTATGAATCATTACTGAAAAAGTAGAATATATGCATATATATGCATGTATTAATTAACTATGCACTAACCCCTTAAATATGCATTTATATGATGATGATTTGCATATAAGGGCGCTCAACTGCTCAGTCATCAGCACCCTTAGAAAAACTAATTCATGGCAATAGCCAGAGTTAAATTACTCAAAAAAAGAAAAATGAAAACTGCATTTATATGCACTATAAATAACTGCCTACAGATATGCATCTGTTGTCTACAACAGATGCTAGTTGGAGAGAGGTTGAAAATGGAGGCAACAGCCTTTGAAACTAATCCCTCAATAATATAAAAAAGTAAGTGGCGAGTGTCAATAAAGCAACTACAAATAGTTTTTACGATTAATTTTGACGTCACTGTTACTAAATTCCTCCAAGCACACAGACAAAATGACATTACTTATGAAATTCTATTTACAAATTTCTCAGCAATTTCTTATTAGTTAAAATATTTGTATTAATGTATAGCATTGGTACCTACCTTGGTTTATTTGCTGAACTATAAATTTTATTGGTGGAGCAGCTGTGAAATTATCTGACTTATTATGAGCACTGCATGTCCAGAAACCTTCTTGTTGTGGAAGGACACTGCTCACCCTTATACTGCAGTCATTATTGCCATTTCCATAAGCTGGAAAGGTTTTAATCACAAGCTCAGATACATTTCTCTTTTCTAAAAGGGATCTCCATGTCCATCTGCATTCTTCTACTGAATATTTTGCCTTACAGACAAGAAGCGTTTTAGCTCCTTCTTTTACAGTAATGTTCTTGGATACTTCGGAAAATTGAACTGAAAGAGAAAGTATGCACATTAAACATACTTAAATGCTATTATTAGTGTAAGTAAACTTTCAAATTTGTAGACAGTAATAAGAAATACTACTAAGACCAAGAAATGATTAATAATTTTAATGGGTGGTGTTTTGTGTTTTTTTACCATAAATTCATATTAATTTCACACAAATTTTTGGGGAAGAATTAATGAGAAATAACATGGCTCAAATGAAAAGTAACAGGTAACTAGATTAGCAAAACTGTTAAAACCCCTTTTTTCCAAATTAAAACATTTTATTTGAAATCAGCAGACAGTGGGTAACATGAATAAGATCAAATATCACACATCAGACACCGCCAAACTGCAGCATACAAGTTGTGATATTTTCGCTTTTCATACTTGTTCTACTGTCTGTCATAACTAAATTATAAGTAGAGAGAAATCTCTCACTCTCAGCGCTTGACATTAGCAACCAAAGACATTGAAGGGACTTTTCACAGAAATTGTGGTAAGAATCAGCTTTTGCCTTCAATGCCAAGAGTGCTGTTACTACATCTAATCTGTTATCGTTACCACCATGGCTTTGCTGTTCAACAATGTCACAAAGCTCTTTGTAATAATGCAGCAAATCAGAATCACAAGTAATACCAATGGTTTTAAATGCATTCAGTTGTTTAAATGCTGCCATTACATGATATAAATCACGTATACTTGATTTAGTAACTAGCCTAGAAGGTTCAAACAAATGATATAGCTTTTATGGTTATTATATCATCAGTTTCTTTTGCATAATGGAGTTTAATTTAGACAAAGTAATATGGCAGCAAACTTTTAGATTCTCTTCTACTGCTTTTCTAACACTGTGATCCATGATATGAACTACAAGTGCACTTACTCTGTTTCCAAAGTGACCACTCTCTAATATTTCACATTTAGTTCTCAGCAAGTTAATTCAGGATAAAACAAGAGGAGCCACAGTTTTTTTTTTATTGAAATTCTAATATTGGATCTGTTATCAATCTACAATTTTCAGAAACAAATATTATTGCTGTTGTACCTTTACAACATCGTCGCGGCGACGGGCATAAATGGGTTCGTGCGGCTTGTTTACACTAGGTAACTGATAGGCAGACAGTGTGGTAATAAAGAGCTTGCATAAGCAGATAAAGATGGCATGCAGATAAAGGTCTGCCTTAACAAACAAATTGAGATAAATGGAAATTTCTGGTGACATCTTGATTGATAGAGATTATTCGGTTTCTTGATTGTTCTGGAACAGTCTGGAATTATCAGATGAGGTATTTAAGGAAGCCGAGAGACAGTTGAAAACACAGTGGAGTCGTAAGCAATAAACAGCTGTAAAGTGCTGTAACGAGAGCTGATGTTGTAAACAGGTGTAATCAGAACGCTGTTGTGGTCATCGACCTTGGTAGATCGTGATTGTGTATGTGATGTAATACTGCTACTGTGAGTGTATTTCTATGCAAATAAAGAACATTTAGAATTTCTGCAAAATGGACTTTTAATTCTTTGAACCCACAAAGTCACAATATTGCAGCACTTGGCATCGCAAAAATGATAATTTAACAAATTTTGCACAGAAACTGAAAGCTTTCCTTTTAGAAAAGAAATAGACAATTGCATCAAAATAGCTAGCAATGCAAACTACTGAATTAAACAAGGTAGATCTGTGTGCCGATACTGGCTGTGGGAACAGTTTAGCTTTTAAATCTGGGTGGTTTTCAGTGTGGGATTGTTTGTATTCGTTTTTTAACTTTCAGGCATTTCGGAACACATTTTTAAGCCCTGAGGGATAACATTTTCATGTTAATGTAATGTCTGAGAGTAGCTTCCTAAAAGTTCAGTACCTTCTGAGTATCTTTAGTCAGCATAATAGGAGTTTTTGCTGTGCACATTGTGTTATCTAATAAATAACATTTCCAGTTAGCCAATGACAAACAGTTCTGAGTATCACGGACCAGTCGGATGCTGAGGTGTCAGTTTATTTTTGCACCGCTTAGCTGTTATTTCAGGGCGCATTGTATTGGCCTTGTTAAGTGTTAAATTTTATCTAGCTTTCATTAGATTTGTAAACATTTTTTTCATGGCTTCTAGCTTCATGCTATGAAGGCATGAATGTTAAATTAAAGTTTTATTTATGCAATTTGAAATAAATGTAAATTTTTCTCTGCAGACTAAAAATAATAGAAATATTATTCTCGAAAAAAGGAAAAATTTGCGAAAAAAATTGTTAAAAACAAAAGCTCTTGCTTCTGCCTATGATGAATATGATGCAAAAAGTCATGTGAAAAGACAAGGGCTATGATTGGCTCCTGTAGAATTGGCAGTTTCTGCGCTGTGGGATGGTGGACTTGGCAGTTTTTGGTTTTAACAAACTTTAACATTGAATTTTAGTGTAAAATGGTGGGTTTTGCTAGTTTCTGTCAATTTATAACGAAAGATCTATTCACTGTTTTTGAGTTTGATTTATGAGTCACTATGGTTACACTCAACTTCACTTACTATGTTGTTGTATAATTGAAACGTTTTCAAGATCATTCGATCTCATCCTCAGCTGTTTGGTGACTAAATGAACATTCTTCTTTTGTTATGAATATTTTTTCCCAAAAAACCGTGATAAAGTTATAAATTTTGAAATCCCGGCATTAAATGAAGTATTAAAACTTAGTGCCCCTAACACCAGATGGCAGAGGGATCGGAGCACCGTAATAGTGGAGGAAGAAGAATGTTCATTTAGTCACCAAACAGCTGAGGATGAGATCGAATGATCTTGAAAACGTTTTAATTATACAACAACATACTGCTTTTAATATTTATCTATTCATTGCTTACACAATGATGTATACAGCTCAAAAAGTCAAAAAAGTGGACTTTGTGGGTTGTGCATTTAGGTGCCTCATGTCAAGTATGCATATTTCCTAAGAGCAGAAAAGATATATGTATGTGCATTTAAATCCTGTCCTTAGTCATATTTACAGATCATTCAGAGGATATGCAGTATATCATAGAGTAACAGATGTCACATCAAGAGAAGCAAAATTTGAATTCAGTCATAAATGCTGAATATAGAGGAAAATATACTTCTCATTATCACAGAAAAGATTAAGTAGTAGTGTCTTACCTTGAGGTAGTGGTACAACTGTAATGTTTACTGGAGGTGCGATGTCAGTTATAGCTGTATCATATAAAAGCACTCTGCACCTCCACATTCCTTGTTGATCTAGTAGTATACCGTTGAATTTCACAGTACAATCAGAGTTATTCCTTCCATAAGATGGATATCTCTTTACTATGATAACGGTATCATTCAGTGATTCAAAATTTTCAAAGGATTGCCACAGCCATTGGCATTCAGCGACAGGAATTTTTGCTACACATTTCGCTATTATTTCTCCACCTTCATTAACCACTGCATCTTCAGGAACTTCCTTAAAAATAAAGTTATTTCCTAAAAAGAAAAAAAAAGTAGATTAGGTAGTTATATTACTATAAAAATTATTTGTGGTTGGTTTATTGACACTCGTCACTTACTTTTTCATATATTTATGAGAGACTAGTTTCAAAGGCCCTGGCCTCCATTTTCAATCTCTTCCCAACTGGCATTTGTTGTTATCTGCTCTCTCTGGTGGTGGAACTATGAACTTTTTTGTCAAATTATCTGCTGGCGGGATTTCAAAGTTCATTACGCGATCCTTATTTTTCCAGATGAATATGTTCTCCCATGTTGTCAATCTATTTTGGTTTATCACTCCTTTTAATAATTTTGGATTTGGATCAATGTCATGGTTTTCATTCCAAAAATGAAATGCTACTGCATTGGAATGAAAACCATGACATTGATCCAAATCCAAAATTATTAAAAGGAGTGATAAACCAAAATAGATTGACAACATGGGAGAACATATTCATCTGGAAAAATAAGGATCGCGTAATGAACTTTGAAATCCCGCCAGCAGATAATTTGACAAAAAAGTTCATAGTTCCACCACCAGAGAGAGCAGATAACAACAAATGCCAGTTGGGAAGAGATTGAAAATGGAGGCCAGGGCCTTTGAAACTAGTCTCTCATAAATATATGAAAAAGTAAGTGACGAGTGTCAATAAACCAACCACAAATAATTTTTATATTAATTTTGACGTCACTGTTACTAAATTCCTCCAAACACACATTAGTTATATTACATTTATTTTGCTAAACATATTATTTGTCTATCAAGATTATGTGCTGAAAATACATTTCTTACTTTTCATGATACAAGGCCTTGCTGAGAGGATAAGGTAATGCACTCACTTTCACTTTAATGCTTTCACTTTAATGTATGATGTTCATGACTGTTTATGAATTTAGTAAGCACATGCAGACAATTTACAGCCTCCAACGTTAAGTCATATCAGACGATGAATGGAATGGGTGAAATATGCTCAAATGAGTCCAGGGCCCATAGAGCTTAGTGTTTCTTTCAACTCACTCGGTTCAAATCCCAGCTATGGCATTGAATTTTTCAGTCTGACTCTACATTTCCACAATTTAGCCTACACACGGCCAGTGTGAAAGAACAATTAATTTCCATTAATTGACCTAATAGTGGTTAACTATAAAGCCCGGGCCTTAAAGTACTTACATGTTGTAAGTCACCATTAAGATAGTTGTCTCATGTGTTTATGAGAACTCCTAAGTGATTTACCGGGAAAAACACGAGTCAGTTGGAGAATTTAATGTCATGTCGGCACGTTGGCCATAGTAGCTCAAGGGTCAGAGCGGCTGGATGGAAACCAGAAGATCCATGGTTCAAATCCCGGCTATGGCATTGAATTTTTCAGTCTGACTCTATCTTTCCAAGTATAATCCCCCATAACACCAGTTTGTTTGGTAAAAGCTTTTTATATACTGGACTTTGCCTTTACAATGGCCTACCTGAACACCTAAAAAGCATACTTGCACTGCCTAAATTTAAATGCTGTGTGAAAAAGTTCCTGTTAGAACATTGTTTTTATAGTATAGGTGAATAATTTGAAAATGTCAACTACAGATGAATTATTATTATATTGTACATAGAGTTTCTGAATTTTCATTTCTAAACTTGTGTTGTGTATATGTTTATTGTATAATTTTTATTTATAAGTACTTGACGTGTCCTATATCATGTACTATGATCAAAAGGATGAATAAATACTACTACATTATGCTGCCATGTTATTTATAACATATTTTATGGGCTCAAATATTGTAATAGAAAAATGAATGCCCTCTAATAGAAACAAATGCTCAATTATCTTCAAATATTACAGATGTGCTAAACAGAAATGAATGACAGTATGACTCCAGTTCTGTCCAGGATAAGCATTAAAGAATAGATACAAAGTTTTGAGACTTGCCATAATTTGAATATTATGAAACAAGCAGGTGGAAACTTCACTGATACATTTCTTTGTATCTCATTTGGTGTATAAGTAAATGACAGAATTGTTGCACTTCATGCAACCAGCAGATTGGATTAGACCAGCTCTCTCAAGCTAGCCTAATCACTACAAGATCCACAAATTGATATTTTATGATGTGATAATATGAAGTCACATTTACTCCGATAAATTTGGAATTGAACAGTATTAGAAGTACTGGTTAGTGTCTTCCTTCAACAAGTGTAAAGAATGGTTATGGTTTACTGTGTTGTGCAGCTGTCACCATTACTTCTTTTCATCAACAGTTGATGGGACTATGATGAAATATGAGAAATTATTTATCTTCAGTTTTCTGGGAATAGCCTTATATTACCTATTATATTATACAAAGAAATGTGTAAATGCAATTCAACTATTTATCTGGACTAACAAGAAGTAGCCTGCTTTGGTACCGTAAATGGTAGCATGTCTGCCTCAAGTTCAAGAGGTCCCGAGTTCAAATATCAGTCAGGGTGTGTTACCTGGATAAGGCTTTTTCCAAGGTTTTCCTTTATCCTGAAAGACGAATGTCGGTAACTCTTAGCTCTATGGACTCTGGGCTCATTTGAGCATCATTTCACCCATTTCATTCATCGTCCAATATGACTTAATGTTGGAGAATGTAAATAAAAAGAGAAATAACAAGAAGTAGTTAAAAGAACATATTTTGTAAAAGAGCAAATATGGAAAATCCTGTGAATATAACACATAAGATTTGATTTCATTATTTTCTCTTAATCTAATGCAAATTATTATTTGGAGTTTTCCTTGCTTTGAAAGTCATGCCTTGCCCCTGGATACCTTATCTCAATTCATGATTCATGCACTTAAATAATAAAATTCTTTATAACAACTGATAATATTCACAACCTTTTTGTTTTAAAGTGTTAATATTTTACGGCCCATGTTCATAGAGGTGGTGAATACAATGGATGGAATAATACTCAAAAGAATTCAAAATCCACTGATATCAGGCTACCAAACCTTTGTCTTAGCAGGGTAAGGAAAATCTCTGAATAACCTTATCCAGATCAGTCACACAAAAACAGATTGAGATTAAGGTAATTTTGCTGTCCCCAAACAAAGAGTTGGATTACACAAATTTGGGCAACATACTACAGAAACTGTGCAGCAATCGATTTAGAAAGGAGTATATCTCCAGCCAAAAGTGTTAAAGAATTGCAAATAAATACTTTTGAATTAGTATTTAGATCTAAGCATTAAATCTTAAAAAAAATGTGAATAATTAGATTTGGAAATGCATTAGCTGGAATGTTATACAAATATAACAATTTGTAACAAAAACTTCACTTGTCTTAAGAAAATGATGTTAATTCTTCTTTCTAATTGAATTCGATTTCACATTTACCCTTTTATTACCCTTATATTGCCCTTTTTCACATAAATTTGCTGTTTTTAATAGTTTGATTTATAGATTAACAAATATACCCCTAAATAAAGAGAAAATAAAGAATATAAACATGTTATTAATACTGTTTTAATTAATGGTTTAAATAAAGACTTTATACAAAAGAAGATTGAAAAATTTGAATATAAAAAAATTGTTAAAGATATTTCTACCCTTAAAAAAATAAAAGATGACTATAATTTTAAAAAATTTACTTGCCATCTTTGGTTTAATAAACAATTTCAAAAAGTTTTTAATGACTTTGGTATAACTTTGGTTCCTCAAAACAAATACAGTATTAAAAATTTACTACATTTCTCTAAAAAAGATGAAATACTGAATAATAAAAAAGTCTGGTATTTATCAATTTGATTGTTTAGATTGTGATTGGGTTTACATTGGTAGGACAAAACGTAATTTGGAAACCAAAACGAAAGATTATTTTCGTAACATTAAGTATAAACAAACTGATAAATAGGCTGTAGCAGATCAGTTTATGTCATTTAACCATAATATAAATCCTGAAGTTAAATTATTAAAACAATTAAATGTCCCGATAGATTTAATGGTTTGGGAAAAGATATTTATTTTAAAAAATAAACATCGCGTAACGAATTTTGATTCTGTTCTTAAGATTGTTTTGTTTCCAGATTTTGGTAATACTGAAAAAGCATAACAACATAGTAACTTCCTTAATGATGAATTTGTTTTCTCCTGTGGTTTTCTTTGTCTGGCGACATGAACAAGAAATTGATTTCAATTAGAAAGGAGAATTAGCATCATTTTCTTAAGATAAGTGAAGTATTTGTTACAAATTGTTATATTTGTATAATATTCATTGCTTCACTCTAGCTAGCTTCATTTTCTATGTAATCATTAGCTGGAATGTTGATTATCTATTTATTATTTGTGCATTAGAACTAAATGATCATAACCTGGCCAAATGCATGAAAAAATATTTGAATATGAATGTCATGCTTATCTTGTAATTTGAAGTTCAGTAGTTTGCTTATGACAAACTTAAAATTATAATATATTCACTGTTTGTAACAGAAAATAAAAATGGGTACCATTTGGGTTAAGAATGGTGCAGGCTTATCTAAGGTAAAAACCAGTGTACTGTGAATACAGAAAACTCCATTGAAACATTCTAAACAGTATAGGCAAAGCTTAGGTTTCATTTTGTTACCAGATATAATGATAAAAAATGCAATGTTTGCAATAACCAGCAAATATTTATTTTCAATATGTGCAATTTTTAATTACTTTTGTTCAATATTATCAGAATGTTCACTGTGGTATTGTAGCCTTAAAGTATGTGGATTAAGGCTATCAGTAAACGCATAACAAAAGAATGTAGTATTGTCTTCGTTCGAAATTAAAGTACCTATTCTTGATTTACCTTGAGTCTCATTTACGACAATAATTGCTGCAGGAGGTGATGTTTCAATCTCTGTCAAACCTTGTTCCAATATTCCACATCTCCATATTCCTTGTTGTTCTTCTTTTAAACTATTCAATATTAAGCTGCAGTCTGTTCCATTATCTCCAAATGGTGGAAATTCCTTCACTGTAATCATAAACTCATTCCCATCTTCAAAATCGGTTTCTGACTGCCACATCCAACGACATTCTTCTGCTGGATTTTTTGTTGTACACTTTAGTAATGCAGTGTCACCTTTATTTGCCACTATATCTTCTGGAACATCATTAAAGATGTCTTGTTGTCCTGGAAAAATAGGAAATAATGTAAAGAAAATGCACAAAAACATATGAGTCATCACTAAAATATGAAGTTAAGTTTATAGGTGTTGCAGATAGGTATAAATATATATAACTTATATTTTGAAATTTATGCTTGAAACATTATTACTCTATGCATTTATTAAGATCAATAGATAATAATCATGATATTTATGGTTGTTATATCTTTATTTTTTTTCCTGTATTTTATAATTTTAAAATATAGCTGATCAAAATAAAATCCAATGTGACAAGATATGGAAGAAATTATTAGACTCAAATATAATACCGAAGAGTCCGCAATCAACTGCAGTTGCATTATTTCATCTTGAAACTGGCCACAATTGCTTGGTGGCACATCTCCATAAAATTAAGCTATTAGATTCTCCACACTGCATAGCATGCAAATACACAAATTCAGTAATGAAGGACCACCTGATGTTCTGCCCAAATCTTCAGAAAATAGGATAGCACTTCAGATTGCTGAATATTATTGGGAAGCTCGAAAATGAATGATAAGAAATCGAGAATTCCGGAACTGTTTGAATAATATACACGGTGTTCATTTTTATTCGTTATTTCCCGCCCTCCGATTGAGTAAGAATGACGTCATAGTTGACTGATGATTCTATCTTGAAATCATAGTGCCCTCTACGGAGAAGAAGCGGTAATTTTTGCGGAACAGTAAGCAAATTACAGCGCTCTCAGTGTAGTTGCCTGGTAACTAATACAACCAGCTTTCCCTGAATATGAACACAGACCACCGCGTCTTCATGGTTGAATGCTACTTTCGTATCGGCATTAAAATTGGTGCGACATATAAATATAGTTTAAACCGCTGCATAGAGGGGTTTATGTAACGTTATCCAGCATTCAGACAAGTCCCTCGGAGCGTAATGTTGTCAAAGGTGTCCAGGTACCGTCAAATTGACATACTTTTGTTTGCAACATAAACGCCTTACGTTTTATCAGTATGCGATATCATTTTTTTCATTCTCACGCTTAATTAAAATATCTATTAATGTTGGTATGCTTATATCTTTTAAACTCAACAGGTGCACCAAACATTTCCAAGGTTCAGGATCAGTTACTCGCAAAAAGAAAGACACTGGACGCTATAAAGCAATAAATAATGTTATGACAGAAAGGCCTCAAGCATACCTTCTCGCAATACAGACAGTGTTTAAGGGGAACAGAAAAATGAAATATAAGAAAATGGACACATAAGACCATATACTAGAGATATTTTCTTGTATAGACTTGGATAAAAGCCTTGTGTATATTGTAACAGTAATTTATTTTTCATTCCTAGAACATGTTCTGCTGATTTTCTGGTTTGTAGTGAAGTTACATTGTGAGGAAACTGTCGATGATAGAAAAGAATTGAGGTCAAATTGAAACATTATTATTTTTATGTAACAAGTTTACAATATGCATATATGTCTACTATAGCAGAAAAACAGATGTTCATTGTGAAATAAGTGTTCATTGACTTATCATTTCGTATATTCTTCATGGTCTACATTTATGGCTGCATATTATCCTTGCATTGCAGTGCGGTATATAGTTTTTTTTTAAAAAAAACAAGTTATCGTATCTACGCACCAGGCGAAATGACGCAGCTTTATATTACGCGGGCAGACCCACCTCTCAAATAGTATATTTACCTGCCGGTAGAGGGAGACCTCAAAGCTGCTGTCAACACATCTAATACGATCGCATGCCGCTAGGGGAATCGTATATAAACTCGCTCCATGAGCGATGCTATTGATGACGTCAAATTTTGTGCGGTAAAATTGCAATAAAAATAAACACCGTGTATAATTTTCAAAAACATTTAAACTGTCTAATTTATCATTAAGACTTGTTCTTTATACATTACATGTAACTAGTTATAGTACAAGAATAATAGGAATACAAGATAAATTGTTTAAGAAGACTAAAAGTATATTGGATTTTCCAAAGCTAGACTGTCCTTTGTTTCTCCATATTTGTGTGTGTTAGAGCACACATGCACCTTCTTTCTATTTAAAATCGTGAGTTCATTGGACATTACAGAAAAGATGTTTCATGTTGAATATGTGGCTATGCAATAAGCAGAGAAATGTTAACATTGATAAACCAAATACATTTGTCTGAGAGATAAAATAACTGGCAATTAAGAGACCCTTTCTCAAATCTACTGGAATAATTACCTACTAATTGACTAAGCAATACAAACCATTTAAAATGTCTAACTCTTTTTCAAGAATCAAATAATAATTTATATAGAAAAATCAGGTCATAAATTAAGACCCTTATCTCGTTCCAGTTTCATTATGTTCTTTTCCCTCCTTTTCTTTTCATTTATGTTAAAGAAAAGGTTTTGTCTTACAAACCGATTTTCCACTTTCTTTATATATTTATATTGCAATTCTGAAAAAGAAACGAAACGATCATTATCAAATATAAATTTTAAATATTATCCAATGACTCATTTAATTTAATAACTGTTGATATTGTTAATTTATCCGATTTTTGTTAAGCTCTAATTAATGTTTACCATCTGAAAGTTACTTTTTAATCAATCATTTTGAAAGTTATTGAAAAAACATACATTAATACTTCATTATATATTGTAACTCTTTCCAGTTTAAAATTTCACTTTACTTCAGTTAGTTCTTATTGCAACTTTATCAACGTTTTCCCGGTCACTTCAATTTTCTTTGCAACGTCGCGAAGCGGCTCTTCGACGGATAATTCACTCCCTGGACAATCGATCACAAGACGTCTCTGATTTCTTGTGGAAGTGAAACTCGATCTGCTTCAACTGTCTACTTCTGACTGTTTCCTTGTCAATAGTTCAAATTTTCCAACAACGCTTTTCTAAAATGGAAAGTTATTGTTCCTTCGCTCCAACTGGCTATGCAAAGGGAACATAATTCTAAAGCCAACCAACTTTTATGATTTGGTAGGCTACGTGGGCGCACTATGAAAGGGTAGAGCCAGACTGAAAAATCCAATGCCATAAGCCGGGATTTGAACCACGGATCTTCTGGTCTCCGTCCACTGACTCGTGTTTTTCCCGGTAAACCACTAGGAGTTCTCATAAACACATGAGACAACTACCTTAATTGTTTGAGATATAATAATAATAATAATAATAATAATAATAATAATAATAATAATAATAATATAATAATAATAATAATAATAATAATAATAATAATAATAATAATAATAATAATAATAATAATAATAATAATAATAATAATAATAATAATAATAATAATAATAATAATAATAATAATAATAATAATAATAATAATAATAATAATAATAATAATAATAATAATAATAATAATAATAATAATAATAATAATAATAATAATAATAATATATAATAATAATAATAATAATAATAATAATAATAATAATAATAATAATAATAATAATAATAATAATAATAATAATAATAATAATAATAATAATAATAATAATAATAATAATAATAATAAATAATAATAATAATAATAATAATAATAATAATAATAATAATAATAATAATAATAATAATAATAATAATAATAATAATAATAATAATAATAATAATAATAATAATAATAATAATAATAATTAATAATAATAATAAATGATATAATTGCTGTATA